>CM053032.1:223576295-223658467 GCA_028564925.1 Lithobates sylvaticus | reverse complement strand
CAAGGATAGGTAGCATTGGTAATCGGCACTGATAGGTGACACTGATGGGTGGTAATTATGGGCACACATTGGCAGCACTGGTGGGCACACATTGGCAGCACTGGTGGGCACACATTGGCGGCACTGTTGGGACTGCACTGATATCCAGGACACTGATAATCAGTGTGCATGTCCCTTTTAGAGAAGCCAGCGATCGGCTCTCTTCTCTGATCCTCATGTTCTCAGCATGAGGAAAGGCGTACCGATTACCGGATTCTGTTTACAGTGGGGAAAATAATTTTTTGATCCCCAGCCGATTTTGTAACTTTGCCCACTTACAAAGAAATTAAGGGCCTATCTTAAATGATAGACAGAATATCAACCAAAAATCAAGAAAAAAACACATGATACAAATGTTATAAATTTGCAGTTCAGTGAGTAAAATAAGTAAAAAGCAAAACATGACTTAGTACTTGGTGGAGAAACCCTTGTTGGCAAGCAAAGAGGCAAGATGTTTCTTGTAGTTGGTGACCAGGTTTGCACACATCTCAGGAGGGATTTGGGTGCCCTTTTCTTTACATATCTTTTCTAAATCCTTAAGGTTTCTTGGCTGTCGCTTGGCAACTCGAAGTTTCAGCTCCCATCAAACAATTTCTATAGGATTAAGGTTTGGAGACTGGCTAGGCCACTCCATGAGCTTAATGTGCTTTTTCCTGAGCCACTCCTTTGCTGCCTTGGCGGTATATTTTGGGTCATTGCTGGAAGACCCATCTACGACCCTTTCACAATACATGGCCCTGTCCATTGGCCCCTCATTGCCGCAGTCAGCCTGTACCTTTAGCAGTGAAACAGCCCCAAAGCATAATGTTTCCACCTCCGTGCTTGACTGTAGGGATGGTGTTCTTAGGGTCATAGTCAGCATTTTTCTTCCGCCAAACACAGCAAGTCTAGTTAATGCCAAAGAGCTCAATTTTGGTCTCAAATCATTTAGATGTTCGTTGGCATCCTTCAGGCGGGCCTGTACATGTGCCTTCTTGAGAAGGGGGACCTTGCGGGCGCTGCAGGTTTCAATCCATGGCGGCATATTGTGTTATCATTTGTTTGGTGACTGTGGTCCCAACTGCCTTGAGATCATTCACAAGCTCCTCCCATGTAGTCCTGGACTGATCCCTCACTTTTCCCAGGATCATCCTTACCCCATAAGGCAAAATCTTGCATGGAGCTCCAGGCCGAGGGCGAGTGATGGTTATTTTGTATTTCTTCCATTTGCGAATAATCTCTCCAACCTTTGTCTCCTTCTCACCAACCTTCTTGCTGATGGTCTTGTAGCCCATTGCAGCCTTGTGCACGACTACAATCTTGTCCCTGACGTCCTTTCACAGCTCTTTGGGTGTTCATAAGCATTTACTGTATGAATTGATAGTAAATAGTGGTGCTGTGAGTTAAAGTGACTGCAAATTATAAATAACAAATCACCCAGTGAAAAGTGATAATTATTAACATAAATTCGTAATTATGAATTGAATGAATGAACAAAGTTCACAACTGAACAGTCCATTAAACAAGTGTGAAGGTTCAGTGGGATTCCACACTAAAGCCCCATACACACGGTCGGAAAATCCGACCACCAAATCCATCGGATTTGGTCCGACGCTGGTGTTGCATACACACGGTCGGACAAAGTTGTCGGAAAATCCGATCATTCTGAACGTGGTGACGTTTGTTGCCTACGACGGGACTACGTAGAGGCTAGTAGCCAATAGCTTTGGTCTTGTAATGTGATCTGAGCATGCGTGGCACTTTGTCTGTCGGAATTCGCTACACGCGATCCGAATTGGTGTGATCGGACTTTGTTGTCGGAATATTTATAGAGCAGGAGATAGAACTTTGTCCGTCGGACAATCCGATGGAAACTGTCCGATGGTGCCTACACACGGTCGGAATTTCCGACAACATTGTCCGATAGGACAGAATCCATCGGAAAATCCGACCGTGTGTATGGGGCTTAAGTAGTATTAAAGGATTGACTTCAAAAATCATCCACCACACCACATGCAAATGGTGACTCTTCTTCCCTCTAGATGTGCACTCACCAGATGACGTTGCCTTGCACTGTCATGCTCGGCAAATACACAACAACCCATAAAAGGGTTAAATCATGCCTCCCGCGGCGCGCACGCGCCCCCCAGTGGCCAAATTGTAGACGACGTCATATGACGGCGGCCCGCCACAGTAGCTGCACCGTCCCGCCGTCATTTGACAGTGGGCGGTCAGCTAGTGGTTAAGAGCTATGGGCGGAAATTATGTTTTGACGTTGCTTCCTCCCTGCAATTGTATGGAGTTGGGTGGTGGCCATCTTCCCCTCTGCATACCACAGAGGGAACAGGACCTGACCACCACCGCCGCTGCCGGCGGCTCCGGTAAGCAGCAGAGGGCACAGGAGCGCAGGGGGTGGGCCCTCTCCGGGCCACCGATAAAAGTGATCTTGCGGGAAATCTGTCACTGAGACCACTTTTACAGGGGGTCCCCGACTTACGAACGCCCGACCTACGAACATCCCCTACTTACGAACCGGGCGATGCAGGGACCCTCTGCCATTTTCCGCGGACTCTCGGCCGTTCTGCGCATGCGCGGTCAGACGGAGCCTTGGAAAATGATGGCAAACATCGGAAATGTCCGTAATTTGCCGCGCATGCGCAGAACGGCATTCGACGGAACATCGGAAATGTCCGTAATTGTCGGTCTGCGCATGCGCGGCCGACTTACGAACATTTCCGAGTTAAGAACAGGCGGACAGTCCCTAACGGGGACCCCCTGTATCTGAAAGCCGACCGCCCGCTGAAGAAGTGGATACTGGGGTTATGGCAGCTAGCTACGATATTCCACTTCACACAGCCGACGTATAACAATGGCGGGTGGTCGGCAAGTGGTTAACATATGGGAAATTCTAAAAGGGAGGTTGCCGTGCCGTACAGCCAATCCAGGAGGAAGATGTGATGACAAATTGCGCCGGAACATGGCTGTACTGCAATCCTTAGTGACGCTGGACGTAGTACCGGAAGTGACATTACGAGGGTTACGATTTCATGTGGGTGAGACACCATTTACACACGCTGGTCCGCTGTGACCATGTCATGCCAGTTCCTTGCTGCTTTGATTCCATGTGAGTGTAATGTTTGAAGAATTTTTATATGAATAAATTTTCATAAAGTGATACTGCACTATTGCAGCACTTTGTTTCTTTATATGTGGATTTTCCATGAGGTCTACTTTCATGATTGGATATTGATGGATGATTTAACTCTTTGTGGGTTGTTGTGTATTTGCCGACCATTAAAGTGCAAGACAACTTCATCTGGTGAGTGCACATCTAAAAGGGAGCGGAGTCACCATTTGCACGTGGTGTGGTGGATGATTTTTGAAGTCAATCCTTTAATACTACTTCGTGTGGAATCCCACTGAACCTTCACGCTTGTTTAATGGACTGTTCAGTTGGGGACTTAGTAATTCTGAATTGTATGAATGAACAAATTTATGTTAATAATTATCACTTTTCACTGGGTGACTTGTTATTTATGATTTACAGTCACTTTAACTCACAGCGCCGCTGTTTACTATCAATTCACACGGTAAATGCTTAAATGATTATCTGTTCAATTTAAGTGGCAGCTTTAAACACTATATTTGCTCCTGGCTCAGAGGTGGTACCTATAGTATGGGTGTACGTAGCTTTTTTACCTTCTGGTTTTAGCTCTTTGGTTTTGTCCATGATGGTGGGTTTGAATGTAAGAAAAAGATTCTGTGGACAGTTGTCTTTTATACACATAACGAGTTGTCGTTCGGAGCACCTTCCTACATTGACCAAACTAATCTGTCTACCACATGAGCACATTCTGTAGCCAGTCTGTGGGAGCCAGAATTATTGTTGGTTGGTTGGGGATCAACTACGGTACTTATTTTACTCACTGAACTGCAACTCAATTTATAACATTTGTATCGTGTTTTTTTTCTGGATTTCTGGTGGATATTCTGTCTCTATCATTTAAAATACACCAATGATAAAAATTATAGACCCTTCATTTCTTTGTAAGTGGGCAAACTTACAAAATCTGCAGGGGATCAAATAATTATTTTCCTCACTGTACCTCGGTGATCAGCTGTGATTGGACACAGCTGATCACATGGGAAAGAGCCGCTGTTTGGCTCTTTACCTCAATCTGTGATCAGCAGTGTCCTGCGGACACTGCGATCACAGCGCAGGCCGCCCACGCCCTGCAGTTGGGCGTGTGGCGACTGTGATCAGAGAAGGACGTCAATAGACGCCCTTCCAGAACTAGCCATCTGCGCTGTAGCTGTCATTCGGCTATAGTGTGGTCGGCAAGTGGTTAAAATTGTACATTTTTCTCAGCTTAAACATTTGATATTTTTTCTATTGTGAATAAAATATGGATTTATGAGATTTGCATATCATTGCATTCTGTTTTTATGTAGATTTTACACAGTCCCAACTTTTTGGGAATTGGGATTGTATTTCGGGCCAATTTTCTTTTGATAATTAAAAAGAATAGGGAGATGTTTAATAACAATTTCCACCAAATAAAGGCTCAATTATCATTAAAAAAAACAAGACATTATTCACATGGCTACACTAAGTAGTTGCAATGATTTTTACAGTTCTACTAACACATAGCAAAGTTGTAAAACTGCGTTCAGGCATTAAGATTTGTTTTACCATCCATCAAGAAGGGGCTAGGGACATGTCATTTTTTATTTTGCCTATAGTTCCAAAATGTGTATTCGCTGATACTGTACAGTTTCCCTTTTAAAGTGAAGTTTTAGATAACTATTACTATTTAGTTTACTATTAACGAAAACAGAACTGATGAGCCATGATTTTTCTGGAAATTGCCTTGTTAGAAAGGGGTGTAGAAAGCTGTAATTGGAGCTGGGTGTACTGAAGTCCATTATAATACATACACGCTATCTATTGAAAAGGAAAACGGCTGCATTTCTGTGCTGTTATGGGAAAGAATGCTGAAGCATAAACTCCAAGGGCAGAGTTCTTAGCGTGTATCTTGTATCGCCCATAGAACGGAGCTCTTGTTAAATGGAGGGGGAGCTGAAGGATTTTCTGTAATGCGAGAAGACGTCTAAAAAGAGCAGAACGTTTATTGTGGTCTTGAATAAAGGACGTTGAGCTTAGTAGCGTTCACTTACATCCATAGGAAGGCTCGCCATTCATAGATCGGAAAGTTCTCTAATACTTTGGAGTTTGGAAGAAGTTGTTCATGATATAATGAAGCGCTGTGGTTTGGCAGATCTAAGAACCATAGCAGGAGTCTTAGTGTTTGTAGGGGTGTGTGTCGCAATCGCTGCTCTCTGCTTAACTTTGGGACAGCCTCCAAAGAAAGGTAAGGATAGACTTGTTGACTGATTGTATAATTTACGTTGGCTATCTTATACAAGGTTATGGCAAGAAATCATCAAAAAAGAAAGCTTTTATTTAGTATGAAATAGCTGGTAGCGTTGGGCATAGAAAAACTGGAAAAGAGACTCATTGGTGTTGAGAGATGCTGGGGCTCTGGTGCTCATTAGCAGTCCTTGTGTGAGATATAAACAAGTTCTCCTGTCTTTTTTTTTTTTTTTTTTGTGCTGTAAAGAGGAATCCACTACCCCTCATCCCTTTTTCTGTATTAGGAGGAAGACTCCATGTTGTCTGTGTTATGTTCTAAAGTTCATCTGTTCACCAAGAACCCCACTGCCTGCTGAAAATCCCCAAGATAGGCAACCCTGGCCCTTAAGATACTGCATGTGTCAACTCTTCACTTTAGTTGACATATAGCATGTGCCTTAATAACAGAGGACGCCAGCTCTTCTGTTGCTTGGCCAATGTTCAGATACAAAAAGACAGAGGTTAGATAATCTTTGGGCTGGTCATCAGGCAGTGAGGTTCGTGACCACCAGCTTAATTTTGCAGTACACCATAGAAGACAATAGTGCCAAAGCACTGAGATAAGGGTGCTCTCTAGGGTTTGGAGGAGAACAAGGGACACGCTGTGAGTGAGGGAGTGGGACACAAGTATATGGCTGACCGCTGAGGAGCATATCTGTAGTACATTGGAGTACTGGGTGTATTATTTGGAGTACTGGGAGTAATATTTAGAGTAATTTGGAGTAATAGTTGTAGTTACTTGGAGTACTGGGAGTAATAGTAACCTGGATTACTGGGAGTAATAGTTGTGGTAACTTGGAGTACTGGGAGAATTTTTAGCAGTAACTTGTAGTACCGGGAGACATTTATGTAAATTTTTTGTAGTAACTTGGAGTAACTTTGTAGTATATCGGAGTACTGAGTGTGACTTGAAATACTGGGAGTGATTTATGGTACAGGGAGTAACTTGAAGTAACTTATAGTATTGAGGGTAACTGTGAGTAATTTGAAATAACTTGGAGTACTGAGTAGTAACTTGGAGTACTGACTGATAACTTTGGTACTGGGTAGCGACTTGGTGTACCAGGAGTAACCGTAAGTAATTTAGAATAACCTGGTGTGCTGGGACTGACTTGGAATAACTTGGAGTATTGGGAGTAGCAATGAGTCAGTTGGAACAACCTGGAGTCCTGGGAGTGACGTAAAGCACCGGGAGTGACTGTGAGGAACTTGGAGTAGCTGGAGCACCAAAAGCATCTTTGGAGTAGCATAGAGTCCCAGGAGTACCTTTTTTTTTGATTATCCCCACTGGAGTAGCAGGTAAAATGTCCAACAGGAGAGGTGATGCAACCCAGTGCACATCTTACTCCATGTATGTGTTCCTTGAAGAGCCGTTCGAGGATGAATGCTGCAGTGCAAGATGGGAGCTAGTTGTTTCTCTGAAAGCCCAGATCCTGGATCTAAAAAGGGGAATGACTACTCCGGTAAGGAGGGGGCCGAGGACACAGGCAAGGTTAGGCAGGTACTGGGGGTATGGGGCTCAATTATTAGAAGGATAGATAGGGCAGATTGGACAATCTGTCACAAATACGGTGATCGCCGAACGATATGTTGTTTACCAGGCGCTCTGGTTTGGCACATCGCAGATCGGATGGACTGCTTGTTGGGTGCTTGTTGGGTGGGGCTGGAGAGGACCCAGCTCTAATAGTACATGTTGGTACCAATGACAACTTCAACTATCCAGATATTGACTAGGCAGAGGGACAGCTCACTCATTAAAGGCCTGTCTTACAGGACAACTTCATGTCCCAATTGGTGAATTCCTCAACTAGAAAGAATGCATTTCTAGACCTATTAATTACAAACAACACAGATCTGATCGCAGATGTGGAATTACAGGACAACTTGGGAACTAGCGATCACAGGATAATTGCATTCAGCATAAATCATAGGAAAAGAAGGCACAAGGTTAGTACAAGAACACTAAATTTCAAAAGACCAACTTTTCTAAACTGCACTCAATACAAAAAGACAATAAATCGGACCAAATCATAGAAACATTGAATACTGAGGAAAATGGGAGTGCATTAGGAACATATTAACTGGTATTAAATTAAAAGGTATCATCCAGTGCATTCCAATCATAAATATAGAAAAGCGAAGGTTAAACCTGGGTCGCAAAACCGTAATGTAAAAAGTCATACTAAAGATAAAAAATGGCCATTAAAAAATATAACGCAGAGGGGTCAGGTCATTGTCAGCATTCAAACACTACAAGGAATGCAATAAGAAGTGAAAGAATGCAATTGGGGCAGCTAAAAAAAAAACATACTGTAGTGGAGTAACAAAAATCTCAAGACACTTTTAAAATATTTGAACAGTAAAAAAGTGAGGCCAGAGCATATTGGCCCCATAAAGGATGATGAAGTTATGTTGGTTACAGATGACAAGGAGAAGGCAACTGTACTAAATGCTTTTTCTCAGTTTTTACACAGGAAAAGGAGGGGTATAACAACCACGACTGCATTATTAGTAACACGTCACATGATGTACTCTTGTGGTTTACAGAAACTGGTTTCCAGAAAAGACTAGAAAAGCTTAAAGCTAACTCCACTTTTGTTGAGAAAAAACATTCCCCTCTGGGTGATCTATGTACACTGCATGGATTACAACAACCTTTGTTGCAGATTCCTACCTTTTGTTATTCTGAAGAAATCAATGTTTGTTCCTCTGTGCTGAGTGGGTCTAATGGGAGTGATTTCATAATTATCAATCAGCTGTGGCAGCTGCAGAGCACTAATGAGGAAAGTTGCTAGGCCCGCATCCCTTTAGACGTGTTCCTATTGGGAGTATATCACCAAAAATGACATTATTGGTGAGCCAATCACTCAAGCAGGAAATTATGTTTCTGGGGAGTGGTCAGTACACATTCTGTGTACAGAACAACTCCAGGTAGCCATATTGCATTGCATTTTAACCACTTCAGCCCCGGACCAATTTGCAGCCAAAGGACCAGGCCCCTTTTTGCGATTCGCCACTGCGTCGCTTTAACTGACAATTGCGCGGTCGTGTGACATGGCTCCCAAACAAAATTGGCGTCCTTTTTTCCCCACAAATAGATCTTTCTTTTGGTGGTATTTGATCGCCGCTGCGGTTTTTATTTTTTGCGCTATAAACAAAAAAATTTTCCTCAGTTTAGGCCGATACGTATTCTTCTACATATTTTTGTAAAAAAAAAATCCCAATTAGCGATTATTGATTGGTTTGCGCAAAAGTTATAGCGTTTACAAAATAGGGGATATTTTTTTTTTTTACTAGTAATGGCGGCGATCAGCGATTTTTATTGTGACTGCGACATTATGGCGGACACATCGGACATTTTTGACACATTTTTGGGACCATTGTCATTTATACAGAAATCAGTGCTATTTAAATGCACTGATTCCTATGTAAATGACAGTGGCAGTGAAGGAGTTAACCACTAGGGGGCGGGGAGGAGTTAGTTTGATGTGTGTGTTTTTTTTTTTACAGTAGGAGGCGTGGCTGACATCTGAAGTCGCTGATCGGCTTTCCCGATGACCGGGAACAGCCGATCAGTGACAGGCAGTGTAGGAAGCGCGGGGAGAGGTTTGTTTACACAGACCTCTCCCCGTTCTTCAGCTCTGTGACCCGATCGCGGGACACCATCGGCGATCGGGTGTGCTGGTCCCACGGTCAGGGAGCTCCCGACCGGGTCGCGAGCACGCCGCCGGCGGCACGCACGCGCGACCACACGGCTGGGCAATTAAAGGGGACGTACCTGTATGTGCTTTTGCCCAGCCGTGCCATTCTGCCGATGTAAATGTGCAGGAGGCGGTCGGGAAGCGGTTAAAGTTACAGCCGCTGCAGATTGAAAAGGAAAGGTGATTTTTAATAACATTCAATTACAATATGACTTGTGTCGCAATTGTATACACTATATAGTATTTTTTCTTTATTTGCATGAAAGTGGAGTTAGCCCGTAACACAAATAAATCACCAGAACCAGATGGCTTACACCCGAGAGTCCTCAAAGAACTCAATCAGGTTATAGCCAGACCGTTATTCCCAATCTTTATGGACAGCATACTGACAGGAATGGTACCAGCTGATTGGCAAAAAGCCCACGTGCTACCAATATTAAAAAAAGGGCAGAGATATATTACTGGAAACTACAGGCCTGTCAGTCTAACATCGATAGTATGTAAACTATTGGAGTTGATGATAAGTGACTATAACACAGTGGCTAAGTGGTTAGCACCTCTGTCTGGATGCACTAGGGTCATTGGTTTGAATCCCAACTACATTACTACCTGCATGGATTTTGGATGTTTTCCCTGTGCCTGTGTGAGTTTCCTCCGTGTACCCCGATTTCCTCCCACACTCCAAAGACATGCTGTTAGGTTAATTGGCTCCTGTCTAAATTGGCCCTAATATGTGTATGTATGTATGTGAGTTAGGGACCTTAGATGGTAAGCTCTTTGAGAGTAAGGGATTGATATAATACAATATATAGGTGTAAATTTACAGCGCTATATACAGTTGTGCTCATAAGTTTACATACCCGATCAGAATTTATGATTTCTTGGCCATTTTTTAGAGAATATGAATGATAACACAAAAACTTTTCTTTCACTTATGGTTAGTGTTTGGCTGAAGCCATTTATTATCAATCAACTGTGTTTACTCTTTTTAAATCATAATGAAAACAGAAACTACACAAATGACCCTGATCAAAATGATATAGAGGTTGGTATAAATAGCTCAATCTCAGTGTTTGCTGATGACACAAAAATAAGTAGGGCAATAACTTCACAGAAGGATATAGAAATTTTACAAGATCTAAATAAAATAATGGAGGAAACTACATGGCAAATGAGGTTCAGTATTGAAAAATGTAATGTACTTGGGAGCTAAAAATAGAAACATAAGTTACTCACTAGGGGGAGAACCTTTGGGGGAATCCAGAATGATCTGGGGTCCTAGTAGAAGACAGACTGAGCAATAGCATGCAATGTCAAGCCACCGCAAGCAAAGCAAGCAGACTATTAGCATTCATTATAAAGGCAATTGACTCCAGAGATTAAATAATAATCCTGCCACCTTATGAAACTCTGGTTCAGCCACATCTGGAGTACTCTGTCCAGTTCTGGTCACCAATCCTCAGGAAGGATGTGCTGGAACTGGAGAGAGTCCAGAGAAGGGCAACAAAATGAATAAGGGAACTGGAGGAATTCAATTATGAGGAACGACTGCAAGCACTAAACTTATTCTTCCTAGAGAAGAGATGCATGAGAAGAGATATGATGGCAAAATACAAATACTTCAATGGTGATCCCAGCGAGAGAGAGTGTAAGAAGACACCGGGCTATACAATGAGATTGGAAGAGAAGCAGTTCAACCATAAGCTGCGTAGGGATTTTTTCACTGTCAGGACGGCAAGGATGTCCCTTCCACAATTGGTGGTGTCAGCAGGAAGTATTGATAGTTTTAAAAGACTCTTGGATATGCATCTTAGTGAATACAATATACAGGGATATGGTAAATAATTATCGACATGAACGCACATACTGTACAACAAGTACACAGGTTGAAATGGATTGGCTAGTTTCTTTATTCAGCCTTAACAACTATGTAAATATGTTTTTTCTTTTTTGTTAGAAGTTAAAAACTATGAAAACCATCACATCTAAGGACTAGTATACTGCAATATATAACGTTTTTATTTTTGGGTTTAGATATGCTTTAAGGGTTTGTTTGTCATATAACAAAAACCTCTAATTCAGCTTAAAGTTGGCTGTAATTAATACCCTGCCATGCACTGACAAACAGGATAGCCCAGCACATCTGCTGCTTACCTGTGGACCTTGGGTTGGGCTATTGATTCTGATGGCAAAATCTGATAGATGTGAGCCTTAAGCTGTCTAGAGATATTTCTTGCAGGATGGCTGTGCAGGTATGTAACAGACAATGAAGTTTGTATCAGGAGATTTGCAAGTTTGTCTGTGGAGTAGAGGGTGTACTGTGGGCAAAATAGTAGAAATCTGATTGGAAAATCTATGCTGACTGATTGGTTTTCCAAAGGAGATTTTGCCATACAGTGCCATGGTGGGACCTACAAACATACTATATGGGTTTTTTAAGCTCTAACCTTTTAGAGATTGGGGCGAACATCCTGATCATGTGCAAGACTTTGGGATCGCTTATACAAAACTGCACACACTTGCTGGTCATTATTAGCTAAGGCCTTCAATTTACAATAAGAAGAACAGAAATATTGCTGTCGGTCTCCTTGAAAACCTCTTTAATCTTCTCTTCATCTATATGGGCTTACAAAACAGCTTTTCTTTCAGTGTAATGTTCTTATGATTCTCAGCAGATTCCAAGCCTGGGTCCAGCACGGATGGAGATATGTTAGACTACCTAATGTCCACTGGGCAGATCTCAGCCAAGGATGGGTTACTCGTCACCTGGTATCATAGAGCCAATAGCAAGAGCGAAATGCAGGAAGCCCTGAACAGTGAGTATGCTTTACATTTCACATTCCATTGCTGTATTTAAGATTTTGCGTTAATACAGTCCATTCATTGAGTGATGCCAACGCACTAAAAAATGCTCATGTACAGTGCCTTGAAAAAATATTCAAACCCCTTGAAATTTGTTACATTTTGTCATGTTACAACCATAAATGTAAATGTATTTTATGTAATAGACCAACACATAGTGGCACATAATTGTAAAGTGAAAGGAAAATAATAAATGGTTTTCAATTTTTTTTACAAATAAATATCTGAAAAGTGTGGCATGCATTTGTATTCAGCCACCTTTACTCTGATACCCCTAACTAAAATCTAGTGGAACCAATTGCCTTCAGAAGTCACCTAATTAGTAAATAGAGTCCACCTGTGTGTAATTTAATCTAAATATAAATACAGCTGTTCTGTGAACCCCTCAGAGGTTTGTTAGAGAACCTTAGTGAACAAACAGCATCATAAAGGCCAAGAAACACACCAGACAGGTCAGGGATAAAGTTGTGGAGAAGTTTAAAGTTAGGTTATAAACAAATATCCCAAGCTTTGAGCATCTCACGGAGCACTGTTCAATCCATCATCCGAAAAATGGAAAGAGTATGGCACAACTGCAAACCTACCAAGACATGGCCGTCCACCTAAATTGACAGGCCGGACAAGAGGAGCATTAATCAGAGAAGTAGCCAAGAGGCTCATGGTAACTGGAGGAGCTGCAGAGATCCACATCTCAGGTTGGAGAATCTGTCCACAGGACAACTATTAGTCGTGCACTCCACAAATCTGGCCTTTATGGAAGAGTGGCAAGAAGAAAACCATTGTTGAAAGTAAGGCATGAGAAGTCCCGTTTGCAGTTTGCGAGAAGCCATGTTGGGGACACAGCAAACATGTGGAAGAAGGTGTTCTGGTCAGATGAGACCAAAATTGAACTTTTTGGCCTTAAAGCAAAACGCTGTGTGGTGGAAAACTAACACTGCACATCACTCTGAACACACCATCCCCACCATGAAACATGGTGGTGGCAGCATCATGTTGTGGGTATGCTTTTCTCCAGCAGGCACAGGAAAACTGGTCAGAGTTGATGGGAAGATGGATGGAGCAAAATACAGGGCAAACTTAAAAGAAAACCTATTAGAGTCTGCAAAAGACTTGAGACTGGGGTGGAGGTTCACCTTCCAGCAGGACAGCAACCCTAAACATACAGCCAGAGCTACAATGGAATGGTTTAGATCAAAGCATATTCATGTGTTAGAATGGCCCAGTCAAAGTCCAGACCTAAAATCAATTGAAGATATGTGGCAAGACTTGAAAGTTACTGTTCAGACGCTCTCTATTCAACCTGACAGAGCTTGAGCTACAGTATTTTGCAAAGAAGAATGGACAAAAATGTCCTCTAGATGTGCAAAGCTGTTAGAGACATCCCCAAAAAGACTTGTAGCTGTAATTGCAGTGAAAGGGGGTTCTACAAAGTATCGACTCAGGGGGGCTGAATACAAATGCACGCCACACTTTTCACATATTTATTTGTAAAACATTTTGCTTCCACTTCACAATTATGTGCAACTTTGTGTTGGTCTATCACATAAAATCCTAATAAAATAAATTTAAATTGTTGGTTGTAACATGACAAAATGCGGAAAATTTCAAGGGGTATGAATACTTTTTCAAGGCACTGCACTCTTTTTAAAAGCACCACAGTCACAGATGGTTCCTATTTTTGGCTTGTGGTGCACTGCTTGTTGAGTGGTATAATCACATTTTTAAATGTGTTACCACAGGGCAAAGATGTGAAGCCAGCCAAATGGCCCCATTTTTTTTACACAGCTGACATGTTTTTATTGGTGTATTTTTTATTAATGTTTCCAATAAACAGATTAACTGATTATTTATTTATTTTTTACTAGCTCTCAGATAATTTAGTAATAAAAGCCCAATCACAAGAAGAAAAAACAGGACTCTTTAATAATATAAAAAGCAGGTAATGGTCCATGTTAATATACTGTTGTCCTTTTAGGCAGTGCATTAACCACTTGCCTACTGGGCACTTAAACCCCTCTCCTGCCCAGACCAATTTTCAGCTTTCAGTGCTCTCACACTTTGAATGACAATTACTCAGTCATGTAATACTGTGCCCAAATTAATTGTTTGTCCTTTTTTTCATACAAATAGAGCTTTCTTTTGGTGGTATTTGATCACTTCTGGGTTTTTTATTTTTTGTGCTATAAATGAAGACCAAAAATTCTGAAAAAAAAAAAAAACATTTCTTAGTTTCTGTGATAACATTTTGCAAATTATTAATTTTTCTTCATACATTTTGGCCACAATTTATACTGCTACATATCTTTGGTAAAAATAACCCAAATTAGTGGATATTATTTAGTCTGTGTGAAAGTTAGAGACTCTACAAGCTGTGGTGCAAATCATAAAAAATGTATCACACCTGATGTACTGGTGGCCTATCTCATTTCTTGCGACCCGAACAAGCCAGGAAAGTACAAATACCCCCCAAATGACCCCTTTTTTGAAAGTAGACATTCCAAGGTATTTAGTAAGATGCATGGTGAGGTTTTTGATGTTGTCATTTTTTCCCACGATTCTTTGCAAAATTAAGATTTTTTATTTTTTTTTTTCCCACAAAATTGTCATTGTAATAGGTTATTTCTCACACATGGCATGTGTATATCACAAATGACGCCCCGGAATACATTCTGCTACTCCTCCCGAGTATGGTGATACCACATGTGTGGGACCTTTTTCACAGCCTGACCACATAGAGAGGCCCAACATGCAGGGAGCGCCATCACGTGTTCTAGGAGCATAAATTACACATCTAACTTGTTGACTACCTATTACACTTTTGAAGGCCCTGGAGCACCAGGACAATGACACGTGACACTGATGTGGCACTGATGACAGATGACACTACTACGTGGCACTGATGGCACGTGACACTGATGACAGATGGCACTAATACGTGGCACTGATGACACGTGACACTGATGTGACACTGATGTGGCACTGATACATGGCACTGATGACACATATTTACTGTTTTTTTACTGTTTTCACCCACGCTGCAGCACAAGTTGCTCTCCCTTCTCACACGCGGTCTCTGTGTGAGGAGGGAGAGCCGGCAATGAGAGATGATCTCATATGTTTACACTTGAGATCCTTTTACATTGGACATGCAGATCGAGTGCTAAATGACCGCTGTGGCCATTTAGCACGATCTGTGATTGGCTGTGTCCAAGGGACTGTGCCAACACAGATTATCCCTGATGCGCGGCGGCGACCTGCGGAGAACGAGTAAACAGGAGGATGTGCAGGGACGCCCTCCCGGCATTTGAGCACCGCGCTGTAGCCGTCTTTCGGCTATAGCGCGGGCTCTTAGTGGTTAAGCACCATGACACCATACACTAATCAGCCTTAACAATAAGCACACTGACAGGTATTCAGATTCAGAATACTTTATTACCGTAATCCCAAAGGGAAATTAAGATACAGTTACATTCAACTAAGACAACACAAAATCACAATAACGAATGGTGCAAGACACAATGACACAATAAAATTACCAATAACAGCAATTAGTATCAAATTAAATTAAATTAAAACTATATTTTAATAAACCATCCATAAACATATGGAGAGATGACTGCAGCAAACGTTTTGAGAACTCTAGGGAACATTGTATCCCCCAGCAGCAGCAAAGTATACAAGTGCCCCATAGAGCAAAATAAGAGAAATGGGTGGGAAAGACATTGAACAGCCATTAACCAATGAGTTTTAATATCTTCCTTGATCCTCAGAGACTCCAGGGACACAGCTATCCACAAGGGTGAGGCGGCAGCATGCATCCAATGCAAAATCGCCGCCTTAAATATATGCAGAGACGCCAGCGCAAGCTCACAGTCCATGGTGCGGTAACGCGAGGGGATTAGGTCATCCTGCACGTGTGATGCACCAGAGCATAAGCTGCACCGCCAGCAGTGCTAGTGAATAGTAATCGCACATGCGCAATGGGACCGAGCGTGCGTCTGACATCACACCGCTCACGCATTGCGGTTAATAAAAATCCTTTGGAATGCACGGTGCCCACCCATAAAACATGGGGGGGGGCGTCATGCCGACACGGTCCACCGACGCACAAGAGAGGCGGCCCCAAGGAAAGGAACAGACAGTCCGGGAGATGGAATAGCCCTGAGCAATGTCCAGTGTCCCCCATGAGCCGGACATAAAGCTGCCCCGTTCAGGTGCAAATTCAGGGGAAAATTGGCACCTGAATCGCACTTGAACCGGTGAACAGAAACTGGACTGCAAACTTCAGCCGAGGATATGTGAACCCAGCCTTAAAATACAACATTGAATAAATGGCACAGATTATAAACAGAAAATCAAACTACCAAAATGCAAATATTACATCACTTACTCTAGCATTACCCAAAATCATAATTAAAGGGATTGTAAACCCTCAAGGTTTTTCACCTTAATGCATTCTATGCATTCTAAGCTTTATATTTATAATCTTATTAAGATATGTTTTAAGAATCATGTTTTTGTTCATAATTTGTACGAGGCAGACATATTAGCTTATTAAATACTCAGGTCCTGCTTTCAACTGTTATGGAGCATAATGGTTCTGCTTTATATCTCCTTCTCACAATGTTGAGCTGGCCAAGTTCTCACTAGTTGGCTGAAAAAAAAAAAAAAAAAAAATTCCTCCCTCAATACAAATACAGTAAATGGAGGAATCCCCACCACTAGGACATTGTATTTTGACAGCGGGACCTAAAGCTGTCAGAGTACACTAATCAATGGCTTCAGCCACTGATTAGGGAAGGTTTTCCAGCATGTCCCTTTGACAGATGTGGATCAAACGAGCAACCTCCGTTGAGTGGGGACGGCCACATACTGATGGAAATTCGGCTGGTCCCTACTGAACTGGCATTATTTCAATCAGTGTATGGCCAGTTTAACTTTATGAATTATGTGACCTGATTGGTGTTAGAAATCATGGGGCATTGTACAGCCTAGCTGACAGAACAGAGAACCAAGCCTAAAAGGAACAGGCAGCCCCCAGCCCCATGAACAAAACACTAATTCACACAACCAGAATACCTGTAAGACTGAGCCCTTAAATATGTTTTTTTTTTACATAACTTTTTTAAATTTTTATGTTTTTCTTTATTACATTTTTTAACAGCCTTGTGGGGCTGTCTAATTTTTGAGACAGAGAAAGAGATTGAGGACACAGATTCCTCAATCCTTGTCGGGACTGGGCTCAGCCCTTCCTTCTCTGAGCTGGCCACTAAGCTGTCGGCTAATCGCCAGGTCCTATCTCTCCACAGTGACTCACCTGTTGATGATATCCTGCTTGTCAATCCTGCCTACTTAAGCCGTCCAGTCCAGATGATCTCTGCCTTCACCTTGGTCACATCTCTAGACGCTCTCCTGTGTTCCTGTTAAAGACTTGCTTGGCTGACATTCCTTCTGGCTCCAGATCCTGCTTGCTGTTCTACTACGCTCATCTCTGACTCCCTGACGTTTTGACTTGTCTGACTATCCGTTCCAGTTCCTGAACTCTGGCTATGTTTTGACTACGTTTACTCTGTTTACCTTTTTTATTATTATTAAACAAGTGTGATTCCACTGTACTTCTGTCTCAGTCTGATTCATGGTTTCTGACAATCCTTTCTTTGCAGCCTCAGCTGCCAGGTGAATGAACAGAAAGCACTTTGAACAGAGACTCCCTGTTTATTCATAAACTGAAGCATTGTAAGCACAGGGAGGGCCACATGGGGATTGGTTTCAGTAATTGCTCCCATTCCTACAGCACTGGGCCCCCCTGTTGAACTTATGGGGCCTGGGCCCCATATAGAAGTGCAGGTGCTACCCTCTTGTCAGCGACTCTGCGTGTGACTCAGTGAAACAGTGAAAATATATCAGTCTATGCTCTTTTTAAGGAGAGTTCCTGCTTCTTAGGTGACTTATCTTGTAATTGGTTTTCTCTGGCAGTCATGAAACAAAAATGCAGTTTAATACCTAATATTAATCTACAAATCCTCATCTGATTAGTATGTGTAACCCTGCAGGTGGCATCATGGTGTTGGAGGCTGACGTCAATGTTCAGGGACAAGGAACTGTCAATGAGACAAATATACCTATCATGGCTCATCCCCCTGATATATACAGTGACAATACACTGCAAGAATGGCTGGACGCTGTGCTTCTTTCTTCTAAAGGTAATATTCTGGTGTTCATGTGACTGGATCAGAGAAAGTTATATGTAATCTATGACCATTTAATGGTTATTTGTGTGTAGGTAGTGTGCAGCATGGTGTGGCATCAATAATTCACACAATCGGGTGCGATAAAGAACTTGTAATTCAAGTAACGCAGTAACAGTTCACAACAAAACCTGGAGGGAAGACCACCCAACAGGGTGCACTTACAGTTTCCAGTAAAGGCCAATAGAGCAATATTTAGCCAGTCTGACAGCGCCTGTAAAGAGCGTAGAATGTGGCCTGGTCGTGTCGTACCCAATCAGGAGGTATGTCCAGAGGAGCTGAAGTCCCTATGCTTTCCCTCCTTGTCTGGAACCTTTCCCTACCGCTAGTACTGTCCCTAACAGGCAGGGTACATTTCCCTACACTACACACTCACCAAATGCATGCCAAAACTGGGAGCCAGCTCCTTAAATAGGGTCTACCTGATCAAAGATGGTCGCCAGAATCACATGGGCTGGCAGCATCCAATAGGATAGCTTCCCCAGTGACCCAGGAAACTGTAGAGGAATCCTGTTCCTCTTGGATTTCTATCCATCAACAGTGCTGCTGCAGAGGGGCGCCACCTGTGGTGGAGAAAGTAGACCCTGCCTACATGTGGAACAGACAATGTTACAATGCTTTAAAGCCGTCTTCCAGCAAAAATCAACAGGACCATTCACAAAGCACTGCGCGACTCGTGCATGCGCAGTAGGAAATGCTCATTTCCTACTGCGCATGCACGAGTCGCGCAGTGCTTTGTGAATGGCCCTGTTGATTTTTGCTGGAAGACGGCTTTTTTTCATTTTTAAAAGTCAGCAGCTACAAACACTGCAGCTGCTGACTTTTAATAAGGACACTTGCCTGTCCAGGGAGCCCGCGATGTTGGCCCCCCGAGGCCGATCTGTCCATCAGATCGGGTGCCAGCACCGCTATCTTAACGAAGGGAAACAGGCAGTGGAGCCTTGAGGCTCCACTGCCCATTTCCTACTGCGCACGCACGAGTCGCGCAGTGCTATGTGAATGGCCCTGTTGATTTTTGGGACACACACATGTCCCAGAAGACAACGGGACAGCTCGCCGAAGAGGAGGAAGTGAAGGAACAGTGCTGCGGAATAGGAATAGGAAGAGGCAGATTAGGAAGACTGCCTAGTAACAGGGGTTCTGGTAAGTTAAAAAAAAAAAATTCAAATGTTTTTATATATATATATATATATATATATATATATATATATATATATATATATATATATATATATATATTTTATGGAATATTAATGTAATTTTTTATTTTAGGGTGGACCTTCACTTTAAAGGGTACAATGGACAATTACTTAAAGCATATGTAAATTATAACAATTAACATCTGTTATTTGCTCCTTTTTGACCTGTTAAAGCTAAACTCCAGGGATAAAAATGTCCATTTAAATATACTTCCCAGTAGTCACAAAATAAGCTTTGTGTGCTCGAAATGCCCTTCCAAACCTGGATATTATAAAACATAATATCATCATTATGCTGTACATACTGTAGTCCAGGGGTCTCAAACTGGCGGCCCTCCAGCTGTTGCAAAACTAAAATTCCCACGAGGCATTGCAAGGCTGACGGTTACAAGCATGACTCCCACAGGCAGAGGCATGATGGGACTTGTAGTTTTGCAACAGCTGGAGGGCCACCAGTTTGAGACCCCTGCTGTAGTCTGTGCAGAGAGCAGAGCTGTGGGAGGGACCCAGCAGGCCCCACCCACTACAGGCTGTCTGCAGAAAACTACAGTAGGGGGCGGAGACCAGACCAGTCTCCCTGCACATGGAAAGCAGCAGCAGTCTGTATTACAGGAAGCTCCTAAACAGAGGCAAATTTTTTTGCTGGATTACTGCACAGATCTACAGAAGTACAGAAAGCACACCAAGATTCATGTAAGACTACACATAACTTTTGCATTTAGACAATGTTTGCTTATGCCAGAGTTCAGCTTTAAAAATTATTGAAAGTGTTTGTCATGATAATAGAAATCTTGTGTGCTCTCTGCCTGTGCTGAATGTTATTAGTTATCTTTGTTCCCAGCTGTTAACTACAATACACCTCCCCCTTATTCTGTGAGAGAGGCGACACTGTTGCTTCAATATAGATGGAGATCCGACTTGGAGGCGACTTCCATTGAAATCAATGGGTACAGAAGTCGGATTGAAGTAGTACAGGAACCTTTTCTGAAGTCGCAGCAACTTCAGTAGTGTGCATTAAGACGGTTCTCATTCACTTACATTGATTTTTACATGTAGAGTGACTTGAAGCGACTAGGGGCGACTTGGGGCGACTTGAAGTCAGATCCAAAGTTGCCCCTGTGTGAATGGAGTCTTATGGAGAAGAAGAAAAGGGGTATTCTGTAGTCCCAAACGTGTGTTCCTAACATTATCACAAGGGAAAAAAAGCCAGAAAAACTCATGCAGCCACCACATCTAAGTACTGTCAAGCTGCAAATATTACATTTTTGTATTTAAGTTTAGATACATTTTAACCTCTTATGTATCAGTTGTTAACCTTTTGTTCTATACAGGCATCAAACTGGACTTCAAGAGCATCCAAGCTGTCAGCCCGTCACTTGATATGTTGCTGAAAATGTCATCACAGATGAACATTAACCGCCCTGTGTGGATAAATGCGGACATTGTGGCCGGACCCAACGTCAACCATGAGATAGGAGTCGATGCCATACAGTCAGTATCCTGAAGATGTTTGCTGATATTGTTTGCAAGTTAGAGATATTCTGACAAATGGAATAAATTGATGACAGTAATTATTGTAACTGCGATCCATTGTTGCAGGTTTCTGGGTTTAATCCAGGAGAAATTCCCGAATATCACAATCTCCCCTGGCTGGGTGACATTGTACCTGCCACCGATCATCTCCAACAAAACGTACACCAGAGAAATGATTGTGACGATGTATGATCTAGTGAAGGATCTTCCCCAGAGAATCACCTTCCCAGCTCGAGCTGTCCTGACCCCCACTGCCTGGCCTCACTTCAACTGGCTTCTGGAGAAATCTAACCGGTAAGCAGCATTGTGTCATGCATTTTAGATACTTAGATGCTACTCTAGCCCTTCATCAGTGCTGTCCAACTCAGCGTTTAATGAGTAATTCCAGGGAACAATGAAAACTGATACTAGCCAGCAAATTCTGCAACTGTGCTAAAGCCAGGAAGTGTACTCGATCTATGCACCGACCAGAATTTGGATATAAAACAGCTCCAGTCAATAGCCCTTAGTAGGCACTCCTCATCATTGCATGTGGACAATGTACTCTCCTTCCTTCAGGGATCCACAAACTGTGTATAAAGAGCCCTTAGCCCCAATTTACACCGGTGTGATTTGACAGTTCCAAACTGCATGACAAGTCCCACCCCATTGTCGGCAATGGAACCGTTCAAATTGCCACGACTCATGTCGCAGTGACTTTGAAAAAGGTTCCTGCACTACTTTTTTCCGATTTCATTGCGACTTGCATAGACTTCTGTTAACCACTTGCTTACTGGGCACTTAAACCCCCCTCCTATCCAGACCAATTTTCAACTTTCAGCGCTGTCGCATTTTGAATGACAATTGCGCGGTCATACAACACTGTACCCAAATGAAATTTTTATCATTTTTTTCCCCCAAATAGAGCTTTCTTTTGGTGGTATTTGATCCCCTCTGCGATTTTTATTTTTTGTTAAAAAAATGTAAAAAGACCGAATTTAAAAAAAATATATATATATATTTTTTTTTAATTTTGTTATAAAAATTTTAAATGGGTAATTTTTGTTCGTCATTGATGTACGCTGATGAGGCGGCAGTGATGGGCACCGATAGGTGGCAGTGATGGGCACTGATGGGTTACACTGATAGGCAGCACTTTTAGGTGGCACTGATTGGCGGCACTGGTGGGAATTGATAGGTGGCATACATGAGGCATACTTGCCTCTTCCTTTTTGGGACCGATGTCCCTTTAAGATGAGCCGGTGATCGGCTTTTTTTTTGTCCTCCTCCGCTGTCAGCGTGATGATCATGTGGCTGACAGCTGATCACATGGTAAGGGACCGGCCCCTTACTTGGATCGCTGATCACCCGAGTCTCAGTGACTCTGTGATCACAGCGCGCCCCGCGCGTGCCCTGTAGGGCCCTGTAGGGCGCGCGCAGAGAGCGTGCATAGGGAAGGCCTCCCGGGAATTCAGATCCGTGCTGTGGCCGTCATCGGAGGTGCAACTTGCACTGATCTTTTTATCAATTTTTATCTATTTATTGATCAATACCAGGCATTTTTACCCCCTTCCTGCCCAGGCCAATTTTCAGCTTTCATGGCTGTCACATTTTGAATGACAATTGCTTGGTCATGCAACACTGTACCCGAATTAAATTTTTATAATTTTTTTTCCCCACAAATAGAGCTTTCTTTTGGTGTTTTTTATCTCTTGCGCTATAAACAAAAGAAGAATGACAAGTTTGAAAAAAACTAAATATTTTTAACTTTTTGCTATAACTAAAGATCCCAATTTTTTTTTTTTTTTTAATTTTTTCCTCAGTTTAGGCCGATATGTATTTTTCTACATATTTTTAGTTAAGAAAATCGCAATAAGCGTATACTGATTGGTTTGGGCAAAAGTTTTAGCGTCTACAAAATAGGGGATGGATTTATGGCATTTTTATTTTTATTTTTTTAACTAGTAATGGCGATGATCTGAGATTTTTATCATGACTGTGACATTGCGGCGGACACATCGGTCACTTTTGACACTATTTTGTGACCATTCGCATTTATACAGCGATCAGTGCTATAAAAATGCACTGATTACTGTATAAATGTCACTGGCAGGAAAGGGGTTAACACTAGGGGGCGACCAAGGGGTTTAATGTGTTACCTAGGGAGTAATTCTAACTGTAGGGGGAGGGGACTCACAAGGGGAGGAGACCGATCAGTGTTCCTCTGTACTAGGAACACAGGATCTGTCTCCTCTCCCCTGACAGGGCGTGAATCTGTGTGTTTACACACACAGATCCATGTCCCGGCTCTGTTACAGGCAATCGCGAGTGCCCGGCATAGAGCGCGGCTTCCGGGCATGCGCACTGGCTCCCGAGTGACACGGCAGCGCGCGCACACCCCCTGGACGGCTGGGAAGCCCAGGACGTCATATGAAGCCCGCCCAGGATGGGAGATCCCTCCTGCAGACGTCATTTGACTATGGGCAGGGTAGGAAGTGGTTAATGAAGATTGGCAAATGCCCTGTGTGTGTATTGATTTTCTATTTGTACCCAGGCTCAGCAGTACCCCCATTCAGCAGATCCCCAGCTTGTTGGTACCCTCGTTCAGCAGAACTGCTGATGCCCCACTCAGTAGTAGCCTCCAGCTCTGCTGATCCACCACTCAGTAGTAACCCCCACCTCTGCTGATCCTTGGTTTGCTAATCCTCCTCTCTCTCCTGCTCTAGTCCCCCCGTTCTGCTAATCCTCTGCCACTCCTCCTCTCTATCTGGTCCCTGCTCACCTACCGCTATAGCGTTACCATGTTGCACACCACGTGTGCCATCTGCTAGCTGCTCCACTCCAGTCCAGATCCCAATAATTCTGTTGCTTCATGCTTCATACCAGATGTGACCTCTGCACCAGACACTCCTAGAATATATACACATGAACATGACTAAGTACAACATAACTCATTTTGTGCTACCCATATGTACACTCCCACCCTTACCATTCCCATTAACGGAAACCACACAGAACTGGAGTGTAAATTAGGCCGTAGCAGCCTCCTTTATTAAATATCAAAATATAAATGAACTTTTTTATAAACAAATAAATAAATAACCAATAACAGTATACCAATGAAGAAAACTCTGACGTAGGACTGTAGGACCTTACCCCCCCCCCCCCCGTTTTAGCGTAATCAAAACTCGTGCACTGCGGTCATATAAACTGTAACTAGGCCTCAAGCTGACATGCTAGCTCAGAGACAATAATATTCCCGCAGTGCAGTCATCCACCATATTCCTTACATCACTTATAAGGAATATTAACAAACGGGCCCATATCTCCAATGGGTCCCGCATCAACTTCTCTGTGGGGAGGGGGTTTCTTCTCTATACCTACGTCAGCCAACATCCGCCACAGCAAACAAGGTTAAAACCTTAACCTTGAGCGCACCTCCACACCCTAAGCGCTCTTTCAATTCCGTCCTGTATACCCATGGTCCACATATCAGTGCCCACTGGGTTCAGATGAACCCCGTCAGCCCTTAAATATCGCCACGTCTCAATCTCTAGCTCTCTGTGTCTGATAGCTAAGCCACCGTTTTTAATAAAAAACCTGCTCACCTCCTGATTAATCTTTCTTCTGGCCTTGTTAACCAGTTCTACTGACCTCGCTAGCCGCCATGAAGACCTAGCTATCATGTCCGACCATACAAGGACAGTTTTTGGGAATGCCGCCTGTAGTAGGCAGAAATCATGCTTGATGTCCCTGGTAATGTCTAGTTTTGTCCTCAAAACCAAATCATTCCCCCCCACATGAATCACCAAAACCTCGGGAGGCCTGTCCCATCGTGCAAATTTGTGCGCCTCCGGGACCAGACGGCTCCAAAGCATCCCCGGGAACCCCAGCCATTTAATGTACGCCTCCCCCCTGGAAAAACCTAGCTGTCTCCCGTCTGGCCTGGCATCCCCCCTCCTGGCACCCCAGCAAACATAGGAATGTCCCATGATCCACACGAGACTCGGCGAGGTATCTGAAAAGAAAACAATAAAAAAAATTCCGGTGAAAGCTCATCACAATGTACCACACGAAACCATGCCGGCACCTAAACGCACACCACTCAGTAAAACGTCAAATAACTAAATCAAGTCTGACATAAGACCGGAATCGCCTTGATTCCCATCTCCCAATTCGTTTAACAGCTTCTTCCGTTAGGCCCCACCTGACTGCTTCCGTCGCCGCACCAATTCTAAATGAATGCGAGGAAAATTTCTGATCCCCCAGACCCAGGACGACTAAAGATTTCCGAAAGATAGAAATAAATTGGAAACGCGACAGCGCCACCCCATCCTGATGTACTAAAAGAGGGCCATCCCCCGCTGGCCTCTGTGTCAAATAAACCTTTGTAACTAAAACGGGGCAGAGTTTGGCGTCAGGAATAGCGAACACCACCACATCCTTGCCTCGGCCCTCCTGATCCGTTTTATATCTACGTAAACGCATCACAAGTCTATCCTCCATGTGCCGAACCTCCCCCACCGCTAATCCATCCCTTGTTTTCTTGGAGGAACTCACCAGCTCCCCTATCCGAAAAGCGCTGAAAAAGGCCAACACAAAAGCTGTGCGGAAAAGCCCCACCTCATATCCGGATCTACAAACTCCGGGCAAAGTGTCCACCATTCTACCCAAGAGTGCAAACGTAACTGGTCGCCTCTCGTTCCGGACCCTCTTCCCTCGGCGATAACCCTTCAATGCCTGACGTGCCCAAAACTCTTTTGTCCAATCTCTCCCCCCTTCGAGCTTGAACAAAAAGGCCATGGCCGCCATAACCTTCCCCAGCCTTGACACGGAAACTCCCTGTTCCATGTGTCTGGCGACAAAATAGATAAATCGCAATCTAGTCTCTCCTTTAACCGCCCCCGCTGTCGGTTCATGGAAAGCAAACCATTCGTCCCATACTTTCTTGTATGTTTTCCATGTTCCCTCGCTCAATGACCGCCTGATCCACTCACCTATCCTTCCAGGGCAATCTTCCACAGTTCCAAAGGACACGGGACGCCGTGACGCTCTGCCCCTGGTACCAGCTCCCGAAATTTCTCCCACTGAAACTGAGAAAGAGCGTCAGCAATCACATTGTCCAGTCCTGGTAAGTGTACTGCCTGAATGAAAATGTTCATCTGCATACACCGAAGCACCAAGTGTCTCAACAAACGTATCACCGGCGGTGACGCCGCAGATACCTTATTAATCACCTGTACCACCCCCAAATTGTCGATGTGAAAGCGCACCTTCCGATCCCGGAAGAATTCGCCCCACAATTCTACCGCCAATACCACCGGAAACAACTCAAGCAACAACATATTCTTGAGCATCCCTGCTTCGTTCCAGCTGTCCGGCCAAGGGCCGGCACTCCAATGCCCCTGGAAAAAGGCCCCATAACCCGCTGACCCCGCTGCATCTGTAAACAATTAGAGGTCGAAATTATTCACCGGGCCAATCATCCACAGCGCTCTACCATTAAAGTTGTCCAGAAACATGTGCCACATTCTCAGGTCATCCTTATGTTCCCGTGAAAGTGTCACATAATGTCTGGGCGACTCAATGCCACCCGTACTTGTCGCTAATCTTCTCCCAAAAACCCTGCCCATCGGAATGATCCTGCACGCAAAGTTGAGCTTGCCAAGCACCGATTGCAATGCCCTCAGCTGAACCTTGCGCCGGCCCACCATCCCCTTCACCTCCTCCTGCAATGCCAACAATTTTGCTTCAGGCAACCTGCATTCCATGGCCATGGAATCGATTACAATCCCGAGAAAACTGATCACTGTTGTGGGCCCTTCCGTCTTGTCTGGCGCAAGCGGAATGCCGAATTCCCCTGAAATCCTTTCCACCGTTGTTAAGAGCATCGCGCAAACGTTAGATGCGGGCGGCCCTATACAGAGAAAGTCGTCCAAATAATGGATCACCGAATTTAAACCTGAAACGTCCCTCACCACCCATTCCACAAATGTGCTAAAACACTCAAAGAATGCGCACGATATAGAACAACCCATTGGCAAACACATATCCACGTAATATTCCTCTTGCCACTTGCAACCCAATAAATGAAAGCTATCGGGATGAACAGGCAGCAAACGAAAAGCCGCTTCAATGTCTGTCTTTGCCATCAGGGCGCCCCTACCATACTTCCTTACCCAATGTACTGCAGCATCAAAGGATGTATATGAGACAGTGCAAACTTCAGGATCAATAGCGTCGTTCACCGACTCCCCTTGTGGGTAAGACAAGTGGTGAATGAGGCGAAATTTGTTGTGCTCCTTTTTGGGTACCACCCCCAACGGAGAAACTACCAGGTCCTGCATGGGTTTTATGGAGAAGGGGCCCGCCATCCTCCCCAAAGCTACCTCCTTATTTAATTTTTCGGACACCACTTCATGATGTTTTAAAGCGGACCGTAAATTATCTGGAATGGGAGGAGCTGAGTTCAAAACCGCAGGAATCATGAAACCTTCCGAAAATCCCAACCAAAGTAGATGAGCCACTGCCTTATCTGGATATCTATCTAGAAAAGGCCGCATTCTTCCCACCTTCACTGGCGTCCTCCCCTTTTCCCGCAAAATCGCTGGCCTTTCCCTTCCCCTGCTTAAAACACCTTGATGAAGGATGTGATCCACCGCACCCTGAACACTCGTGCTTATACTTACATCCATGTCCAAATTTACAACTTCCTTCGTTATACAGCCAGCAGACTCCTTTTTTCCTTGTGGCCGATTGACCTGAAGCCCCTGATCCCCCGGCCCCCCCCTGAAAAAACTGACTCACTGGCTTGGCTGAAGACATCAGGCGCATCCAAAGACTGATGTCTTTGTGATCCCACCTTAAAGCCGGTCTCACTGCCCTTCTCTGGCGAAACTGCTCGTCATAACGCAGCCATGATAGTCCCCCGTAGGTCCGGTGAGCCTCGCCAATAGCATCCAAATAACAGAAAAGGGCCGAGCAATGTTCCGGCTCCTTTTCGCCTATCACGCTTGCCAATACCCCGAACGCTTGCAGCCAATTCTGAAACGTCCGGGGTATTAGTCTGTACCTTCTCTTCTCCTCCTCTTCTTTCTTACTATCCTCGGGTTTCACCCTATCCAAGTTGAATTTCTCAAGGGGAAGCAGAGAAAATATCTCCACGTACTCCCCTCTCCAAATTTTTTCTCTCACCTCCTGTTTCAAATGGGCCCCTAATGGCCCTTCAAAACAGACATAAACCTCACAGCGTGCGGAATCAGCTAACCGCACTATGTCCTGTTTCTTGTTTTTGTCACCCCCCATTTCCCCCTCTCCTGGCGTGAGCTGAGATGCCTCTGCCGCTTCCGTGGTACCTGCCTCACTCCCCCCGGGCGGAAACGCGGGCGGATTCGCCAACACCGTTCTCTCAGCTTGTACTATAATTCCCTCCCCCCCTCCCCCTTGGCCCCCCTCAGTCAACACCCTCCCTGCTGAAACCCATGCTCCTGCCGGCCCCTGTTGCGCAGGTGTAGGCTCAAACCTGCCCACCAGCTCCTTGAGGCCAGCTAAAAAACCCTGTAATCCCCCCTCCAAAAGTCCTGTTTCAGGTACGGACTCGGGCGAAAAACCCCTACCCCTCTGGAAACGATCACCCTGCCCCCTGGCCCCCTCCCCCACCTCCCCCCCCAAAGACATTTTACTCCCGCAAGACCCCGAACAAAAACAGGACTTACCGGGCTGCATGGACAATCTTCCACCAGCCGAACATCCTGCGTCCTTCGTTGCTGTGCGTCCTTCTGCGACCTCGTCCTCCGATTCAGGCAGCTCGCCCTCCGACAGCTCCACCATCTCATCTGCAGTTGAAAGAGCCTGCCCTCCAAGGTCTTCAGCCTCAGATGCAGACGAACTGCGTTCTCTCTCGTTTCTTCTCGTCCCAACTGCCTCCGCTTCTTTTTTTCTGGTAATGTTCCTACGGGCAGGCGGATCGCCTCCATGCCGCAGACATCCTCTGCTATGTCCCCTCAAGCTGGGCAGACCGCCTCCTGCTTGTAAATGTCCTCTTCCCCCCTTCTGCTGAGCATGCGTCTCGTCGCAGTAAGCGGCATCTGTGCTGACTTTTGAGTAGGCGATTGTCCTGTTCCTAGCCTCCATGACCCTTTCCCTTGCTGGTGTGATATTGACCTGGGATAGCTTATTCCCCTTAGCCGTGTGTTTGGAACTATGTGTTTTTGCTGCCTTTGTAGTGGCCCCCTTAGCAATCCCCATTGATGCTCCACTGATGGAATGACCTGTTTTTTGCTGGGCCCCTGACCTCCCCCCCTCCACATGTGTGAATAGGCCTGAGGCCTTGTGTGATGACCGCGTGGTGGACGCCATGCGCCGCGTGCTGCTGGGCCCCCGCCCCCCCCCCCCGCCCCCCCCCCCCCCCCCCCCCGCCCCCCCCCCCACAGCCCCTAATGTGCCAGAAGTGCCTGCAACATCTCCCTTGGCCGACCGCTTTTTGGGCGGTTCAGCGCTGTTTTTTCCCCTCTTGCTGCCTGGCATATCAGAGGATTTACGCCCTTCAGGCGAATATCTGGCCGGCGGCCGAGATCGCCGCTGCCGCCCCCCATTTTGTATGACCTCCCCGGAACCACTGCTCTCACCCTCCAGTGCCCGCTCTATCTGTGTCCTTAGCCACTCAGCTCCGTTTTCAGCCGCCGCAGTTTTGATGGATTTCAGGAGCTCCTCCATGACGATCTGCTCACCAACTTCTCTCTAGCTGAACTGACTCTCTCCTTGGCCGTTGCCCCTCCTCTTCCTGTTGCCAGCTCAACCCCTCCTCTTAACTCTTAAAGGGGCATACCTAAATGGCATGTTTACTTTACTCATGCCAGCCCTACGCCTATTTCCTCTGTTCTCTGCTGCGGGCTGTTCTGGAAGTGACTGCTGATGACTCCTTTCCGGTTCGCTTGTTGGATTTCCAGTGCATCCTTTGATACCTCATACCTGCAATACCTCCAAAACAAAATGAAGCTAACTCAACTCAAAAGCTTCAGGTGCTGTTAGCTAGCATTGTCATAGACTTCTATAGAGGCTTTGAATCACCAAGAAAGCCACATGGGGTAGAATTTTTGAAGCGAAGCAAAGCAAATACAACATGAGAACAGGACTGTAAGGTAACCATTTTATTTAGTGACATGGGCTTTGGTTGGCATTCAGAGTGTTCTAAATAAGCCTGTCCAATGCCACATTTTGAAGCAAGTGTAAGCAAGCCATAAAACATAGTGCTTTACCCTAGTGGTGGTAAACTCCGACGCTCCACACCTAAATTTCAAAGAAGTAATTGTCTTAAAACATTTTAAAACATTGCGCCGCACATTGAAGCCACATGGGATGTTTCTTTTATTTTCCTACTTGGAAATGCATATGCTTCTTTCTGGGTGCAGCCGTTATGTTAAGTGTTGTCTTCCGCATCCAATGCAATAAGAACTTCCACCCTTTTTCCTTTTCATGCATGCGCAGTAATTATTAAACCCAGTACCCTGCATTCACTATATCTGGTCTCCCACAGAACATGGAAATGCAATTATTTTAGTAAATATAAACTGCTAAATACCTTTTCTAATCAGCAGTATATAGCAGTCTTGTGATTTCTATCAGTTCCTAGTGAAACTTGTAGGAGGAGTTTTCATACTGCACTGAGCTGTCCTTTGAGGCTGCAAGGCTCATGACCCTCTGTGCTTATCACATGCACTCTCCCCCCAAAAAAACCCTCTCTAGCAATACACACCAAACTGAGCATGTGCAGCCTGACTCCAAAGGCTCTGTGTGATCCGGCTTGTCCAGGGGGATACTGCAGGGAGGGGAGGATCTGTGCATACAACATCAAGCAGCCTTTTTTTTTTTCAATGCAGAGGATTAACCCCCATAGGTTCTACAGTGAGTATAACAAGCATGCTTTACTGCATATACAGACTGATTTTACTGTTGTGGGTTTAGTAACACTTTAAGCCAAGCCTCGTTTTCGTTGCTCAGGCCCGTGCTGTGCTTGCCAGCTTTACAACCCCTGTGACGTAGCGTAGTGGTTCTCAAACCTGTCCTCAAGTACCCCCAACAGGCCATGTTTTGGGAATTTCTCTTAGATAAAATATCTGTCCAAAATACCAAGCCATTGACTCTGATTTAAATCACCTGTTCAAGATAAAACCTGCAAACATGGCCCGTTGGGGGTACTTGAGGACAAGGTTGAGAACCACTGACGTAGGGAGTCACATGGGGTTAAGACTGTGAATGGAAACTGAGTCTTGCGGGTTTAGCAGAGCTGACGCTAGGTCGAGGGAAATGACGTAGCCCCGGCATGTCAGCACAGGACTTACGGCATGAAAAGCATGCCAGAAAAATCGGAACAAATGCGCATGCGCCTATGACGTAAGTGCGAAGAAAAGGACGTTTTAACAGAAACAAAGTAAGAAGGAAGGGTTCTGCACAGAGCAACCAGTTTATTACTTTTCAATGCTTGAGATGGTGAAAAATGAACATGAGAGGTTTACCACCATTTTAAAAGCAAAATATAAACAAAAGAAGTAATGCAGCAAACTTGACCGACACAAGGAAATACAACAGCAGGTGTACAACATAGGGTCGCCCTCCCATCCCTTTAAACCCGAACAACACATATCAATTACACAGTTTCTGAGGCTAATTTATTGCAGATAAGGCACCAAGTGAGTTTAATTACCACCCTAATCTACCACAGAACCTGTGTAATTAATATGTGTTTGGGTTTAAAGGGATGAGCTGGCAACCCTAGTACAACTTCATACGCCACTGGCCTTGAGCATTTGATGTTGTACATTAGATGTTGATCCCTGGTGTGATGTGTTTTGCCTGTGTTACTCTGTAACCTTTTGGTGCCTTTGGATAACCAGTAAAGGACCGTGGAGGTGGTGGAGTCAGTGGTACAGAGTGGTGGCCTCCCATTTTAATGATTTCTGCGCTGTGCACTGTCTGTCTGTATATAGCCATACAGAACAAGCGGATAGTGCACAGTCCACATTGGCTTTGCTGCTCAACTGCAGACAGGAAAAGACATAGAGAATACCATAGATGCAGCTACAAACTTATAAACACTGCCATCTACTGGTTGAAGAATATACAGTATCTTTACTGAATTCTGAAATACAAAAGACTTTTATATATTTTTCTTTGCAGTTTACCCCTTTTGTTATGCACAAATCTATTATGTGATTGTTATTTTACCATTTATGTGATTCCCATTTATTAAGGTTTAATATGAATTAATTACATTTTTTCATGTAAATTACTTTGTATTGATCACAACAGAAATATTGGTTTTGGGCACCTTTTAGATTAAATGGTGTTAATTGTCAGTTGTACATTCATAGTGCATAGTGGTTGTATCAGGATGGAGATGTAGGGTGTTGGTTTGATCCAGTGGCGTATCTAGGGTATGGCAGCCAGGGCAAGTGCCATGGGCGCCATGTGGGGGGGGGGGGCGGCAAAAAAGCCGCCCCCCCCCCGCACAATAAAAAAGTCCCACCCGTCCTCTCGTGGCCGCCTCCCGCACTAATGTAGTCCCCGGCGTCACGGCCGGCCTGCTGGAGCGCAGCGCCGGCACAGCACTTCATTAGCATGTGAGGAGGTGAGGAGGGAAGCGACAGTCGCCCCCCATGACGGCTGATGAGTTGACTCGCCTGGGTCATCTACGTAGCCGTAGTGTAACTGGCGGAGGCGGAGCCTAATGCTCCGCCTACCCTCCTCTGTAGCTGCTTCAGCTTCTCCCCGGAGCGGTGTCTCCCGGGTCTGTGATGTCACGCGACTGTGACGTGGTCGGTGACGTGACCGTGAGGACTCTGGAGGCTGGACTATGTCCCTATAGAGAGAGAAGAGAAAAGAAGAAACATTTGGAACCCCCAGACAGCAGCACCTGGAAGGATTAGCATTGCAGCCTAAAAGCAGGTACAAGTCCAGAACCAGTCAGTCCAGTCAGTCCACGATCTTGAGCATCAAATATAGTGCTCAAACATTATGGATTAAATAAATATACTTAGCCATAGATATCACAAATAAAGTATAATAAAGTGATTTGTGCAAGTAGTACCTGCTTTTGCACAAATCACTTTTATTACACTTTATTTATGATATCTATGGCTAAGTATATTTATTTAATCCATATTGAGCACTATATTTGATTGGCTGCTTGCTTCTGCTTGGGCCTGGCACACACGCACAATCGCACATGGTGGTGACTTAAAGTCATCATGTGTGATTCTGCGTTTGTGCCAAGCAGACAGGGCTGGTGCTCTGTCGAGAAATGCCCGGCTATCGAATAGCGCCCAGGTGGAACTGCGCATGCGCCGCACGGAGCCGCAGAACAGCTGAGTTTACGATCAGCTATTGTCCCGTGTGGCCGAGGCACATTCATGTAGGTGAGGGATGGATATTTACATGAAGGGGGCGGATATTTCAATGATGGACAGTGCTGGCGGCGGAATTTGTATCGATGGCCAAAGAAATATGCAAAATAAATCTTTATCTGCTATTCATTTTGAACGCTGCGGGGCGTGTTTAGTCAATTGAAGGGCAGATTTTTCTATATTACATAAAGATTTCTTTACCAGATTTGTTTGTTCAGCGATAAAAATTCCGCCCCTAGCACTGGCCATCATTGAAATATCCGCCCCCTTTATGTAAATATCCGTCCTCACCTACATGAACATGCCTCAGCAACGCGAAACAGCTGATCTTAAGCTCAGCTGTTCTGAGGCTCCGTTCTGCGCATGTGCAGTTCCGTCCCAGCATTTTTCGATAGGGGGTACTTCTCGACAGAACACCGGCGTTACCACTAGGCAAACTAGGCAGCCACCTAGGGCACCCAGCCACTGGTGATCCTACTCCCTCTCTACCTCTGTACAATGTCAGAGGCGCTGGCGCAGCATTTATGGGTGCTGGTAAGGCCGCATTAATGGGTGCTGATGTTACTGCATTTTTGGGTGCTGGTAAGGCAGCATTTATGGGTGCTGATGTTGCTGCATTTATGGGTGCTGATGTTACTGCATTTATGGGTGCTGGTAAGGCCGCATTTATGGGTGCTGATGTTGCCGCATTTATGGGTGCTGATGTTACTGCATTTATGGGTGCTGATGTTGCTGCATTTATGGGTGCTGATGTTACTGCATTTATGGGTGCTGGTAAGGCCGCATTTATGGGTGCTGATGTTGCTGCATTTATGGGTGCTGGTAAGGCCGCATTTATGGGTGCTGATGTTTGCTGCATTTATGGGTGCTGGTAAGGCCGCATTTATGGGTGCTGATGTTACTGCATTTTTGGGTGCTGGTAAGGCCGCATTTATGGGTGCTGATGTTACTGCATTTATGGGTGCTGGTAAGGCCGCATTTATGGGTGCTGATGTTACTGCATTTATGGGTGCTGGTAAGGCCGCAAATGTTTTGACATGGGCGCAGTTTCAGTGCTTGCCATAGGCGCCATTTTCACTAGATACGCCTCTGGTTTGATCTAAGGGTTGTTTTTGTTCCCTGCACAGGTACACGCTGACTTTATGGCAAGGCAGTTCGGACCCACTTACTGTGCACGACCTGTTGTACATCCGAGATAACAGCAATCCTGAGCAAATCTATTATGACATTTATGAACCCCTCTTATCAGAATTCAAAAAGATAGTGTGTAAGTATCGGTCCAGAGTCTGCAGCGTGACAAGGTGAAGGCGAATCAGTTCAAAAGATGTGCAAGTTGATTAAAGCCAAGCAAACATTTCTTATATTGCAGCTTACCAATTCTTGGATGTGACAGCTGCGATGGTTTTCTTTTTTAGGTTTCCTTTCTTTTATTTTACTAGCTGTTCTGCAGATGTAGTACTTAGATGGTTGAGTCATGGATGTTTGGATGTCGTACATGGACACATAGGCTTTTATGGAGTTGACTTTAGGAGCTTTGGCAAAAAAATGGCAAAAGCTCCTAAATTAAAGTTTAGGAGCTGTATTGTACATGAAGCCGAAAGCTTAGTACACATTAATAGTATATTTTCTCGGGCGTGCGGGAATACCACTGACCTATCGGGTGTACTTACCCTTGAATGGGGTACCTTGCTGGGCTGAAGTTGTTCACTAGAGACTCTCTCTTTGCTGATGAGGAAGTTTTAACAGATTTCATGTGAGTTGCCTTCTGTCCTTGTTTCTAATAAATACGTAATGTACTCTTATCTGACTCCCCCTATAAGGCTGCTTTCACACTGATGTTCTGCGGTGTACCTGTACAGCGGGTGCAGCGCAGTGCCTCTGTGACTTTCCTGGGCTAACTGCGCTTTGCCATAGACTTCTATTATATCCTACAGGTGTGGTTCACTTTTTGAAAGCACACCAAAATGACTGCATTCAGGAGTTTTGGTGCGCTTTCAGAAAGTGCACCAAATCCGCGGACATAATAGATGTCTATGGCTAAGTGCAGTATACCCGCAGGAAAGCTGCAGGTACACTGCACTGCACCCGTGGTGGGGGTAAGCTGCAGCACATCAGTGTGAAAGCTGCTGTATGCTATTATGCCCAGTGTATTGCTTCACACTGACCTGAAGATCTCTTCTTTCCTGCTGCTGGCACCACTCTTGGGACCGCTAGCCGGGCTAAGAGGTGGAGTGCAGTTAGTATTACTCCACATGGACAGGAGCCAGCACTACAGAGGAGGCATTGGCTTATGCGGCTCTTGTTCCCTACTACAGCTCCAACTTTACAAGTAGTCCCTCTGCATTAAACTCTGTTTGCTGCTCTGAGATGGCGGGTCAGCAAGCCCAGACGGCGATCTACCAGTCACTTGGGCGCTATCTACTGGTAGATCACGATCTATGGGTTGCTGACTCCGGCACTGAACAAAAGCAGAGGGCAGAGAAATATACCAAAATCATATTAACAAACAAGTTGTAGCTGATAAAATTGCTGCTAGTTGTTAGCATACTACAGCAAAATAATAATCTCACGCAGTTCCATACCAGACATAAAAAATACATGAAAGTGGACAGAACAAACCCCCTTCCAAGGAAATCATAATATCCTCTGAAAAATGCACCAATGTATCTAAGCCCCTGATTGTAAAGTCCTATCCAGCATTTCGGAATTACAGTAAAAAATTGTATATACCGTAAATCTAGATATATTGTATTCATTTATGTTGTCCATTTATTCATATCCCTTGAAATATTCCAAATTTTTGTCATGTTACAATCAAAAACGTAAATGTATTTTTATTGGGATTTTATTTGATAGACCAACACAAAGTGGCACATAATTGTGAAGTGGAAGGAAAATGATAAATGGTTTTCAACATTTTTTACAAATATGTGAAGTGTGGCGTGCATTTGTATTCAGCCCCCCTGAGTCAATACTTTGTAGAACCACCTTTCACTGCAATTACAGCTGCAAGTCTTTTTGGGGATGTCTCTATCAGCTTTGCACATCTAGTGTGACATTTTTGCCCATTCTTCTTTGCATAATAGCTCAGATTCTGTCAGATTGGATGGAGAGCGTCTGAACAGCAACTTTTAAGTCTTGTCACAGATTCTCAATTAGATTTAGATCTGGACTTTGAGTGGACCATTCTAACACATGAATATGCTTTGATCTAAATCACTCCATTGTAGCTCTGACTGTATGTTTAAGCTACTTTCACACCGAGTCAGTTTTCAGGCGTTTTAGTGCTAAAAATTGCGCCTGAAAACTGCCTCTCATACGTGCTTTCACACTGAGGCAGTGCACCTGTGGGACGGGAAAAAAAAAGTCCTGCAAGCAGCATCTTTGGGGTGGTGTGGGAGTGATGTATACAGCGCTCCTACATTGCCCCTGCCCTTTGGAATGAATGGACAGCGCTTCCGAACCGCCCGAAAAGCACTTCAGAAACGGTGCAACATGGGCAGTTTTAACCCCCTGCACTTTTTCGGCCGCTAGCAGGGCACTTTTAACCCCCGTTACCGGACCCGCCGCCCCAGTGTGAAAGCCTTAGGGCAGTTGTATTGCCAAAAGGTGAACCTCTACCCCAGTCTCAAGTATTTTGCAGACTCTAACAGGTTTTCTTTTACCCACTTCAGCCCAGGAAGGTTTTACCCCCTTGCTGACCAGAGCACTTTTTACAATTTAGCACTGAGCTACTTTAACTGGTAATTGTATGGTCATGCAATGCTGTAACCAAACAAATTTTTATTTTATTTTTTTTCCACAAATACATCTTTCTTTTGGTAGTATTTGATCACCTCTGCGGTTTTTATTTTTTGCTATATAAACTAAAAAATCCCATCGAGTGCACCCACAGCAAGCAGCTTGCTATGGGGGCACCTGAGCCAAGCCGCAGCTCCGTGTGTCCATTCAGACATAGAGTCATGGGTCGGCCCCGCCCCGCCCCCTCTCTCTTCTGATTGGGAAACTGACTTTGATTGACAGCAGTGGGAGCCAATGGCATGTACATCGCTGGATAGAGATGGGGCTCAGGTAAGTATTGGAGGGGGGGGGGGGGGTTCAGGGAGGCTGCTGCAGAAGGTTTTTCTATCTTAATGCATTAAGATAAAAAACCTTCTGCCTTTACAACCCCTTTAACCACTTCCCTCCCAAGGACGTCATATGACGTCCTTGACTTTCAGTGGGAATATCTGAATGATGCCTAAAGCTACAGACATTATTCAGATATTCTTGTTTTCAGCCCGGATTCTGTGCACCATAAGAAAAGATCATAGCGGCAATTCCGCCGCTTGATCGTTCTTATAGGCAACGGGAGGGGACGCCCCCCCTCCCAACTGGTGCTTCTCCCGTGCTAATGGGGGCCCGGAGAACGAATCGCCTGCCGCCGGATGACGAGCATAGAGATTTCCGGTGACCAGATGGTCACCAGTCATCTCTATGACCGCGGAGGCCCGGGCGCAACGTTATGATGTCACGCCCGGTACCCGGAAGTAAACAAAGCCGCAATCGCGGCTGTCAGCATGAGATCGGTGAATTTTTTTTTTTTACCGATCTCATGCTTTCCAGCCTTAAGGAGAGATGTGGGGTCTTATTGACCCCACATATCTCCATAAAGAGGATCTGTCACATAGATTCCTATTACAAGGGATGTTTACATTCCTTGTAATAGGAATAAAAGTGATCCAAAAAATACTATACCCAACAGACCCACCTGAACACTGTATTTCACTTTTTTACAAAGCGCTCATCAAGTTACAGGACGATGAACACCCTTCCTTCCTTGCGAAATGGGAGGCAGACCTAGACTCCTACCTCTCAGACAACCAAAAGGATAAAGTGTTGCAGCTGGTCCACGTCTCCTCAATAGCGTCAAAAATGACCGAGGTCAATTATAAATTACTAACTAGATGGCACTACACCCCATCAAAGCTCCATCAGATGTTCCCCGCCAATTCCCCGTTGTGTTGGAGGAATTGTGGGAACAAAGCAACTCATGCCCACATTTGGTGGTCGTGCCCACTTATCCGCCCCTTCTGGGCCAAGGTCATCCACACTATATACCAGATTTCCAACGTCAACCTCCCCTCCGAACCCTGGATCATCCTCTTCCACGCAACCAAGGAACCTATTGGAAAGTACAAACGATCTATAGTCCCTCACCTACTTAACACAGCCAAGGCATTAATACCTGCACTGTGGGGCCAGCCAGAGACTCCGTCATTGAAAATATGGTTTCAAAAAATATCGGAAGTTGCCCTCATGGAAGACATCACACACCGGGACAGGAACACCGCGGAGCGTCACAACTTGACATGGTCCCAGTGGACGGACTTTAAAACCACCACAGCCTATAAGGAGATAATTGCTCAATGAGCTCTGGATCCGATCTCTCTTTTTCCTTAAGGACCAGGCCTCATACACCCTAAGTGGCCCCCTGAGACAAACACCCAAATGTATGCATACACCCCTTCTTTGTGTAATAGTACAGTTTAAGATTTCTCTGTATGAAGGATACATGCACGCCGACCACCCCCCCCTTCTTTCCCCCCCTCTTCTCTCCATCTTTCCTCCCTACGTTTCCTCTCTCTCTCCTCCTGCTCTTCTTAGACACTCTAGAATACATATGCCTAGACTATGCACTTCTTTCGTGATATATGACCACTGACCACCATTGTAGACGGTATGGCCAAAGGTTTACGTTTTTGCTTGTCGGACTAGAAGTATAAGGTGCTAAAACCGACCCGGCAGTTTATAATGGGGCTACCAATGGCCGATATATGCTTTGAACGCTGTCTGAAATTACTCTTGAACTGGCCACAATTGTTGCATGGTCTGCTCTGAAGGTTTATACTGTTTGTTTGTCTTGTATTTCTTCAATAAACATTTATTAAACAAAAAAAAAAAAAAAGTGATCCAAAAAAAAAAAAGTAAAAGTGTAAATTTACAACGCCCCTGTCCCCGGTAGCTCGCGCTCAGAAGCGAATGTACACATAAGTCCCGCCCACATATGTAAACGCCGCTCAAACCACACATGTGAGGTATCACCGCGTGCGTTAGAGCGCGTGCAACAATTCTAGCACTAGACCTTCTCTGTAACTCTAAACTGGTACCCTGTAAAAAAAAGTTTGGCGCCATTCCATGATTGTGCGCAATTTTTAAGCGTGGCATGTTGGGTATCTATTTACTTAGCGTAATATCATCTTTTACATTATATAAAAAAATTGGGCTAACTTTACTGTTTTGTTGTTTTTTAATTCATGAAAAAAAAAAAAAGGCATTTGAAAAATTATTGCGCAAATACCGTGTGAGATAAAAAAAAGTTGCAATGACCGCCATTTTATTCCCTAGGGTGTCAGCTAAAAAAACACATATAATGTTTGGGGGTTCTGAGTAATTTTCTAGCAAAAAAATTATGATTTTTACATGAAGGAGAGAAGTGCCAGAATAGGCTCGGCATTGAAGTGGTTAAGGTGATCATACATTCCTTGAATGGGTCAGATTCCTGCTGCCTTAGCCGAAATTCAAGCAGTTTATGACTCTGCAGTCACCACTTCGTTCAACAAAAATTGATTGGACTTTTGTGGAAGGAGGTGTTTGGAAAATTTTTGGCCAAACAGTGCCTATGTCTGTTCTAGTATTCTTCTTTTTTTTTTTTTTTACTCAAAAAGCTTTTTATTAAACATATTAATTAAATAACTTCCAATGCACAAGCCATAACTTTTGAACAATGACAGTTACACATTTGAGTTAACGTCGCAGTAGCTACAGATGAAAACATAGTATACACTTACTTCACAAACTGGCCTCTTATGGACATAAATCCCTTGTATCCTTTGCTAGTGGATTAGACAATAATGGCTGTGTGTTGAGTTATTTTGAGGGGACAGAAAATGTACACTGTTATACAAGCTGTACACTCACTACTTTACATTGTAGCAAAGTATAATTTCTTCAGTGTTGTCACATGAAAAAATAAGATATTTACAAAAATGTGAGGGGTGTACTCACTTTTGTGAGATACTGTATATAGCATATTCACCCGAGGGACACTGTAGAAGGTGACACATTACCAATTCCCTGGGACTGGAGTGTCCAGCCAACGTGACCATAACCTTTCACTGTTCTGGTATTCTGATGGCCGGCTGTCAGGATACAATAGTCCGGCAGGAGGGATTTGTCCATCTAGGGAAATCTGTTAAATTTCATTTATTCAGCCCAAAAGCTATATGTGTATGACCCGCTGTAGCCACATTAATAGAGCAAAGTAAAAGTCTACTAGTAGTTAGACCTCAGTTTGATAGCGTTTACTTTGCAAGGTAGATACTGTAGGTAAAAGTGATCCTAGACCATACATGGTAGAGCTCCAGGCAGGCAGCTGTAATACTCATTTGAAAATGTTTTAGCCAGTCTTATGATTTGCATACATGCAATGCCAGGATGGTAATCAAGCTATTAATTGGATGGTCTACTGTATGACCTTCCAGCTTATTGGCCAACAAAATATTGATAGTCGCCTTCCTGGACATGTAGAATGGAGGTGTGTAAATCATAATGACGTAGAAAGCTGCAACAGTGAGGTCACCCACTTGGACTTGTAGCATGCAATATATAAGATCCATAGGTATTGGTATTGCACTAGGGTGTGCACCCCAAAGTTCAAACACACATGAACGCCACCTGCTGTAACAGAACTCTGATGGTGGGAGACAGTTGATTTAGAACATATTACGGTACACCCTTAATACGGGTGTAACGTGTTCCTAAAGTTGAACCTAGACTTTAATATATTGGGGGCATTTACACTGGCCACTGGCACCCCCAACCACAAACCTGGTGCTGCTCCTGGATAATGCTAATGCACATGGGGTGATTAGGGTGTGCACAGGCACACCCGACACACCCTGTGCGCACGCCTATGATAAGAACTGAAGTGCCACACCACTGCTTTTTAGTCCAGATACAGTTTTTTTCCAGTAAAGGTCAGATGAACAATCAAAAGGGTAGCAAATGCATTTTGTGGGTCTTTCATCAGGGCTAAAAGTGTGTTTTTTGGATCCCCAAAATGCGCTGGAACCCGTTTTGATTGTTCATCTTACCAGTGGTCAAGTCCTGGGGAAAAAAGTGTGGGAACTCCCACCCAATATCCACTCCCCCACCAAAAAAAAAAAATGATACGCTCATATGCACGAACGCTTCAAAAGTGGTATTTTTCATCCAATTTTCGGATTGTGTGTATGAAGCTTAACTGTTAGTAAATAAAAAAAAACATCCCTCAATAAACATAAATACGGTAATTCTCTGAATAATCAGCATTCATTCAATTGTGCTTCCATGCAAATGTGAACATCATGTTCTGATCTTTATTGGGGAATTTTATTTTGTATATAGAGTGTTTATGTGGTGAGTTTACACTTTTCATTGAACAGAGTTTGGATAACACAGGGTTAAATGGAAAGGTCATAAATGAACTGCACATTATCTGGACAGAATGCTTGGGGAGATAGTGATGTGTTCCTTCTTAGGAGATGTATGTTAGCTTGGAGGGCTGCAAACTCTGCAGGGCTCCAACACACACTCGCTGCTATTCCAACCCTTCACATATTTCCACATAAACTTCCCTCCTGGCATTAAACTTTGCCAGGTATTGTGCTCAGCTTACCACCCCAAACTGATGTTCCTCCCTCAGCTCACCTCTCTCCCTGCATGTCCTGTGAGCAGAATAGCTGTGCTCCTCCTCTGGGTTCTCTCATTATATGGCACTGAAGATAGAGGAGGGGGGATTCAGCGACATATGCAGGAGACAGGGGGGGGGGGGGGGGGGGATGAGGAGACAGAAAATCAGGAGGGGCCGGCAGGGAGGAGCGCATCACGAGAGGTCTGACTAAACACAATTTCTTAGCAGCAGGGACCCGATCTACCCGTCAGCTAGCTGTGATTGACAGGTATATCGAAGCGGAAGCTATCATGGGGCCCCCTACTGGCAATGCCTCAATGGTCAGTCCACCCCTGGTGTGCGTCACTTACTATTGCAAGCTGTGTCGGCGGCTGCTGGTGTAGCACCTGCCACACAGCTCGCATACTTTAAAGTCTTGCAGGACACAGTTGCTAAAGGGAACTGAGTTCCTGTTGTGGAAAAAGTACAGGAACTCAGTTCCCATGCGTTCCCGCAGGACTTGAGCCCTGCATCTTACCTTTACTGTTATAAAACTGTATCTGGACTATTGAGCAGTCGCGTGACACTTCAATTTACATTTATATGGTAGTACATTACAAACCAAGGAAACTGTGGAGATCCTCTCTGATGTAGATACTGCCTATCCAGTAACGAGGCCACCTACACCAACATCATTACAGTACTGTACAGTGGGATAGCAATGCCACTTTATTTGTTTATTTCTACTTTCTTAATGGATTGTAGCATTTAAGAAATATGTAAATCACAATGACAAGAAGTAGACATGTGCGCCGTCAATAAATTTGTTTCATTCCGTTCAGTTTCGTATTAAAATGAATTCGTATTTCGTAATTTGTGTCCGAAATTCAATTCGGATTCGTACGAAATACGAATTTTCGTTATGATGAATTTATCATTATGAGGGGCTCCCACCATCCCTTTGCTGTGCTCATTGAGGGGCTCCCACCATCCCTGTGCTGACTTCCTGGGGTTTTTAACTTCATCATAACGAATAATCGTAGTTAACGAACATTCTGTCCGATTCTGTTGTAACGGAATTTGGATCCGAAATTCGTATACGAAATTTCGTACAAAATTCGTATGCATAAAAATTCGTATTTCAGATTAAACTAATCGCACAAGTCTAATAAGAAGCTTGGTTTTGGGAATCATTATTCAGGCTGAACAGAAACACAAACACTTTGGCAGGTAAAACAGTTCACTTAGGTATGGAAACAGTGCTTTAATTGTTTGCCTAGGGTTTTGCTTTTGTAGTTCCTTCATTTAAAATAATTGCCTGAATTTTAACTAATTTGAAGTCAGTTTTCTTTACTAAACTTTTTTATTTTTTATTGTAAAGGTTTTTAAACAATTACTTTTAGAGGTCAGCGCTAAATTCGTGTTTTTTTAAATACATATGAATAAATATAATTGCCAACATCCTTTATTAAAAACATGGTGCTATTGACATTACTGCTTACAGAGGCTCCCCCCCCCCCCCCCCCCCCCCCCCCAGCTACGACTAGATTTACCAATAGTTCTTCCCAGTGAACAAGACGTTTTTCTGATCAATTATCCTTTTTTAATCCATCTAATCAATTGTGGAAATATTTAGAGAGAAATTTAAAATAGTTTGTTCAATGCTGGCTATTGCCACAAAATTTTACATCCCATTGTAGATAATGAAATATTTTTCTTCTATGTGCTATAGATGCTTGTCATAAGGGAAGAGTAATAATCTGGGGATAGTTTGTAATAAACTCCATTTGTGGTGTGTGTTCTGATGGTTATTAAGCCGTGGTATCCTTCCATGAATGTGCCTTGGTCTTTTGTATGCTCCACTGTTAGAGTGTATGAAGAGGAGGCCTTCAAAAGACGGATAGTGCTGAGCCAACCCTTGCCAAGAGCCACCGCCTGCATTTGGAAGGACACATCCTGCCACACCCCTTCAAAGAGCTTGAGCATATCCAGCACCATCGGGTCTGTGTATCCATTATCCAGCTTCTCAGGAGGCCATCTAGGGGCAATGGTGACCCCGGGGAAAATGTCGTTGATGCTGCTGATGAAGTCTTCTCCTTTGATATATCCTGGTGTGCTGAAACTGCCATAAGATATCTCCATGCTGATCCACACTGGAACATACAGCAGTTTATTGTTGTTTAGCCTATTTAGTAGATGCAAAGTCTCATTGAGAGAAACATGATCTTTAGGTTTCAGATAGACGCCCCATGGGAGAGCGGAAGCAATCACCAGCTTTAGACAGTCTTCCAGTGGAAGTTTAGCAGATGACTGGGCAACCACCACCACTGGCATAAGAGTGGAACTGACCAACTGAACTTCAACTTGAAATGTGAGCATTCCAAAGCTACCTGCAACACAGAGAACATTGTAATTGTGTGCGATAGGATTATTACACATTATTACATAGATGCCTGTACATATCCTCAGGCTTCAGGAGTATTACATGACTTTTCTCCAAAATACATTATCACTGACTGAAGGAGCTAGGTGAGCTGGTAAGACAGGTTTACACAATAGACAAAGAAGGGTGCACCAACCCAGTGCATTACCTGAACTTCACTCTCTCAACCAACATTGACTATTATTAATCCTTATGTGGCTTGCATTGGTAAATCTATAGTAAAGAATATTTTATTTACTTGTTTTAAACTTTTTTTGCATACCTTCAGTTAACTCCTAGTTTCCAGGAGTCTTCAGGAGGGGAGGAGGGGGAGGGGAGCTAAGCACACCCTCCTGCCTGCATGCCTGAGCTAAGGGCAGATGGATTCCAATAAATAAATGCTACATGAATCATTTGCCCTTAGATGGCCAAGATGACCACAGTCAGAAATGCTGGAGGATGTTTTTCAAAGTGATTTCTTAGCAAAATAAAGCATAGAGACATGGATGGATCGTGAGTTTACTTTGAATATTAAAAATGATCTAAATTGCAGTTTTGGTTTGTGGCGCTCAGATGCCGTGTAGTTCCATTTTAAAGCAACATTTATTTGTAAAAAGTAGATACGGTAAATATACTCACAAACAACAAGAGTTACAGGTATATAAATCGCTGAAGTGTTAATTCATTTTGAGGACCTGGAAGACACCACATAGTAGATCCAATTGCTAATGTGTTTCGAGGGGTATACCCTCTTTATCAGAATAAATGGTCCACAAGGCTAGTGCGCCCCTCTTGTTTTTCTCTATAGTATCTAGGATGAAGAGGGCAGCAAGGCTGAATGCTTACCCAAGGCACTCTACTGGAGTATAGAACCCACAAGTTCTTCTATTTCATGGATGACTTATACACTTTCTACTGGTTCACAACACCTTAGCGCTGATATGTTGTTCATGTTTTCATTTTTTTAACCAATTAAGCCCCGGACCAATTTGCAGCCAGAGGACCAGGCCTCTTTTTGCGATTCGGCACTGCGTCGCTTTAACTGACAATTGCGCGGTCGTGCGACGTGGCTTCCAAACAAAATTGGCGTCCTTTTTTCCCCCACAAATAGAGCTTTCTTCTGGTGGTATTTGATCGCCCCTGCAGTTTTTATTTTTTTGCGCTATAAACAAAAATAGAGCGACAATTTTGAAAAAAATTCTATATTTTTTACTTTTTGCTATAATAAATATCCCCAAAAAATATATAAAAAAACATTTTTTTCCTCAGTTTAGGCCAATACGTATTCTTCTACATATTTTTGGTAAAAAAAAATCGCAATTAGCGATTATTGATTGGTTTGCGCAAAAGTTATAGCGTTTACAAAATAGGGGATAGTTTTATAGCATTTTTATTAATATTTTTTTTTTTTACTACTAATGGCGGCGATCAGTGATTTTTATTGTGACTGCGACATTATGGCGGACACATTTTTGGGACCATTGTCATTTATACAGAAATCAGTGCTATTTAAATGCACTGATTCCTATGTAAATGACAATGGCAGTGAAGGAGTTAATCACTAGGGGGCGGGGAGGGGTTAGTGTGACGTGTGTGTGTTTTTTTTACAGTAGGGCGCGTGGCTTTACGTCTGACGTCACTGATCGGCTTTCCCGATGACAGGGAACAGCCGATCAATGACAGGCAGTGTAGGAAGCACGGGGAGAGGTTGGTTTACACAGACCTCTCCCCGTCCTTCAGCTCTGTGACCCGATCGCGGGACACCAGCGGCGATCGGGTCCGCTGGTCCTGCGGCCGTGGTCACGGAGCTCAGGACCGGGTCGCGAGCGCGCCGCCGGCAGCGTGCACGCGACCCACGGCTGGGCTCCTAAAGGACCACATACAGGTACGTGGTTTTGCCCAGCCGTGCCATTCTGCCAACGTATATGTGCAGGAGGCAGTCCTGAAGTGGTTAAACAAAAGAGGATAAGATAAATGTCCACTTCCTTTTCATTATTTTGCTCTTATTTCAGTAGCTGCAACCAAATTTTTTTTAAGTTAAGTGGGCAAGAGTTAGAAATGTTGTCATGTTTTTATTGCTGCATGGGTCTTACATAGTTAGTTACATAGTTAGCTAGGCTGAAAAAAAGACACAAGTCCATCCAGTTCAACCATAAAAAAAAGAAATAATAAATAAAAAATATCGTACAATCCAATATACCCAATTCTATACCCACAGTTGATACTCTGGGAGATCTCCCTTAACTTCCTGTCCTGGGGACCACTATTGCATTCTCAAACCATAGAAATACAGAAAGGAGCACCAGACCAAAACCAGATGAAATGGTCCAAGATAAAAGTTGGGAAAAAAAGGACATATACAAACATTCAACATGTTTTGAGGGCAACACCACTCCCCTTCATCAGGGGTCACACAGGATACAACTGGGTTGGAGAACAGTGACTTCAGACAACCTCACTGAGCAACAGCTTGACACCAGTTGCTGAGCAGCAACAGGAATCCAACCAAGACTTTGATCATCCCTTTTCTGAATGAAGCTGGAATTTATTTAGCTAATTTAAACCGAAAATGCAACTGAGCTTTAAGGCAGCCCATTAATTTTGAACTGGTTGCCAACGCGCTGCAATACTTTTAATGGACATGCATCATTTATACAATGCAGTGCACCATAACGCACAGATGTTAAAAATCTGGTGTGCCATTTGTTGCAGTGCACTTGGTTTGTATGTTGGGTGTCCAGTGTTTCTGTTCCGTGCATTAACGTGAATTGACATTTAAATGTATCCAGACATAAGATGATCCTATGAAATGCACAAGCAGTGCATTTTATGTCATATGGGATGTTGATTAATGCAGTGATGTCAGTATGTTATGTGAAGTTCCCTGCCATGATGACAGAATCTCTACTTACTTTGTAGAAGGCTCTGCACAGCAGAAACGTCACCTTCAGCATCAAACCATTTCACAAGAATTCCGTCATTGTCCTCCGGGTGGAAATACAAACGCAAACTGCCACCGGAATAGAACAATTTCTTCCTGTTTGGATTCACTAAGCAAAAGAAAGAAAAGGCGTTAATGCGTTCCAGCCCCTCACTAATGGACAACATAAATGAATACAATATATCTAAATTTACAGCATATACAATTTTTTACTGTAACTCCGAAATGCTGGATAGGACTTTACAATCAGGGGCTTAGATACATTGGTGCATTTTTCGGAGGATATTATGATTTGCTTGGAAGGAGGTTTGTTCTGTCCACTTTCATGTACTTTTTATGTCTGGTATGGAACTGTGTGAGATTATTATTTTTCTGTAGTATGCTACCAACTAGCGGCAATTTTATTAGCTACAATTAATTAATTAATTAATATGATTTTGGTATATTTCTCTGCCCTCTGCTTCTGTTCATTGCTGGAGTCAGCAACCCGTAGATCGTGATCTACCAGTAGATAGCGCCCAAGTGACTGGTAGATCGCCGTCTGGGCTTGCTGACCCACCATCTCAGAGCAGCAAACAGAGTTTAATGCAGAGGGACTACTTGTAAAGTTGGAGCTGTAAAAGGGAACAAGAGCCGCATAAGCCAATGCCTCCTCTGTAGTGCTGGCTCCTGTCCATGTGGAGTAATACTAACTGCACTCCACCTCTTATCCCGGCTAGCGGTCCCAAAAGTGGTGCCAGCAGCAGGAAAGAAGAGATCTTCAGGTCAGTGTGAAGCAATACACTAGGCATAATAGCATACAGCCGCTTTCACAATGATGTGCTGCGGCTTACCCACACCACAGGTGCAGTGCAGTGTACCTGCAGCTTTCCTGCGGGTTTACTGCACTTAGCCATAGACATCTATTATGTCCGCGGATTTGGTGCACTTTCTGAAAGCGCACCAAAACTCCTGAATGCAGTCATTTTGGTGTGCTTTCAAAAAGTGAACCACACCTGTAGGATATAATAGAAGTCTATGGCAAAGCGCAGTTAGCCCAGGAAAGTCACAGAGGCACTGCGCTGCACCCGCTGTACAGGTACACCGCAGGAAATCAGTGTGAAAGCAGCCTTATAGGGGGAGTCAGATAAGAGTACATTACGTATTTATTAGAGACAAGGACAGAAGGCAACTCACATGAAATCTGTTAAAACTGTCTCATCAGCAAAGAGAGAGTCTCCGGTGAACAACTTCCGCCCAGCAAGGTACCCCAGTCAAGGGTAAGCACACCCGGTAGGTCAGTGGTATTCCCGCACACGCCCGAGAAAATATACTATTAATGTGCACCAAGCTTTAGGCTTCATGTACAATACAGCTCCTAAACTTGAACTTAGGAGCTTTTGTAATTTTTTTGCCAAAGCTCCTAAACTCAACTCTATAAAAGCCTATGTGTCCATGTACGACATCCAAACATCCATGACTCAACCATCTAAGTACTACATCTGCAGAACAGCTAGTAAAATAAAAGAATGGAAACCTAAAAAAGAAAACCAACGCAGCTGTCACATCCAAGAATTGGTAAGCTGCAATATAAGAAATGTTTTCTTGGCTTTAATCAACTTGTACATCTTTTGAACTGATTTGCCTTCACCTTGTCACGCTGCAGACTCTGGACCGATACTTACACACTATCTTTTTGAATTCTGATAAGAGGGGTTCATAAATGTCATAATAGATTTGCTCAGGATTGCTGTTATCTCGGATGTACAACAGGTCGTGCACAGTAAGTGGATCCGAACTGCCTTGCCATAAAGTCAGCGTGTACCTGTGCAGGGAACAAAAACAACCCTTAGATCAAACCAACACCCTACATCTCCATCCTGATACAACCACTATGCACTATGAATGTACAACTGACAATTAACACCATTTAATCTAAAAGGTGCCCAAAACCAATATTTCTGTTGTGATCAATACAAAGTAATTTACATGAAAAAATGTAATTAATTCATATTAAACCTTAATAAATGGGAATCACATAAATGGTAAAATAACAATCACATAATAGATTTGTGCATAACAAAAGGGGTAAACTGCAAAGAAAAATATATAAAAGTCTTTTGTATTTCAGAATTCAGTAAAGATACTGTATATTCTTCAACCAGTAGATGGCAGTGTTTATAAGTTTGTAGCTGCATCTATGGTATTCTCTATGTCTTTTCCTGTCTGCAGTTGAGCAGCAAAGCCAATGTGGACTGTGCACTATCCGCTTGTTCTGTATGGCTATATACAGACAGACAGTGCACAGCGCAGAAATCATTAAAATGGGAGGCCACCACTCTGTACCACTGACTCCACCACCTCCACGGTCCTTTACTGGTTATCCAAAGGCACCAAAAGGTTACAGAGTAACACAGGCAAAACACATCACACCAGGGATCAACATCTAATGTACAACATCAAATGCTCAAGGCCATTGGCGTATGAAGTTGTACTAGGGTTGCCAGCTCATCCCTTTAAACCCAAACACATATTAATTACACAGGTTCTGTGGTTGATTAGGGTGGTAACTAAACTCACTTGGTGCCTTATCTGCAATAAATTAGAAACGGTGTAATTGATATGTGTTCGGGTTTAAAGGGATGGGAAGGCGACCCTATGTTGTACACCTGCTGTTGTATTTCCTTGTGTTGGTCAAGTTTGCTGCATTACTTCTTTTGCACTAAGCACACTTTTTTGTTTATATTTTGCTTTTACACCTCTCATGTTAATTTTTCACCATCCCAAGCATTGAAAAGTAATAAACTGGTTGCTCTGTGCAGAATCCTTCCTACACTCTTTGTTTCTGTGAAAACGTCCTTTTCTTTGCACTTATGTCATTGGCGCGTGCACACTTGTTCTGATTTTTCTGGCATGCTATTCATGGCGTAAGTCCTGTGCTGACATGCCAGGGCTACGTCATTTCCCTCACCTAGCGTCAGCTCCGAGATCCCGCAAGACTCAGTTTCCATTCACAGTCTTAACCCCATGTGACTCCCTACATCAGTGGTTCTCAACCTTGTCCTCAAGTACCCCCAACGGGCCATGTTTGCAGGTTTTATCTTAAACAGGTGATTTAAATCAGAGTCAATGGCTTGGTATTTTGGACAGATATTTTATCTAAGAGAAATTCCCAAAACATGACCTGTTGGGGGTACTTGAGGACAGGTTTGAGAACCACTACGCTACGTCACAGGGGTTGTAAAGCTGGCAAGCACAGCACGGGCCTGAGCAACGAAAACGAGGCTTGGCTTAAAGTGTTACTAAACCCACAACAGTAAAATCAGTCTGTATATGCAGTAAAGCATGCTTGTTATACTCACTGTAGAACCTATGGGGGTTAATCCTCTGCATTGAAAAAAAAAAAGGCTGCTTGATGTTGTATGCACAGATCCTCCCCTCCCTGCACTGTCCCCCTGGACAAGCCGGATCAGACAGAGCCTTTGGAGTCAGGCTGCACATGCTCAGTTTGGTGTGTATTGCTAGAGAGTTTTTTTTTGGAGGGGAGAGTGCATGTAATCAGCACAGAGGGTCATGAGCCCTGCAGCCTCAAAGGACAGCTCAGTGCAGTATGAAAACTCCTCCTACAAGTTTCACCAGGAACTGATAGAAATCACAAGACTGCTATATACTGCTGATCAGAAAAGGTATTTAGCAGTTTATATTTACTAAAATAATTGCATTTCCATGTTCTGTGGGAGACCAGATATAGTGAATGCAGGGTACTGGGTTTAATAATTACTGTGCATGCATGAAAAGGAAAAAGGGCGGAATTTCTTATTGCATTGGATGCGGAAGACAACACTTAACATAACGGCTGCACCCAGAAAGAAGCATATGCATAAAGTAGGAAAATAAAAGAAACATCCTATGTGGCTTCAATGTGCGGCACAATGTTTTAAAATGTTTTAAGACAATTACTTCTTTGAAATTTAGGTGTGGAGCGTCTGAGTTTACTACCACTTTAGGGTAAAGCACTATGTTTTATGGCTTGCTTACACTTGCTTCAAAATGTGGCATTGGACAGGCTTATTTAGAACACTCTGAATGCCAACCAAAGCCCATGTCACTAAATAAAATGGTTACCTTACAGTCATGTTCTCATGTTGTATTTGCTTTGCTTCGCTTCAAAAATTCTACCCCATGTGGCTTTCTTGGTGATTCAAAGCCTTTATAGAAGTCTATGACAATGCTAGCTAACAGCACCTGAAGCTTTTGAGTTGAGTTAGCTTCATTTTGTTTTGGAGGTATTGCAGGTATGAGGTATCCCAGGATGCACTGGAAAACCAACAAGTGAACCAGAAAGGAGTCATCAGCAGTCACTTACTGTTCATGTGTATATATTCTAGGAGTGTCTGGTGCAGAGGTCACATCTGGTATGAAGCATGAAGCAACAGGGAAATTATTGGGATCTGGACTTGAGTGGAGCAGCTAGCAGATGGCACACGGGGTGTGCAACATGGTAACGCTATAGCGGTAGGTGAGCAGGGACCAGATAGAGAGGAGGAGTGGCAGAGGATTAGCAGAACGGGGGACTAGAGCAGGAGAGAGAGGAGGATTAGCAAACCAAGGATCAGCAGAGGTGGGGGTTACTACTGAGTGGTGGATCAGCAGAGCTGGAGGCTACTACTGAGTGGGGCATCAGCAGATCTGCTGAACGAGGGTACCAACAAGCTGGGGATCTGCTGAATGGGGGTACTGCTGAGCCTGGGTACAAATAGAAAATCAATACACACACAGGGCATTTGCCAATCTTCATTAACCACTTCCTACCCTGCCCATAGTCAAATGATGTCTGTAGGAGGGATCTCCCATCCTGGGCGGGCGTCATCTGACGTCCTGAGCTTCCCGGCCGTCCAGGGGGTGTGTGCGCGCGCTGCCATGTCACTCGGGAGCCAGTGCGCTGTCAGCCACATGATCATCACGCTGACAGCGGAGGAGAAAAAAAAAAAAGCCGATCACCGGCTCATCTTAAAGGGACATCGGTCCCAAAAAGGAAGAGGCAAGTATGCCTCATGTATGCCACCTATCAATGCCCACAAGTGCCAACTGTCAATGCCCACAAGTGCCACCTATCAATGCCCACAAGTGCCACCTATCAATGCCCACAAGTGCCACCTATCAATTCCCACCAGTGCCGCCAATCAGTGCCACCTAAAAGTGCTGCCTATCAGTGTAACCCATCAGTGCCCATCACTGCCACCTATCGGTGCCCATCACTGCCGCCTCATCAGCGTACATCAATGACGGACAAAAATGACCCATTTAAAATTTTTATAACAAAATTAAAAAAAAAATATATATATATATTTTTTTTAAATTTGGTCTTTTTAAATTTTTTTAACAAAAAATAAAAATCGCAGAGGGGATCAAATACCACCAAAAGAAAGCTCTATTTGGGGGAAAAAAATGATAAAAATTTCATTTGGGTACAGTGTTGTATGACCGCGCAATTGTCATTCAAAGTGCGACAGTGCTGAAAGCTGAAAATTGGTCTGGATAGGAGGGGGGTTTAAGTGCCCAGTAAGCAAGTGGTTAACAGAAGTCTATGCCAGTCGCAATGAAATCGGAAAAAAGTAGTGCAGGAACCTTTTTCAAAGTCACTGCGACATGAGTCGTGGCAATTTGAACGGTTCCATTGCCGACAATGGGGTGGGACTTGTCATGCAGTTTGGAACTGTCAAATCACACCGGTGTAAATTGGGGCTAAGGGCTCTTTATACACAGTTTGTGGATCCCCGAAGGAAGGAGAGTACATTATCCACATGCAATGATGAGGAGTGCCTACTAAGGGCTATTGACTGGAGCTGCTTTATATCCTAATTCTGGTCGGTGCATAGATCGAGTACACTTCCTGGCTTTAGCACAGTTGCAGAATTTGCTGGCTAGTATCAGTTTTCATTGTTCCGTGGAATTACTCATTAAACGCTGAGTTGGACAGCACTGATGAAGGACTAGAGTAGCATCTAAGTATCTAACATGCATGACACGATGCTGCTTACCGGTTAGACTTCTCCAGAAGCCAGTTGAAGTGAGGCCAGGCAGTGGGGGTCAGGACAGCTCGAGCTGGGAAGGTGATTCTCTGGGGAAGATCCTTCACTAGATCATACATCGTCACAATCATTTCTCTGGTGTACGTTTTGTTGGAGATGATCGGTGGCAGGTACAATGTCACCCAGCCAGGGGAGATTGTGATATTCGGGAATTTCTCCTGGATTAAACCCAGAAACCTGCAACAATGGATCGCAGTTACAATAATTACTTTCATCAATTTATTCCATTTGTCAAAATATCTCTAACTTGCAAACAATATCAGCAAATATCTTTAGGATACTGACTGTATGGCATCGACTCCTATCTCATGGTTGACGTTGGGTCCGGCCACAATGTCCGCATTTATCCACACAGGGCGGTTAATGTTCATCTGTGATGACATTTTCAGCAACATGTCAAGTGACGGGCTGACAGCTTGGATGCTCTTGAAGTCCAGTTTGATGCCTGTATAGAACAAAAGGTTAACAACTGATACATAAGAGGTTAAAATGTATCTAAACTTAAATACAAAAATGTAATATTTGCAGCTTGACAGTACTTAGATGTGGTGGCTGCATGAGTTTTTCTGGCTTTTTTTCCCTTGTGATAATGTTAGGAACACACGTTTGGGACTACAGAATACCCCTTTTCTTCTTCTCCATAAGACTCCATTCACACAGGGGCAACTTTGGATCTGACTTCAAGTCGCCCCAAGTCGCCCCTAGTCGCTTCAAGTCACTCTACATGTAAAAATCAATGTAAGTGAATGAGAACCGTCTTAATGCACACTACTGAAGTTGCTGCGACTTCAGAAAAGGTTCCTGTACTACTTCAATCCGACTTCTGTACCCATTGATTTCAATGGAAGTCGCCTCCAAGTCGGATCTCCATCTATATTGAAGCAACAGTGTCGCCTCTCTCACAGAATAAGGAGGAGGTGTATTGTAGTTAACAGCTGGGAACAAAGATAACTAATAACATTCAGCACAGGCAGAGAGCACACAAGATTTCTATTATCATGACAAACACTTTCAATAATTTTTAAAGCTGAACTCTGGCATAAGCAAACATTGTCTAAATGCAAAAGTTATGTGTATTCTTACATGAATCTTGGTGTGCTTTTTGTACTTCTTCCAGATCTGTGCAGAAATCCAGCAAAAAATTTGCCTCTGTTTAGGAGCTTCCTGTAATACAGACCGGGCACTGCGGCTCTCTTTCCATGTGCAGGGAGACTGGTCTGGACTCCTCCCCCTACTGTAGTTTTCTGCAGACAGCCTGTGGTGGGTGGGGCCTGCTGGGTCCCTCCCACAGCTCTGCTCTCTGCACAGACTACGGCAGGGGTCTAAAGTCCCATCTGCCTGTGTGAGTCATGCTTGTAACCGTCAGCCTTGCAATGCCTTGCTGGAGGGCCGCCAGTTTGAGACCCCTGGACTACAGTATGTACAGCATAATGATGATATTATGTTTTATAATATCCAGGTTTGGAAGGGCATTTCGAGCACACAAAGCTTATTTTGTGACTACTGGGAAGTATATTTAAATGGACATTTTTATCCCTGGAGTTTAGCTTTAACAGGTCAAAAAGGAGCAAATAACAGATGTTAATTGTTATAATTTACATATGCTTTAAGTAATTGTCCATTGTACCCTTTAAAGTGAAGGTCCACCCTAAAATAAAAAATTACATTAATATTCCATAAAATATATATATATATATATATATATATATATATATATATATATATATAAAAAAACATTTGAATTTTTTTTTTTAACTTACCAGAACCCCTGTTACTAGGCAGTCTTCCTAATCTGCCTCTTCCTATTCCTATTCCGCAGCACTGTTCCTTCACTTCCTCCTCTTCAGCGAGCTGCCCCGTTGTCTTCTGGGACATGTGTGTGTCCCAAAAATCAACAGGGCCATTCACATAGCACTGCGCGACTCGTGCGTGCGCAGTAGGAAATGGGCAGTGGAGCCACAAGGCTCCACTGCCTGTTTCCCTTCGTTAAGATGGCGGTGCTGGCACCCGATCTGATGGACAGATCGGCCTCGGGGGGCCAACATCACGGGCTCCCTGGACAGGCAAGTGTCCTTATTAAAAGTCAGCAGCTGCAGTGTTTGTAGCTGCTGACTTTTAAAAATGAAAAAAAGCCGTCTTCCAGCAAAAATCAACAGGGCCATTCACAAAGCACTGCACGACTCGTGCATGCGCAGTAGGAAATGAGCATTTCCTACTGCGCATGCACGAGTCGCGCAGTGCTTTGTGAATGGTCCTGTTGATTTTTGCTGGAAGACGGCTTTAAAGCATTGTAACATTGTCTGTTCCACATGTAGGCAGGTGCAGTCTACTTTCTCCACCACAGGTAGCGCCCCTCTGCAGCAGCACTGTTGATGGATAGAAATCCAAGAGGAACAGGATTCCTCTACAGTTTCCTGGGTCACTGGGGAAGCTATCCTATTGGATGCTGCCAGCCCATGTGATTCTGGCGACCATCTGTGATCAGGTAGACCCTATTTAAGGAGCTGGCTCCCAGTTTTGGCATGCATTTGGTGAGTGTGTAGTGTAGGGAAATGTACCCTGCCTGTTAGGGACAGTACTAGCGGTAGGGAAAGGTTCCAGACAAGGAGGGAAAGCATAGGGACTTCAGCTCCTCTGGACATACCTCCTGATTGGGTACGACACGGCCAGGCCACATTCTACGCTCTTTACAGGCGCTGTCAGACTGGCTAAATATTGCTCTATTGGCCTTTACTGGAAACTGTAAGTGCACCCTGTTGGGTGGTCTTCCCTCCAGGTTTTGTTGTGAACTGTTACGGCGTTACTTGAATTACAAGTTCTTTATCGCACCCGATTGTGTGAATTATTGATGCCACACCATGCTGCACACTACCTACACACAAATAACCATTAAATGGTCATAGATTACATATAACTTTCTCTGATCCAGTCACATGAACACCAGAATATTACCTTTAGAAGAAAGAAGCACAGCGTCCAGCCATTCTTGCAGTGTATTGTCACTGTATATATCAGGGGGATGAGCCATGATAGGTATATTTGTCTCATTGACAGTTCCTTGTCCCTGAACATTGACGTCAGCCTCCAACACCATGATGCCACCTGCAGGGTTATACATACTAATCAGATGAGGATTTGTAGATTAATATTAGGTATTAAACTGCATTTTTGTTTCATGACTGCCAGAGAAAACCAATTACAAGATAAGTCACCTAAGAAGCAGGAACTCTCCTTAAAAAGAGCATAGACTGATATATTTTCACTGTTTCACTGAGTCACACGCAGAGTCACTGACAAGAGGGTAGCACCTGCACTTCTATATGGGGCCCAGGCCCCATAAGTTCAACAGGGGGGCCCAGTGCTGTAGGAATGGGAGCAATTACTGAAACCAATCCCCATGTGGCCCTCCCTGTGCTTACAATGCTTCAGTTTATGAATAAACAGGGAGTCTCTGTTCAAAGTGCTTTCTGTTTATTCACCTGGCAGCTGAGGCTGCAAAGAAAGGATTGTCAGAAACCATGAATCAGACTGAGACAGAAGTACAGTGGAATCACACTTGTTTAATAATAATAAAAAAGGTAAACAGAGTAAACGTAGTCAAAACATAGCCAGAGTTCAGGAACTGGAACGGATAGTCAGACAAGTCAAAACGTCAGGGAGTCAGAGATGAGCGTAGTAGAACAGCAAACAGGATCTGGAGCCAGAAGGAATGTCAGCCAAGCAAGTCTTTAACAGGAACACAGGAGAGCGTCTAGAGATGTGACCAAGGTGAAGGCAGAGATCATCTGGACTGGACGGCTTAAGTAGGCAGGATTGACAAGCAGGATATCATCAACAGGTGAGTCACTGTGGAGAGATAGGACCTGGCGATTAGCCGACAGCTTAGTGGCCAGCTCAGAGAAGGAAGGGCTGAGCCCAGTCCCGACAAGGATTGAGGAATCTGTGTCCTCAATCTCTTTCTCTGTCTCAAAAATTAGACAGCCCCACAAGGCTGTTAAAAAATGTAATAAAGAAAAACATAAAAATGTAAAAAAGTTATGTAAAAAAAACATATTTAAGGGCTCAGTCTTACAGGTATTCTGGTTGTGTGAATTAGTGTTTTGTTCATGGGGCTGGGGGCTGCCTGTTCCTTTTAGGCTTGGTTCTCTGTTCTGTCAGCTAGGCTGTACAATGCCCCATGATTTCTAACACCAATCAGGTCACATAATTCATAAACTTAAACTGGCCATACACTGATTGAAATAATGCCAGTTCAGTAGGGACCAGCCGAATTTCCATCAGTATGTGGCCGTCCCCACTCAACGGAGGTTGCTCGTTTGATCCACATCTGTCAAAGGGACATGCTGGAAAACCTTCCCTAATCAGTGGCTGAAGCCATTGATCAGTGTACTCTGACAGCTTTAGGTCCTGCTGTCAAAATACAATGTCCTAGTGGTGGGGATTCCTCCATTTACTGTATTTGTATTGAGGGAGGAATTTTTTTTTTTTTTTCAGCCAACTAGTGAGAACTTGGCCAGCTCAACATTGTGAGAAGGAGATATAAAGCAGAACCATTATGCTCCATAACAGTTGAAAGCAGGACCTGAGTATTTAATAAGCTAATATGGCTGCCTCGTACAAATTATCAACAAAAACATGATTCTTAAAACGTATCTTAATAAGATTATAAATATAAAGCTTAGAATGCATAGAATGCATTAAGGTGAAAAACCTTGAGGGTTTACAATCCCTTTAATTATGATTTTGGGTAATGCTAGAGAAAGTGATGTAATATTTGCATTTTGGTAGTTTGATTTTCTGTTTATAATCTGTGGCATTTTTCAATGTTGTATTTTAAGGCCGGGTTCACATATCCTCGGCTAAAGTTTGCAGTCCAGTGCGTTTCTGTTCACCGGTTCAAGTGTGATTCAGGTGCCAATTTTCCCCTGAATTTGCACCTGAACGGGGCAGTTTTATGTGTGGTTCATGGGGGACTCTGGATATTGCTCAGGGCTATTCCATCTCCCGGACTGTCTGTTCCTTCCCTCTCTTGTGCGTCGGTGGACCGCGTCGGCATGACGCCCCCCCCCATGTTTTATGGATGGGCGCCGTGCATTTTTATTAACCGCAATGCGTGGGTGGTGTGATGTCAGACGCACGCTCGGTCCCATTGCGCATGTGCGATTACTATTCACTAGCACTGCTGGCGGTGCAGCTTATGCTCTGGTGCATCACGTGTGCAGGATGACCTAATCCCCTTGCGTTTCATAGTTTCATAGTTAGTAAGGTTGAATAAAGACATCAGTCCATCCAGTTCAACCTGAGTGAGTGTCTACAATTGTCCCTATCCCTGTACATTGCACACTCACATTGGTCCCTACCCTCAAGGAGCCCACAATCCAAGGTCCCCATTCATATACTAGGGCCAATTTTTGGACAGAAGCCAATTAACCTACCTGCATATCTTTGGATTGTGGGAGGAAACCGGAGTACCCGGAGGAAACCCACACAGGCACAGGGAGAACATCCAAACTCCAGGCAGGTAGTGTCATGGTTGGGATTTGAACCAGCGACCCGTCTTACTGCTAGGCGAGAGTGCTAACCACTACACCACTGTGCCGCCCCCACTGTGCCGCGTTACCGCACCATGGACTGTGAGCTTGCGCTGGCGTCTATGCATATATTTAAGGCGGCGGTTTTGCATTGGATGCATGCTGCCGCCTCACCCTTGTGGATAGCTGTGTCCCTGGAGTCTCTGAGGATCAAGGTAGATATTAAAACTCATTGGTTAATGGCTGTTCAATGTCTTTCCCACCCATTTCTCTTATTTTGCTCTATGGGGCACTTGTATACTTTGCTCCTGCTGGGGGATACAATTTTCCCTAGAGTTCTCAACACGTTTGCTGCAGTCATCTCTCCATATGTTTATGGATGGTTTATTAGAGTATAGTTTTAATTTAATTTAATTTGATACTAATTGCTGTTATTGGTAATTTTATTGTGTCATTGTGTCTTGCACCATTCGTTATTGTGATCTTGTGTTGTCTTAGTTGAATGTAACTGTATCTTAATTTCCCTTTGGGATTACGGTAATAAAGTATTCTGAATCTGAATACCTGTCAGTGTACTTATTGTTAAGGCTGATTAGTGTATGGTGTCATGGTGCTTAACCACTAAGAGCCCGCGCTATAGCCGAAAGACGGCTACAGCGCGGTGCTCAATTGCCGGGAGGGCGTCCCTGGACATCCTCCTGTTTACTCGTTCCCCGCAGGTCGCCGCCACGGGTGCGCATCAGGGATAATCTGTGTTGGCACAGTCCCTTGGACACAGCCAATCACAGATCGTGCTAAATGGCTACAGCGGCCATTTAGCACTCGATCTGCATGTCCAATGTGAAAGGATCTCAAGTGTAAACATATGAGATCATCTCTCATTGCAACTTGTGCTGCAGCGTGAGTGAAAACAGTAAAAAAACAGTAAATACAGTGCCCACAGTACCTATCCCCAGTGCCACCTATCAGTGCCATCTGTCCCCAGTGCCACCTGTCAGCGCCACCTATCAGTGCCATCTGTCCCCAGTGCCACCTGTCAGCGCCACCTGTCAGTGCCATCTGTCCCCAGTGCCACCTGTCAGTGCCACGTGCCATCTGTTATCAGTGTCATGTGTCATCAGTGCCACGTATCAGTGCCATCTGTCATCAGTGCCACGTATTAGTGCCATCTGTCATCAGTGTCACGTGCCATCAGTGCCACGTAGTAGTGTCATCTGTCATCAGTGCCACATCAGTGTCACGTGTCATTGTCCTGGTGCTCCAGGGCCTTCAAAAGTGTAATAGGTAGTCAACAAGTTAGATGTGTAATTTATGCTCATAGAACACCTGATGGTGCTCCCTGCATGTTGGGCCTCTCTATGTGATCAGGCTGTGAAAAAGGTCCCACACATGTGGTACCACCATACTCGGGAGGAGTAGCAGAATGTATTCCGGGGCATCATTTGTGGTATACACATGCCATGTGTGAGAAATAACCTATTACAATGACAATTTTGTGGGGAAAAAAATAAAACATCTTCATTTTGCAAAGAATTGTGGAAAAAATGACAACATCAAAAACCTCACCATGCATCTTACTAAATACCTTGGAATGTCTACTTTCAAAAAAGGGGTCATTTGGGGGGTATTTGTACTTTCCTGGTTTGTTCGGGTGGCAAGAAATGAGATAGGCCACCAGTACATCATGTGTGATACATTTTTTAGGATTTGCACCACAGCTTGTAGACTCTCTAACTTTCACACAGACCAAATAATATCCACTAATTTGGATTATTTTTAACCAAAGATACATAGCAGTATAAAAATTGTGGCCAAAATGTATGAAGAAAAATTAATAATTTACAAAATGTTATCACAGAAACTAAGAAATTTTTTTATTTTTTTCAGAATTTTCGGTCTTCATTTATAGCACAAAAAATAAAAAACCCAGAAGTGATCAAATACCACCAAAAGAAAGCACTATTTGTATGAAAAAAAGGACAAACAATTAATTTGGGCACAGTATTACATGACTGAGTAATTGTCATTCAAAGTGTGAGAGCACTGAAAGCTGAAAATTGGTCTGGGCAGGAGGGGGGTTTAAGTGCCCAGTAGGCAAGTGGTTAATGCACTGTCTAAAAGGACAACAGTATATTAGCCAAGTCCAAAACATGGACCATTACCTGCTTTTTATATTATTAAAGAGTCCTGTTTTCTCTTCTTGTGCTTGGGCTTTTATTACTAAATTATCTGAAGAGAGCTAGTAAAAAATAATCAGTTAATCTGTTTATTGGAAACATTAATAAAAAATACAACAATAAAAACATGTCAGCTGTGTAAAAAAAAATGGGGCCATTTGGCTGGCTTCACATCTTTGCCCTGTGGTAACACATTTAAAAATGTGATTATACCACTCAACAAGCAGTGCACCACAAGCCAAAAATAGGAACCATCTGTGACTGTGGTGCTTTTAAAAAGAGTGCAGTGCATTGAAAAAGTATTCATACCCCTTGACATTTTCCGCATTTTGTCATGTTACAACCAACAATTTAAATTTATTTTATTAGGATTTTATGTGATAGACCAACACACAGTTGCACATAATTGTGAAGTGAAAGGAAAATGATAAATGGTTTTCAAAATGTTTTACAAATAAATATGTGAAGAGTGTGGCATTAGTATTCAGCCCCCCTGAGTCAATACTTTGTAGAACCACCTTTCAATGCAATTACAGCTACAAGTCTTTTTGGGGATGTCTCTACCAGCTTTGCACATCTATAGGACATTTTTGTCCATTCTTCTTTGCAAAATACTGTAGCTCAAGCTCTGTCAGTTTGAATAGAAAGCGTCTGAACAGTAACTTTCAAGTCTTGCCACATATTTTCAATTGATTTTAAGTCTGGACTTTGACTGGGCCAGTCTAATACATGAATATGCTTTGATCTAAACCATTCCATTGTAGCTCTGGCTGTATGTTTAGGGTTGCTGTCCTGTTGGAAGGTGAAGCTCCACCCCAGTCTCAAGTCTTTTGCAGACTCCAATAGGTTTTCTTCTAAGATTGCCCTGTATTTTGCTCCATCCATCTTCCCATCAACTCTGACCAGCTTCCCTGTCCCTGCTGAAGAAAAGCATCCCTACAACATGATGCTACCACCACCATGTTTCATGGTGGGGATGGTGTGTTCAGGGTGATGTGCAGTGTTAGTTTTCCACCACACATAGCGTATGCTTTAAGGCCAAAAAGTTCAATTTTGGTCTCATCTGACCAGAGCACCTTCTTCCACATGTTTGCTGTGTCCCCCACATGGCTTCTCGCAAACTGCAAACGGGACTTCTCATGCCTTACTTTCAACAATGGCTTTCTTCTTGCCACTCTTCTATAAAGGCCAGATTTGTGGAGTGCACGACTAATAGTTGTCCTGTGGACAGATTCTCCCACCTGAGCTGTGGATCTCTGCATGATGTCTGTAGCGATACCCCCAGTTAAGAGGGCCGCTGGATTGTTTTGGGTCCCTGAGTACAGCTCCACCAACCCACGGCAATTTGCTCTACCCGCTCTGGCACAGTTAGTAAAGGGGTATGTATCTATGCACATAAAAATATCACTTATACTCTAAGTGTAATGGGTATGAACTCACAAGCAGACTGCAGAGATAAGAATAACTGGCTTTACTTTGGCAGTAAGAAAAGAAATAGTAACATGCATCTAAACATATGATTTACAATACTTTAGCAGGTCCCTGCAATATGCACTTTAACATTGCACACATATATGTATCAAACTAGCAATGGGGAGACGGAGCGCCAAGTGTGGCGACCGTCTGCTATGCACCCCTGAGGTGCAATAAATCTATCTGCGCCTACCTAACGGACCAGGCCTGATCCCTAGCAATAGAGCTCAGTCCTTGAAATAGGTACAGTATTCTTCACCGGCAATAGATCTGTAGAGGTGGTGCACATGTAGCTTTAAATGGTATACTTGTAATCCACAGAAAGTAACATCTGCTGCTCTGAGGTAAATTATGCCTTGGCAGTTCAGTAGGCATGAAAGTGTGTGTATCAATGCAGGATGAGCCTTTCAGCTCTCTCACCAATCCTGGGGCACCGTCCTCAGCTCCGGTCCCTCCAATGGCAACGTCCGGTCTCCTCAGTCACAGCCCCTGCGTTCCGGTCCTGTCTCCGTCCGACCGACTGCAGGGAAAAGTCTCCGCTCCACTGCTGTGAACTCCGAGGGGTTAGAGTCTCACTCCGTCTGCTGCAAGGCCCAGGCTTCAGGCCTTCAGCAGTCCCGGTCCGCACAGGTGTCCCCTCAGGAACAAGTCTCTGCGTCACCAGCTCAGTCAGAAGAGGCGTCCCAGTCAGACGCGGCATCAGAAGAGGAAGAGGCGGTCTCTCCTCCTCCTTTTTATCACCTTCCCCAGCAGCCTCTCGGGCGGAAACAAGCAGCCCGGGAGCCTGGGGAATTATGGGAAATGTAGTCTTTTCCCCTAAAAGGGGTACGACCCCGCTACACACTCCCCCCACTTTGAATCTTTGGTCCCCAAAGACAGTGTTCAAACTACAAACTTTGTCAGGAACAATACTTTCACATAATTTGGACAGGGGAGCTTCCCACCAATTGGCATAAGATGGGGAGCTGTCCTGTCTACAGGTCACTTCAGTGTGGGCGACCTGTTTAACTGTGCCAGAGAGTGAGCTGGGGTTGCCCTCCACCAAATGAACAGTGGATGGGTCATGGCTTTCAGCACTTCTCCTTGCTGTGGTAACAGAGTCCTCTGAACTTTCTCCCATCTTGGGGTAAGTTAACTTCTTGGGAGGCTTCACAACTCTGCGAGCTCTCTGTTCTCTTGGGACTTCTTCAGGAACACATTCTGGCAACATCTCTGGCTCTGGAACATCTACTTCTTCTTCTTCTGAGTAGAGACCAGGGATATCTTCCCAGCACTCAGGCACAACACTGAATGGCACAAACTCTGTGGCTTCTGGGTTCAATGTTCCATCTTCCACATCTTCAGTAGGTGGAAGGTCTATGGCAGAATTTCCTGGGGTTGAGGAAGGCCATAGCCATTCAAGTTCTCCTCTTTCTTCTTCTGGTTGGGGGTCCTGTCCACCCCTAGCTCGGGATGTCTGAGACCTAGTATTAGGCCTGGGGGTATCCAGAATGGAAACAGATTCAGGTACGTCTCTTGCTGGAGGCATTCTGACTGCTTCAGTGAGTGGGAGCAAGTGATTCCTATGCCAGGTCTTCAAAGGCCCCACCCTTCCTTCTGGCTTTAACTTGTAGACAGGCAATCCTGGAAGTTTCCTACAGATGATATATGGCTCTGATCTCCATCTATCAGCAATCTTGTGTTTTCCAGGGATCCCTAGATTGCGTAACAGTACATGGTCTCCAGGCTGTAGGTCCTGTACTCGAACTTTCAGGTCAAAGTTCCTCTTATTTCGGGCCCCCCTCTGGTCGGAGGCCGCTTGAGCTTTCTCATAAGCTATCTTCAGACTGTGCCTCAGTCTGTCCACATATCCTTTGTGGGAGGCAGCAGAGGCATGGTCTAAAGAAATGCCGAAGGCCAAATCCACTGGCAACCTTGCTTCTCTCCCAAACATAAGTCGGTAAGGAGAGAAACCTGTCACATCACTTGTGGTGCAATTGTAAGCATGCACCAGAGCTGAAATGTGTTGACTCCAATGTTGCTTCTTCTCTGTTTCCAAAGTTCCCAACATGTTCAATAGGGTCCTGTTGAACCTTTCAGGCTGGGCGTCACCTTGAGGGTGATATGGTGTGGTTCTAGTCTTCTCTACTCCCAGAGAATCTAGTAGCTTCCTGATCAGGCGACTCTCAAAGTCCCTTCCTTGGTCTGAAAGGATCCTCTGTGGCAGTCCATAGTGAACAAAATACTTCTCCAAAAGTACCTTGGCTACTGTAGAGGCCTTCTGGTCCTTGGTTGGGAAAGCCTGAGCATAACGGGTGAAATGGTCGGTTACCACCAGAACATTTCCCAATCCACTCAAATCAGGTTCGAGGCAGAGAAAATCAATGCATACCAGATCCATTGGGCCTTGACTCTGTAGGTGGCCCATTGGGGCAGCTTGATGGGGTAAAGTCTTTCTCTGAATGCATCTTGCACAGGAATGGCAATACTCCTCCACTTCGGCCCTCATGCAGGGCCAATAAAACCGGTCTCTGACAAGTTGGAAGGTTCTCTCTGCTCCCAAGTGACCATGCTGGTCATGTAAGGCAGTCAGCACAGTCTCTCGATGCTTCTCGGGGAGAAACAACTGCCACTTGTCTTCTGGGCCATCAGAGGGGCCCCTTCGGTAGACTACCCCCTGATGCACCTGTAATTTGTCCAACTCTCTCCTCAGTAGGCGAGCTTCTTTGGAAGGGTGAAGGCGAAGTCCCTCTGGACTCTTGTCTTCCAGGGCTTCCAGGACCAATCTCCCCATGGGATCTTCCAATTGGTCACACCTTAACTCTTTCTTGGACAGCTTCGGTAGACACTCTTCTTCTAATTGAGTTACTCCACAGTAACACTTTGGGACTCCCACTGTGGTAACTCCTATCTCTTCCACTCTGGATCCTCCTCTGGCTTGGAGCTCAGCCCCCTGACAAAGGGCTCGCACTCCATCTGGTGCCACTTGAGTCCAGTCTTCCCATTCATCGACCATGACATGGGATCTTCGGGACAGGGCATCTGCATCCCTATTTCCAGCCCCTGGTCTGTACTTGAGGCTGAAATTGAATCCAGACAACGCCGCCAACCATCTGTGTCCAGTTGCATCCAGCTTGGCGGTGGTGAATAGGTAGGTCAAGGGGTTGTTATCTGTCTTTACAGTAAACTCGGCCCCATACAGGTAGTCTCTCAACTTGTCAACAACTGCCCATTTGAGGGCTAAGAACTCCAACTTGTGGGTGGGATAGTTCTTCTCGGAGGGGGTCAGGCTCCGGCTCACATAGGCCACTGGTCGTAGCTGGTCTTCATACTCCTGGTAGAGTACTCCACCTAGGCCTTCATGGCTGGCATCAACATGTAGCTCATATGGTCTAGTGGGATCAGCGTAGGCCAAAACTGGGGCTGTGGTGAGACTTCTCTTCAAGGTTCTGAAAGCCTCTTCACACCTTGAGTTCCATTGGTCTTGGACCGACTCACTGGACCTCCTAGGCCCCAATCCATCTTCCTCTCCTTCTGTCTTGAGCAGCTCGTTGAGGGGTTTGGCAATGCGGGCAAACCCATCCACAAACCTGCGGTAGTAGGAGCAGAACCCCAAGAAAGACCGAAGTTCTGTAACTGTTGTGGGTCTTGGCCACGAAGTAACTGCCTCCAACTTCTCAGGGTCTGTAGCCACTCCTTTTTCAGACACTATGTGTCCCAGATAGTTCACAGAGGACTGATAGAACCGACACTTCTCGGGAGAAAGTTTAAGTCCCTCTTCACTGAGCCTCTTCAGTACTTTCTCCAATCTGGCTTCATGCTCTTCCAAAGTCTTTCCAAAGACAATGACATCGTCCAGGTACACAAGGACTTCTATGAGGTTCATGTCTCCAACTGTCCTTTCCATAAGGCGTTGAAATGTAGCAGGAGCTCCAGATAGGCCCTGAGGCATCCTGTTGAACTCAAAGAACCCTACTGGGGTTATGAAGGCAGTCTTTTCTCTATCTTCTGGATGCATGGGGATTTGGTAATACCCACTCTTGAGGTCCATCACACTGAACCACTTAGCTCCAGATAAACTCTGTAAGGCATCTTCTATCCTTGGCGTGGTGTACTGGTCAGGAATGGTCCTCCTGTTGAGAGTTCTGTAGTCAATGCAGAGCCTCAATGACCCATTCTTCTTCCTGACTACCACAATTGGGGAGGCATAGGGGCTTCTGGACTCCCGAATCACTCCCGTCTTCTTCAGTTCCGCAAGCTGCTCCCTCAGATCCTCCAGATCTGCTAGCGGGACTCGCCTCACTCTCTCTCTGAATGGCTTGTCCTCTTGCATGCGGATTCGGTGGGTGGCACTCCTCGCACACCCCACATCAAACTCATCTTTAGAGAAAATCTTCTCCCATCTGGTCAGCTGGGCCTTGGCTCTCTCTTTCCAAGCTCCAGGTAGGTTTGGGTTTTCCATGGAGAGTTTCTTCCAAACATCTTCTCCTTCACCCGTTCCCTTCACTTCTGACCAGCCAACTGGGACAGCAGGACTCACCTGTCCCAGAAGCATCCTGGCAGGGATCTCCACGGGCCGCTCCGTGGGGTTCCTCACACTGACAGGGACTCTTCCTCTAGCCTTCTTCAGGTCCTTCAAGGAGATCACTTCTGGTATCACTTCCAGCCCTGAGTGACCCTCCATTGGGTCGGGTTCCAACATTACGAAGGGGCCAGGCTGCTCCCAAGTAAGTTTCACCGTGGCTCTCATGCAGGTCACCTCTCCAGGCTGTAACACTGCTCCTTCTTTTCCAAGCCTCCATACCCTTCCTATCCCCTCACTTGGGGTCTTCTGCTCTAGGACCAACCGCTGATAGGCTGCCTTCAGCATGGGATGGATCTTGGGGGCTGAAAGATTCTCTTTCTTCACCAGGGGGGTCAGAAGCCTTCTGACTAGGTCCGTGTTCGTCCCTATGATCAGGGAAGTCTTGCTGGTTCCTGGTGGGCGGGGACACACCACTGCTAAGGTGTCAAACACTTCAGTCTTCCCAGCTACGGATGGGTCAAAGGTCAACCGTATGGGTAGGTATCCATCATAGGGGAAACTCTGAGTTCCCAATCCCCTTATCTCCAACTCTTCTATCTTCTGTATTGGCAGATGGCTCAGGTATCTGTCATAGAAGTCCCTATACAATAGGGTCACTTGTGCTCCAGTGTCTAGGAGGGCCTTTGTGTACACTCCTTCCACCTGGATGGGTACAGAAGGGGATGGACCAACTAGCTTTTCTGGGTAAGGCCGAGTTGATGCTGTCCTCTTCTGCGGACTCTTTTCCTTTTTACTTGATCTGCACTTGCTCCTTTCTTGAGCCTGGTATGCATTAATTTTCTCCCTCTTAGTGGGAGTGTGAACCCGTTGAGGGACATTGTTATCTCTCACTTTTGGGGGTTCTCGTTTAGGAGTACTGCATTCCTTCTGAGGGGTCTTGCCCCCTTTCTCTGGAGTGTACCTTGGTTGAGGATCCCTGGGTTCCTTCCGAGGGGTCTGATCTCCTCTTCTCGTTCCGTTATTCTTCTTGGAGCTCACTGAAGGCGATGGGCACCCGGTTGACTCCTTCACCGGGGCCCTTTGGCGTTTCCCGCCGGCTGGCGGCTTTCTGTTTTCTTCTTTTTGGGACTGGAACATACAGCTGCAATATGACCAATCCCTCCACAATTAAAGCAGATCATCTCACCGTAGTCAGGTGGGGATGCTGGTGCTGAAACAGCTGGAAACAGTTCCCTCCTGCTTGTTTCTTTCTTGGGACTGGGCGTCTCTTTCGCCACTAGAGACGTCAGTATCTGGGACATCTGCAACTTCAGGGCATCTACCTCTGTCTCTCTTTCAGGGGTTAAGGCCGACCTGACCGTGGCCACTGGAAGTTTTGTAGACCCCATCACCTGCTTTTCCCTTTTCTCTTCCAACATGGCCTCTTCTTCTCTGACCATTCGAATGAGATCGGGGTAGTCCATGCTCTTCCCATCCTGCCGGGTGCGTAGAATTAGTGCGACAGGGTCCAGGGGTTGGGCTCCCCTCATCACCTGCTGGGCACGGGCTTCATCTACCTTCCCTGGATCTATCCCCTTCTTTAGGATAATCCTATGCAGGATCTTGTCTATGCGTCCCATATACTCCGACAGCTTCTCCCCTGTCTTCTGGTAACAGTGTTCCAGTTGATAGGTAAGTTCTGTGACTTTTTCTGTCCCACCAAACACACTTTCCAGGATGTCTATGTAGTCCTGGGCAGTGCAATCCTTTTTGCTGGTCTTCAGATTGCGTATGGCCTCTAAGGCAGGTCCTTTTAGGCTCTCAACAATCCTTTGCTTCTTTCTACTTTCTGGGACCTCCCATTCTTCTAGGGCCTGCGTGGCACCATCTAACCACTCTTCAAATCCCTCTTCTCCCGAGGGTACAGGTGTCCTCCCTGAAAACATCCGGAGTTTCCTGTATCCCGACATTGGGTAGTCCCCGGGGTCTCTTCTGCACTGAGTCACAATTTCCCCTAGGACAGCACACAGTTCTGCACTAAGAGTAGTCTGTGCGGGACTTTCTGCGCCCTTCTGCTCTTCCTGCTTGGGGGATAGCATGGTTTTCATAGGAGAGTAGTCTCCCTTCCGCGGCAGCGCATGCAGCACTTGGTAGGCCTGACCATTCGGTGCTTGTATGCTTTGGCTCCTGAACTGCTCTGGAGTCTCTTCCTTCCATTCTATTAAGGCGTATGTGTACCCAGCATCATTTCTCATGTCCATTATCCATGACTTGTGGCATGGGGATAGGGACATTATGAGCTGCTTGACTGCCTCTCTCTGCCATATCCCTGGCAGTTCAATGACTGCTGCTGCGGCTGGATCGGTGGCCCATGTTGCGGACCACCGTCCCACTTCTATCGGGTCCATGCCGGTACCTTCTGGCGGCTTTTCCCGCTGACTCAGGATCCCGGATTACGAGCCCCCACGTGTAGCGATACCCCCAGTTAAGAGTGCCGCTGGATTGTTTTGGGTCCCTGAGTACAGCTCCACCAACCCCCGGCAATTTGCTCTACCCGCTCTGGCACAGTTAGTAAAGGGGTATGTATCTATGCACATAAAAATATCACTTATACTCTAAGTGTAATGGGTATGAACTCACAAGCAGACTGCTGAGATAAGAATAACTGGCTTTACTTGTACAGTAAGGAAAAGAAATAGTAACATGCATCTAAACATATGATTTACAATACTTTAGCAGGTCCCTGCAATATGCACTTTAACATTGCACACATATATGTATCAAACTAGCAATGGGGAGACGGAGCGCCAAGTGTGGCGACCGTCTGCTATGCACCCCTGAGGTGCAATAAATCTATCTGCGCCTACCTAACGGACCAGGCCTGATCCCTAGCAATAGAGCTCAGTCCTTGAAATAGGTACAGTATTCTTCACCGGCAATAGATCTGTAGAGGTGGTGCACATGTAGCTTTAAATGGTATACTTGTAATCCACAGAAAGTAACATCTGCTGCTCTGAGGTAAATTATGCCTTGGCAGTTCAGTAGGCATGAAAGTGTGTGTATCAATGCAGGATGAGCCTTTCAGCTCTCTCACCAATCCTGGGGCACCGTCCTCAGCTCCGGTCCCTCCAATGGCGACGTCCGGTCTCCTCAGTCACAGCCCCTGCGTTCCGGTCCTGTCTCCGTCCGATCGACTGCAGGGAAAAGTCTCTGCTCCACTGCTGTGAACTCCGAGGGGTTAGAGTCTCACTCCGTCTGCTGCAAGGCCCAGGCTTCAGGCCTTCAGCAGTCCCGGTCCGCACAGGTGTCCCCTCAGGAACAAGTCTCCGCGTCACCAGCTCAGTCAGAAGAGGCGTCCCAGTCAGACGCGGCATCAGAAGAGGAAGAGGCGGTCTCTCCTCCTCCTTTTTATCACCTCCCCACCTCCCCCAGCAGCCTCTCGGGCGGAAACAAGCAGCCCGGGAGCCTGGGGAATTATGGGGAATGTAGTCTTTTCCCCTAAAAGGGGTACGACCCCAAAGTCTTGCACATGATCAGGATGTTCCCCCCGATCTCTAAAAGGTTAGAGCTTAAAAAACCCATATAGTATGTTTGTAGGTCCCACCATGACGCTGTATGGCAAAACCTCCTTTGGAAAACCAGTCAGCATAGATTTTCCAATCAGATTTCTACTATTTTCCCCACAGCACACCCTCTACTCCACAGACAAACTTGCAAATCTCCTGATACAAACTTCATTGTCTGTTACATACCTGCACAGCCATCCTGCAAGAAATATCTCTAGACAGCTTAAAGAGGAGTGCCCACAAAAAAAAAAATTAAAAGTCAGCAGCTACAAATACTGCAGCTGCTGCCTTTTAATAATCAGACACTTACCTGTCCCGGGGTCCAGCGATGCGGGGGAACGAGGCCCCCCCCCTCGTTCCCCGCTCCGCTCGCGGCGCCGGCATTCTTAATGTGGGCACCCGGCTGTGGCTTCACAGCCGGGCACCACCCACTGCGCATGCGCGAGCGGCGCCGTGTGCCGTGATTCGACGCTCACTCATCTGGGACACGTGACAGGTCCCAGATGACTGTGCGGCGCCTAGGGGAAGTGACGTCAGGTGCTGGGCACTGAAGGTGGCAGACTACGAGGGACCCCCTAGCAACAGGCATTTAGAAGTGAGTAAAACATTTTTTTTCCAATTATTTTATTTTTTTGGGATTTTTAAGCCAATTTTTTTTTTTTTTTGGTGGCAACACCACTTTAAGGCTCACATCTATCAGATTTTGCCATCAGAATCAATAGCCCAACCCAAGGTCCACAGGTAAGCAGCAGATGTGCTGGGCTATCCTGTTTGTCACTGCATGGCAGAGTATTAATTACAGCCAACTTTAAGCTGAATTAGAGGTCTTTGTTATATGAAAAACAAACCCCTAAAGCATATCTAAACCCAAAAATAAAAACGTTATATATTGCAGTATACAAGTCCTTAGATGTGATGGTTTTCATAGTTTTTAACTTCTACGATAAGAAAAAACATATTTACATAGTTGGTAAGGTTGAATAAAGAAACTAGCCAATCCAGTTCAACCTGTGTACTTAGTGTACAGTATGTGCGTTCATGTCGATAATTATTTCCCATATCCCTGTATATTGTATTCACTAGGGATGGGCCCGGTGTTCGATTCGAACTCATGTTCGAATCGAACATCGGGCGTTCGCCCGCTCGGCGAGCCCAGAACTATTTGGGCCGCTCGCATCAAATTCGTGTGATGCGAGCGGCCCGCAATGCATTGCGCTAGTCGCAGTGCAATGCTGGCTGATGATTGGCCAAGCATGCACTGTGACCCCGCATGCTTGGCCAATCACAGCGCCGATAGCGAGGAGAGCCATAATTGGCTACAGGCAGGATGCCTGTAGCCAATTATAGCTCAGGGGCTTTAGTACACGCCCCACAGTATAAGCGTCCTTCTCGTCCGGCATCTTCTTCCATGGCGTCGGCGTCGGTGTCTCTGTCTCTTCTTGGGCCGCTCCGCGCAATGGGAGGCTCCCGCTGTGTGAGGCTTCGCTGCGTCTGACAGGTCTTTTATAATGGAGGGCACCTGGTGACCCCGCCCCCTCTGACGCACAGGGATGTCATGGGGAATTCCCTATGGCTTTCCCCATGACGTCAGAGGGGGGCGGGGTCACCAGGTGCCCTCCGTTACAAAAGACCTGTCAGACGGAGGGAAGCCTCACACAGCGGGAGCCTCCCATTGCGAGGAGCGGCCCGACAGAAGAACAGATGCCGACGCCATGGAAGAAGATGCCGGACGAGAAGGACGAGAAGACCAGCGCAAGAAGAAGCGGATCGGAGGAAGAAGAAAATGGAAGAAGAAGATGAAGAAACCGAAGGATGAAGAAAGAAGAAAGAAGATTTTAATAAAGGAATTGTCAAAGACCGTCTCCTGTCATTTTTAAAAATGTTGACACTTTTTTGGTGAAATGGTAGGGGTACTTTTGTACCCCCTTACCATTTCACACAGGGGGGGGGCCGGGATCTGGGGGTCCCCTTGTTAAAGGGGGCTTCCAGATTCCGATAAGACCCCGCCCGCAGACCCCCACAACCAATGGCCAGGGTTGTGGGGAAGAGGCCCTTGTCCTCATCAACATGGGGACAAGGTGCTTTGGGGGTCTTAGACCCCCAAAGCATCCTCCCAATGTTGAGGGCATGTGGCCTGGTACGGTTCAGGCGGGAGGGGGGCCGCTCTTGTCCCCCCCTCTTTTCCTGCGGCCTGCCAGGTTGCGTGCTCGGATAAGGGTCTGGTATGGATTTTGAGGGGGACCCCACGCCATTTTTTTTGGCTAGGGTTCCCCTTAAAATCCATCCCAGACCTCAAGGGTCTGGGATGGATTTTGAGGGGGACCCTACGCCATTTTTTTTTTTTTTTTGGCTGGGGTTCCCCTTAATATCCATCCCAGACCTGAAGGGCCTGGTTATTGAATTTGGGGGGACCCCCACGCTTTTTTATTTTTTCATTTTTTTTTTTTTTATCAATTACTTTTTTTTTATGAATGACTTTCAATGAATGACTGTTCTCTGTATTACGGGAGCCGTCAATTAACATTAACCGCCAGTGATTTTAAATAGCTTTCTTTTCTGCAAAAATGACACTTTTTGCAGAGACAGTTCTAAGCACTGGAAACATGCGCCCCTTTACAAGCATACTATAGACACCCCCCAGGTACGAAATTTAAAGGAATATTACACTTTTATTGTTTCAATTTAAGCATTATTAAAATCACTGCTCCTGAAAAAATGGCCGTTTTTAAAAAAAAAATTTGCATTGGTACATGTCCCCTGGGGCAGGACCCAGGTCCCCAAACACTTTTTATGACATTAACATGCATATTAGCCTTTAAAATTAGCACTTTTGATTTCTAACGTTCACATCCATTATAACTAATAGGGTTCTAAAGCTTGCACGGACTTTAGGTCCGTTCGCGGGTTCTGGTGCGAGCCGAACGGGTCATGTTCGGCTCATCCCTAGTATTCACTAAGATGCATGTCCAAGAGTCTTTTAAAACTATCAATACTTCCTGCTGACACCACCAATTGTGGAAGGGACATCCTTGCCGTCCTGACAGTGAAAACCCCCCTACGCAGCTTATGGTTGAACTGCTTCTCTTCCAATCTCATTGTATGGCCCTGTGTTTTCTTACACTCTCTCTCTCTGGGATCGCTGGGATCACCATTTAAGTATTTGTATTTTGCCATCATATCTCTACTCATGCATCTCTTCTCTAGGAAGAATAAGTTTAGTGCTTGCAGTCGTTCCTCATAATTGAGTTCCTCCCGTTCCCTTATTCATTTTGTTGCCCTTCTCTGGACTCTCTCCAGTTCCAGCACATCCTTCCTGAGGATTGGTGACCAGAACTGGACAGAGTACTCCAGATGTGGCTGAACCAGAGTTTTAATAGTGGCAGGATTATAATTTTATCTCTGGAGAAAATTCCCTTTATAATGCATGCTAATAGTCTGCTTGCTTTGCTTGCGGCGGCTTGACGTTGCATGCTATTGCTCAGTCTGTCGTCTAGTAGGACCCCCAGATCTTTCTCCATTCTGGATTCCCCCAAAAGGTTCTCCACCTAGTGAGTAACTTATGTTTCTATTTTTAGCCCCCAAGTACATTACATTTTTCAATACTGAACCTCTAATGTAGTCCCTGAAATAATTTTTTAGGATGCTCCACCTTCCTCTAACTTTGTCATTGGTACCAACATGTACTATGAGAGCTGGGTCCTCTCCAGCCCCACCAGCCCCACCCAACAAGCAGTCCATCCGATCTGCAATGTGCCAAACCAGAGCGCCTGGTAAACAACATAGCGTTCGGCGATCACAGTATTTTGATTGTCCTATCTGCCCTATCTGTCCTTCTAACAATTTAGCCCCCTACCGCCAGTACCTGCCTAACCTTGCCTGTGTCCTCGACCCCCTCCACCGGAGTAGTCATTCCCCTTTTTAGATCCAGAATCTGGGCTTTCAGAGAAACAACTAGCTCAAATCTTGCACAGCAGCATTCACCCTCGAACGGCTCTTCAAGGAACACATACATGGAGTAAGATGTGCACTGGGTTGCATTACCACTCCTGTTGGACATTTTACCTGCTACTCTAGTGAGGATAATCAAAAAAAAAAAAAAAAGGTACTCCTGGGACTCTATGCTACTCCAAAGATGCTCCTGGTGCTCCAGCTACTCCAAGTTCCTCACAGTCACTCCCAGTGCTCCACGTCACTCCCAGGACTCCAGGTTGTTCCAAATCACTCATAGTTACTCCCAATACTCCAAGTTATTCCAAGTCAGTCCCAGCACACCAGGTTATTCTAAATTACTTACGGTTACTCCTGGTACTTCAAGTTGCTACCCAGTACCAAAGTTATCAGTCAGTACTCCAAGATACTACTCAGTACTCCAAGTTATTTCAAATTACTCACAGTTACTCCCAATACTATAAGTTACTTCAAGTTACTCCCTGTACCATAAATCACTCCCAGTATTTCAAGTGACACTCAGTACTCCGATGTACTACAAAGTTACTCCAAGTTACTACAAAAAATCGACATAAATGTCTCCCGGTACTACAAGTTACTGCTAAAAATTCTCCCAGTACTCCAAGTTACCACAACTATTACTCCCAGTAATCCAGGTTACTATAACTATTACTCCCAGTACTCCAACTACAACTATTACTCCAAGTTACTCTAAATATTACTCCCAGTACTCCAAATAATACACCCAGTACTCCAATGTACTACAGATATGCTCCTCAGCGGTCAGCCATATACAGGGGGTCCCCGAGTTACGAACTCGTTAGGGACTGCCCGCCTGTACTTAAGTCGGAAATGTTCGTAAGTCGGCCGCGCATGCGCAGACCGACAAATACGACCATTTCCGGACATTTCCGATGTTCCGTCCAATGCCGTTCTGCGCATGCGCGGCAAATTACGGACATTTCCGAAGTTTTCCGAGGCTCCGAATGGCCGCGCATGCGCAGAACGGCCAAAACACGGCGGAACACGGCGGAAAATGGCGGAGGGTCCCCGCAGCGCCTCGTTCGTAAGTAGGGGATGTTCGTAGGTCGGGCGTTCGTAAGTCGGGGACCCCCTGTACTTGTGTCCCACTCCCTCACTCACAGCGTGTCCCTTGTTCTCCTCCAAGCCCTAGAGAGCAGCCTTATCTCAGTGCTTTGGCACTATTGTCTTCTATGGTGTACTGCAAAATTAAGCTGGTGGTCATGAACCTCACTGCCTGATGACCAGCCCAAAGATTATCTAACCTCTGTCTTTTTGTTTTTGAACATTGGCCAAGCAACAGAAGAGCTGGCGTCCTCTGTTATTAAGGCACATGCTATATGTCAACTAAAGTGAAGAGTTGACACATGCAGTATCTTAAGGGCCAAGGTTGCCTATCTTGGGGCTTTTCAGCAGGCAGTGGGGTTCTTGGTGAACAGATGAACTTTAGAACATAACACAGACAACATGGAGTCTTCCTCCTAATACAGAAAAAGGGATGAGGGATAGTGGATTCCTCTTTACAGCACTAAAAAAAAAAAAGAAAGGAGAACTTGTTTATATCTAATACAAGGACTGCTAATGAGCACCAGAGCCCCAGCATCTCTCAACACCAATGAGTCTCTTTTCCAGTGCTATGTTTCGGAGCAGATCATGAAGCACATTTTCTTTTTCTATGACCAACGCTACCAGCTATTTCATAATAAATAAAAGCTTTCTTTTTTTGATGATTTTTTTGCCATAACCTTGTATAAGATGGCCAACGTAAATTATACAATCAGTCAACAAGTCTATCCTTACCTTTCTTTGGAGGCTGTCCCAAAGTTAAGCAGAGAGCAGCGATTGCGACACACACCCCTACAAACACTAAGACTCCTGCTATGGTTCTTAGATCTGCCAAACCACAGCGCTTCATTATATCATGAACAACTTCTTCCAAACTCCAAAGTATTAGAGAACTTTCCGATCTATGAATGGCGAGCCTTCCTATGGATGTAAGTGAACGCTACTAAGCTCAACGTCCTTTATTCAAGACCACAATAAACGTTCTGCTCTTTTTAGACGTCTTCTCGCATTACAGAAAATCCTTCAGCTCCCCCTCCATTTAACAAGAGCTCCGTTCTATGGGCGATACAAGATACACGCTAAGAACTCTGCCCTTGGAGTTTATGCTTCAGCATTCTTTCCCATAACAGCACAGAAATGCAGCCGTTTTCCTTTTCAATAGATAGCGTGTATGTATTATTATAATGGACTTCAGTACACCCAGCTCCAATTACAGCTTTCTACACCCCTTTCTAACAAGGCAATTTCCAGAAAAATCATGGCTCATCAGTTCTGTTTTCGTTAATAGTAAACTAAATAGTAATAGTAATCTAAAACTTCACTTTAAAAGGGAAACTGTACAGTATCAGCGAATACACATTTTGGAACTATAGGCAAAATAAAAAATGACATGTCCCTAGCCCCTTCTTGATGGATGGTAAAACAAATCTTAATGCCGGAACACAGTTTTACAACTTTGCTATGTGTTAGTAAAACTGTACAAGTCATTGCAACTACTTAGTGCAGCCATGTGAATAATGTCTTGTTTTTTTTAATGATAATTGAGCCTTTATTTGGTGGCAATTGTTATTCAACATCTCCCTATTCTTTTTAATTATCAAAAGAAAGTTGGCCCAAAATATAACCCCAATTCCAAAAAAGTTGGGACTGTGTAAAATCGACATAAAAACAGAATGCAATGATATGCAAATCTCATAAATCCATATTTTATTCACAATAGAAAAAATATCAAATGTTTAAACTGAATTTTTTTTATAATTTTAACCACTTGCCGACCACACTATAGCCGAATGACAGCTACAGCGCAGACGGCTAGTTCTGGAAGGGCGTCTATTGGCGTCCTTCTGTGATCACAGTCGCCACACGCCCAACTGCAAAGCGTTCTGCTGATCACAGATTGAGGTAAAGAGCCAAACAGCGGCTCTTTTCCATGTGATCAGCTGTGTCCAATCACAGCTGATCACCGAGGTACAGTGAGGAAAATAATTATTTGATCCCCTGCAGATTTTGTAAGTTTGCCCACTTACAAAGAAATGAATGGTCTATCATTTTTATCATAGGTGTATTTTAAATGATAGAGACAAAATATCCACCAGAAATCCAGAAAAAAACACGATATAAATGTTATAAATTTAGTTGCAGTTTAGTGAGTGAAATAAGTATTCAATCCCCTACCAACCAACAATAATTCTGGCTCCCACAGACTGGCTACAGTATGTGCTCATGTGGTACACAGATTAGTCCAGTCAAGGTAGAAAGGTGCTCCGAACGACAACTCGTTATGTGTATAAAAGACACCTGTCCACAGAATCTTTTTCTTACATTCAAACCCACCATCATGGGCAAAACCAAAGAGCTAAAACCAGAAGGTACAAAAGCTACGTACACCTACACTTTAGGTACCACCATTGTGCCAGGAGCAAATATAGTGTTTAAAGCTGCCACTTAAATTGAACAGATAATTATAAGCATTTACTGTGTGAATTGATAGTAAACAGCGGTGCTGTGAGTTAAAGTGACTGTAAATCATAAATAACAAGTCACCCAGTGAAAAGTGATAATTATTAACATAAATTAGTAATTCTGAATTGAATGAATGACCAAAGTACACAACTGAACAGTCCATCAAACAAGCGTGAAGGTTCAGTGGGATTCCACACGAAGTAGTATTAAAGGATTGACTTCAAAAATCATCCACCACACCACGTGCAAATAGTGACTCCGCTCCCCTTTAGAAGTGCACTGACCAGATGAAGTTGTCTTGCACTTTAATGGTCGGCAAATACACAACAACCCACAAAGAGTTAAATCATCCATCGATATCCAATCGTGAAAGTAAACCTCATGGAAAATCCACATATAAAGAAACAAAGTGCTGCAATAGTGCAGTATCACTTTATGAAAATGTATTCATATAAAAATGCTTCAAACATTACACTCACATGGAATCAAAGCAGCAAGGAACTGGCATGACATGGTCACAGCAGACCAGCGTGTGTAAATGGTGTCTCACCCACATGAAATTGTAACCCTCGGAACGTCACTTCCGGTACTACGTCCAGCGTCACTAAGGGTTGCCGTACAGCCATGTCCCGGCGCAATTTGTCATCACATCTTCCTCCTGGATTGGCTGTACGGCACAGCAACCTCCCTTTTAGAATTTCCCATATGTTAACCACTTGCCGACCGCCCGCCATTGTTATACGTCGGCTGTGTGAAGTGGAATATCGTAGCTAGCTGCCATAACCCCAGTATCCATTTTTCAGCGGGCGGTAGGCTTTCAGATAAAAGTGGTCTCAGTGACAGATTTGACGAAAGATCACTTTTATCGGTGGCCCGGAGAGGGCCCACCCCCTGCGCTCCTGTGCCCTCTGCTGCTTACCGGAGCCGCCGGCAGCGGCGGTCAGGTCCTGTTCCCTCTGTGGTATGCAGAGGGGAAGATGGCCACCACCCAACTCCATACAATTGCAGGGAGGAAGCGACGTCAAAACATAATTTCTGCCGATAGCTCTTAAAAGGGAATTTTTAATTTTTTTCCAACGACAATTTTTTATTTTTTTTTGTATTTTAGTATAACAATGAGATCTGAGGTCTTTTTGACCCCAGATCTCATATTTAACTGCTTCCCGACCGGCGCACGACGATGGAAAAAAATGTTTTTTTATATATTTTTTGGGGATATTTATTATAGCAAATAGTAAAAAATAATGTGTTTTTTTTTAAATTGTCGCTCTTTTTTTGTTTATAGCGCAAAAAATAAAAATACCACCAAAAGAAAGCTCTATTTGTGGGAAAAAAAGGACGTAAATTTTGTTTGGGAGCCAGGTCACAAAATCCGAATCGCAAAAAGTGCTCTGGTCTTAAGCCAGCAAAATGGTCCGGTCTGAAAGTGGTTAAGAGGTCCTGTCATGGTTTTTTTTCTATTACAAGGGATGTTTACATTCATTGTAATAGGAATAAAAGTGACACAATTTTTTTTTAAAGAACAGTGAAAAAATAAAAAGTAAAAGCCGAGCTTTCGTGCAGAAGTGAAGGCATACGTGAGTAGTGCCCACATATGAAAACAGTGTTCAAACCACACATGTGAGGTATCATTGCGATCGTTAGAGTGAGAGCAATAATTCTAGCCATAGACCTCCGCTGTAACTTAAAACATGCAACCTGTACAATTTTTTAAGCATCGCCTATGGAGATTTTTAAATGGTAAAAGTTTGTCGCCATTCCACGAGTGGGCGCAATTTTGAAGCATGACATGTTGGGTATCAATTTACTCAGCGTAGCATCATCTTTCACAATATAAAAAAAAAAAATGGACTAACTTTACTGTTGTCTTATTTTTTTTATTTAAAAAAGTGTATTTTTTACAAAAAAGTGCGCTTGTAAGACAGCTACACAAATACAGTGCGACAGAAAGTATTGCAAGGACCGCCATTTTATTCTCTAGGGTGTTAGAAAAAAATATATAATGTTTGAGGATTCTAAGTAATTTTCTAGCAAAAAAAAAATGATTTTAACTTGTAAACACCAAATCTCAAAACGAGGCTCTGTCCTTAAGTGGATAATGGTGGTGAATATCATTCAGTGCATGCGCTAACTCCATGACCCTGCAACCATGATATGCACAGTCTTGCTCTGCTTACACTCATGTTGTGGGATAGATAGTGTTATCACAGATCAACATATTATTATCAACATAAAAGACAACAGGGTGTAAGGAGGCTCTATCATATAAATATTGTACATGGCGATTTGAACTGACTGCGTTCAGTGAATCAATGTTTGCAATTTATTTTTTACTATGCTTAAATTCCAATAAACAACAATCTTTTTAATACAGTGCTTTATTATTACGCTATTTAAATTGTGTGTTGCCTTAAAAGTCCACCCAGGGGAACCCCCTTTTCTTTTTATTGCAAAAAATTTGGATGTGGCACACATTAAGCATTATACGTGCCATTCGCTCTCCCTTCTTCTAAAAGACAACACAAACATTAGTGTAAGCAGAGCAAGACTGTGCATATCATGGTTGCAGGGACATGGAGTTAGCGCATGCGCTGAATGATATTCCCCTCCATTAACATATGGGAAATTATAGGGAGGTTGCTGTGCCGTACAGCCAATCCCAGGAGGAAGTTGTGATAATGAAACATCGGTTCTTGGCTGTACAGCAACTATTAGTGACATTGGATGCAATACTGGAATTGACATTCCAAGGGTTATGATTTCATGTGGGTGAGACATCGTTCACACACGCTGGTCCGCTGTAACCATGTCATGCCAGTTCCTTGCTGCTGCAGTAGAGTTGTTACATGCCTTTATTTAATTCCATCTGAGTGTAATGTTTGAAGTGTTTTTATTTGAATCCATTTTCATAAAGTGATACTGCACTATTGGAGCACTTTGTTTCTTTATATGTGTATTTTCCATGAGGTCTACTTTCACGATTGGATATCGATGGATGATTTAACCCTTTTATGGGTTGTTGTGTATTTGCCGAGCATGACAGTGCAAGGCAACGTCATCTGGTGAGTTAACATCTAGAGGGGAGAAGAGTCACCATTTGAATGTGGTGTGGTGGATGAAGTCAATCCTTTAATACTACTTAGTGTGGAATCCCACTGAACCTTCACACTTGTTTAATGGACTGTTCAGTTGTGAACTTTGTTCATTCATTCAATTCATAATTACGATTTTATGTTAATAATTATCACTTTTCACTGGGTGATTTGTTATTTATAATTTGCAGTCACTTTAACTCACAGCACCACTATTTACTATCAATTCATACAGTAAATGCTTATGAACACCCAAAGAGCTGTCAAAGGACGTCAGGGACAAGATTGTAGTCGTGCACAAGGCTGCAATGGGCTACAAGACCATCAGCAAGAAGGTTGGTGAGAAGGAGACAACTGTTGGAGCGATTATTCGCAAATGGAAAAAATACAAAATAACCATCAATCGCCCTCGGCCTGGAGCTCCATGCAAGATTTTGCCTCATGGGGTAAGGATGATCCTGGGAAAAGTGAGGGATCAGTCCAGGACTACATGGGAGGAGCTTGTGAATGATCTCAAGGCAGTTGGGACCACAGTCACCAAACAAATGATAACACAATATGCCGCCATGGATTGAAACCTGCAGCGCCCGCAAGGTCCCCCTCCTCAAGAAGGCACATGTACAGGCCCGCCTGAAGGATGCCAACGAACATCTAAATGATTTGAGACCAAAAGTGAGCTCTTTGGCATTAACTAGACTTGCTATGTTTGGCGGAAGAAAAATGCTGACTATGACCCTAAGAACACCATCCCTACAGTCAAGCACGGAGGTGGAAACATTATGCTTTGGGGCTGTTTCACTGCTAAAGGTACAGGCTGACTGCCGCAATGAGGGGCCAATGGACAGGGCCATGTATTTTGAAAGGGTCGTAGAT
>CM053032.1:223452128-223575825 GCA_028564925.1 Lithobates sylvaticus | reverse complement strand
AGTTAATTGAGAAAAAAAAATAAAAACAAAAAACAACACAGCAAAGTTAGCCCAATTGTTTGTAAAATGTGAAAGATGTTGTTACGCTGAGTAAATAGATACCCAACATGTCACGCTTTAAAATTGCGCACACTTGTGGAATGGCGACAAACCATGGTACTTAAGAAATCTCCATAGGCGAAGCTTTAAACATTTCTACAGGTTACCAGTTTAGAGTTACAGAGGAGGTCTTGTGCTAGAATTATTGCTCTTGCTCGAACAATTGTGGTGATAATTCACATGCGTAGTTTGAACGCAATTTATATTTGCGGTCGCCACTAACGTATGCGTTCGTTTCTGCGCACAAGCACGGAGGGATGGGGCGCATTAAATCTATTTTTTTTTTCTTTATTTTTACACTGTTCTTTTGAAAGAAAATGTTCTGATCACTTTTATTGCTGTCAGAAAGAATGTAAACATCCCTTGTGACAGTAATAGGCAGTGACGGGTACTCTTTATGGAGGGATCTGGGGTCTATAAGATCCCAAATCCCTCCTTTGCACTTAAAAGCAATCAAAACACCAAGTTTGGCGGTTTTAAATGCTGTCATATTTTAAATTTGGCACCTTCAAGTCTTCTGTAAACCAGAAGTGAGGTCATGACATTGCTTCTGGGTTACTATAGCCGAGACCCGATCAAAGCCGATTAGGGCTTTGTTTAGGTCTCCGGCCAGCCGGTGGACATGTCGGACAATTGCTCGGGCCTCCCGTTGTCTTGTTATCCCAAGACAGCCAACTGCCCACTCTAAAAAAACGGTACCGGGGTGCAGCTGCAGGCATCACCCCAGCACAACCAAGCCGCATATTTTCATATGGTCAGCGTAAAAGGGTTAACTAAAGTATTGCATGATGATGGAACGCAAAATCCTTTGCGTCTTAGTGACCTATAGTATGCAGTACACAAAAATCTTGTCTTAAAGTGGATATAAACCGGATTCATGAAATTTGAGCTGGGCACATGTATCTGCAGTGTTTTTGTATCTCTCTTCAAAGCACTATATCCCATATCTGTCTCTTGCTCCGTTCTTCTGTTATCAGCATAACTTCTGACAAGATCTCCGTCAACTGAGATAAAAGCAGCCCGAGTTTTGTGTTGGGGAGGATGCTATAAATAGATTAGTAGAGCCCTGAACTATTCAACAAACAGAGCTGAAAGTCTCTACCCATGAGGAGAGGGGGTGCGTCCCTTTCCTCCAATCAGCTGCCCTGGCTGTATGCCCAGGCTTCACAGCAGCTCTGAACAGGAAGAGAGAATCTCCTAACACTGAACTTTCTAAAATAAGAATATAAAGCTGAAGACAGCAGATATGCATGTAGAACTTGTGTAGGGAGATTTGTTTCATCCCTGTGTATCATCTGCGGCTGTTCACTTCACTGGGTATATGTGAGGGTTCACATCCACTTGAACCACTTGCCGACCAGCCGTCGTCGTTATACGGCGGCAGGTCAGCTCTCCTGCGTGAATCGCTGTACCTGTACGGCAGCTTGCGTAGTTGCGGGCGGGAGCGTGCCCGCGGGTCTGGCAGACTCAATGTCCACCGGCGACCCACAATCACTTAGTACAGAGGCAGAACGGGGATCTGCCAGTGTAAACAAGCGGATCCCCATTCTGACAGGGGACATGTCAGATCTTCTGTTGTGATCGGGAACAGCGATCTCTGTCATGTCCCAGTGAGCCCATCCCCCCTACAGTTAGAAAACACCTAATGAACACAGTTAAACCCTTGATCGCCCCTAGTGTTGACCCCTTCCCTGCCAGTGTCATTTTGACATTGATCAGTGTATTTTTATAGCACTGATCAATGTAATAATGTCACTGGTCCCCCAAAAAAAAGTGCCATTTGGGGTCAGATTTGTACGCCGCAATGTCGCAGTCCTGCTAAACCATTACTAGTAAAAACAATTAAAAAAAAAAAAAAAGTCCTAAAATCTATCCTATAGTTTGTAGACGCAATAACTTTTGCGCAAACCAATCAATATACGCCTACTGCGATTTTTTTTTTTACCAAAAATATGTAGAAGAATATATATCGCCCAAAACTGATGAATAAATTGTTTTGGGCGATATAAAAGTGTTTTTTTTTTTTTTAATATGTATTATGGCAAAAGTAAACCAAAAAATGTTTCTTTGTTTATAGTGCAAAAAATAAAAACTGCAGAGGTGGTCAAATACCACCAAAAGAACGCTCCATTTGTGGAAAAAAAAAATAACGTCAATTTTGTTTGGGTACAGAGTCGCATGACCACGCAATTGTCAGTTAAAGCGACGCAGTGCCGTAAAAATTACCTGGTCATTAAGGGGACAAATCCTTCCGGGGCTGAAGTGGTTAAGCTAGTAATACACATGAAAATCTGCACTCAACGTGTCAATTTCCTTTTTTGACGAAATTGCAAAGCAATTGGAAGACATATAGCGCTAGTTTCAACCAGCCACAAAGAAATGGGGTCAAATGTGCCCCCACTGAATATAACAGAAAAAAAAAAAACACTCGCTTTCAATGAAATTGCCATAGTTTTTTTTCCTTTATTCGATTCAGTTTTTTTGAAACAGTCAATGTATTGCCCAGTTCTGGCTGAAATGGACTCAATCTGTGTTGGTAGATTGCAAGCAATTGCCATATTAGGTGCAATCTTATGTGCGATTCCTGGTGAAAGAAAAGTGTCTGAAACTGATGAGAATAGGTGAGCTTTAAGCCTAGACAGCCTATATCACACGGCCTTTGGCTACCGGGAGAATCATAACTTTTTCGAATCATTAGAGCCCGCAGAGCGTAAATTATACTCAGACAGCTCCTGTCTGGTAAACTTGAGAGATAAAAAAGGAACAAGCAAGGCACAACTAGTAAGCAGAGCCCCTAAATCAGGGGTCTCAAACTGGCGGCCCTCCAGCTGTTGTGAAACTACAAGTTCCATCATGCTTCTGCCTGTGGGAGTCATGCTTGTAATGGTCAGCCTTGCAATGCCTCATGGGACTTGTAGTTTCGCAACAGCTGGAGGGCCACCAGTTTGAGAACCCTGCCCTAAATAGAGCAACTACATACCAAACGCAAGCAAGGGGTGCCACAATCTAAGTGTATACTGTTTATTAAAAGCAAAGAATAAAGATATAATGCACCCACTGTATGTAAAATAAGGTCAGAATGTCATAAAAGGCAGGGTAGAGTCCTCCGTGGAGTGACTGTCATGTGCTCAGATCGGCAGTCAAGCAGCCTAATAAAGGGAATACACGTCGATGGTGGTGCCCTCTCTTGCTTGCTTTTGGTATGTGCATTAACTAAACTCCGGACCTGGTCCAGGGAAGCAGCAACCATCTTCAATAGTGACGGATATTTGAACTTCGCACTGAGCCCCCTTCTTTACTGAGTGGTCTAGAAGCGCCACCCTTTGTACTACTTTAAGGAGTTGCATAATGCCAGCAAAATCACTTAAACTACTACATACACATTATGTTTTGAAGCATTCCATATTCCTCCCAGATTAGATAACATTACCTGCTCCCTAATTATTTATGAGCCAGGGTTCCACTCCCTTCGCACACTTATCACAGATAGGTAAAACGCTCACACAGTGGCTTCCTGTTAATCGAGGTGTGCCTTGCCTCCTGCGATTCTGGCCTGACTTTCTACTATGCAGAATAATGCAAGGCGATCTCACTACATGCTAATTAAAAGTGGATCAGTTATGTGCCCTGGCTCCATGCACTACAGGCACACGGGGATAATCCACGTGAGACAGCCTTCTTTACCAGACAAAGGTATACTTGTTGCAGGCCTGACATTCTGAAGAACAAAGACATGAGAGTCTGATAAAGTCCAACACAACAGAAGCAGCTCTTTTCAGAGTGGTCGGTGATGACAATTTCCAGGAACATGTCCAAGGCAAAGTTTTTTTCCTGTGGAAAAATGACTTTTTTCAGCACTGAGCCTTTCGGTCACGTACACACAGGTGTCAAATTGTGGAGTCCAGCAAACTTTAATGACTCTTAAGATCTCCCTAATGTCCAGGGGCCAGGAGAGGCTCAGATTTACACCACACTGTACAAAAAAAAGCACACAAGGACAATAAGACAATTATAACACAACAAGCCTTTGGACATAGGTGCCTGGTGCTGTATGACGTAAAATTTGGAGCCACAGGTGCTGCACACAGCTATCGACCGCTGCACCGCTACTTACATGAACATGTGCATGCATACTGACATACACCCCTGGATACAGACTGTCTGGGTATAAAGCCATTCATTTTCAAGGGTGGTTGTACCTGTTGCTCCTGAGCGAGGCATTACGTCCAAATTTGATGGTGCCCATGCCCCAGGTGTCTATGCAATTTCGAAAACAAGGAATATCTACTTTAAAGGGTTGAAGTAGCTTTCTGCAAAATGACTGTTTGCCCTGGGATAGACTGCCAATGGCAATCAAAGGAGAAGCGGACTGTAATATGTGCCGAATGGAGGAGGTGCTGGCATTATTCAGCGCTCTGCTGCATGTGGGCTCCTATTATCAGTTTCTCTACATTGTCATCAAATAAGAGGCTGTTCCGAGAGCCTCAAACATAAGGAAATGATAGCAGGGATACTACAGAGCATCATTTCAGTGACAGCTCTGAGTTTGCCTGGGGCTACTGATGAGACATCCAAGATGGTGGCACCCAGCAGCAGTCTCAGACCTGTTCAATATCACTACAGTATCAATAATTAAAAGGAGATGAATTGTACAAAACAAGGAGGTTTAACATAATCTTATAGGAAGACTGTCATGCCGCGTACACATGGCCGGCCTTTCTGGCAGAAAAAGTCTGATGGGAGCTTTTCATCGGACATTCCGACTGTGTGTATGCCCCATCGGACTTTTTCTGCCGGCATTTCAGACAGACTTATATATAGAACATGTTCTAAATCTTTACGTCGGAAATGCCGACGGAGCTTAGTCCGTCGGCAAGTCCGGCCGTGTGTACGCGGCATTACTCATATTATGAGGACAGGGTCTCCTTAACTTGAACAACTTTGCACCAAGTTTACTATATGCACCATCCATGTATTTATACAAGGTGGATAATCCAATTGTAACATGTGTGTCCAGGTTAAGAGACATGTCAAACCGTCTTATTAATCGCTAGATTTGAAGGTATCACTCATTTTTATACCAATATTGGGAAAGCAAATATCCGCTATAAGCAACATCTGACTTCCCCAATAGATCTTTTAACATACAGACCATTGTGTCATTAATAATTCATTACAAAAAACTAATGAGTGTTACAGCTCAACAATTATCCATACAGCAGAAAAGGCTCATTTACCACATAATTAAAAGATATGTGAGAAGACGCAATTGTGTCGTTAAATATATATGTAATCATACACCTTATTCTACTATGAACATAATTCTAGTTTCTCTTAATGTTCCCATGGTAACGCAGCAGAGAGTGAGCTATAAAGAGGTTAGGTTGTTTTTCATATGAAGTCTATAAGCAGGCAGAAAGGTCTTGGGCAACGGGGCATTTGTGCATCTGTTAAAGAGGACCTGCCACTGACTCTATACTTTCAGGATGTCCCAACCACCAATAAAGTCTCTTTTAAATAATAACAAAGAAAAAAAAAATGGTTTAATCAGGGTCAGAATTGGAGCTGACAATAGCTGCTACATTTGCGACCTGCACTGCAAAGTCACTAGAGGACCTCACAAAGGGTTGAACGGTAGGCTGTGTTCTCGTCAAGGCTGGTGCACCTTTCACCAACTCTCTTGGCAAGCATAAGCTCTTTAGTACAGACTTGCTTACCAGGACGTCTTGCTAAACCAAGTTAGGAGGCCAACTTTGACACCACAGATACTGGTTCCCCACATGTTCCCCAACCCCAGTGAAAACTACTAAGATATTAAGGCCAGATTGATATCTACTCACATGCTGATGTGAGGATGCTTCTGTGCAGTGCATCTTCTTCTGATACGTGGGATACTCCATGTTCCCAGGATCTCACCCGGATTGTTACCACACCATTCCAGTGCAAAAAGCTAAGTGAAAGGAAAGTGTTTTTCAACCTTTCTACAAAAGGTTTTTTTCTTTTCTTTTTAATGAGCGTAGGAGACCTGATGTATTAATCAGACCTTGCATTTAGTGACTATAGTGGGATACCTTTAAGTACACATACCGTATATACTCGAGTATAAGCCGAGGCACCTAATATTACCACAAACAACAGGGAAAACGTATTGACTCGAGTATAAGCCTAGGGTCAGAAATGCGCAGCTAATGTAAGTGGAAAAGAGGGTCAACAATGCCCATTTGCAGCCACACTGTGCCCATTTGCAGCCATAGGCCCCCCAAACTTCAAACTTGGTAGTCAAGGGTTCCTAAATGCCCCCTAGCTGCAGACAAAATTTGGGGTCTCTGGACCCAAAGGGTCCCGAAATGACATTGCTGCAGATGGACACAGTTGACCGACTTTGGGGCCCTGTATCTCGGGGTCACTTGGTGCTAGGAACCCCATCTTGGATATGTTGTAGTGCTAGTTCCACTGGGTTTGAATGCCAAATTTGGGGTTCCTAGCACCTGGTGTCCCCGAGACATGGGGCCCCAAATTCGGGTCGGAAAAAGTCAAGCACTTTTCTGCAGCAGACAATGACATTTTCCGAACCGACTTTGGGCCCCCGTATCTCGGGGGCCACTTAGTGCTAGGAACCCCATCTTTGGATATGTTGTAGTGCTACACCGAATTTGGGGTTCCTAGCACCAAGTGGCCCCGAGATACGGGGCCTCAAAGTCCGGTCGGAATTTTTTTTTTTTTTTTTTTGCTGCAGAAAAGTGCTTGACTCGAGTATAAGCCGAGGGGGGCACTTTCAGCACAAAAAAATGTGCTGAAAAACTCGGCTTATAGTCGAGTATATACGGTAAATGCCTTTTCTTCTTGATCCAAGATCGACTGGCATGTTATGAGCTATTTGTGCAATTTATTATACTCAAGCAGCGTTTGTTTTTGTATAAATAAAATTTATATTTTTGCATTTATGTGTACTTCAATAGCCCACTGTGGTTTAGAGGGCATTCTTCATGTTCCAATTTTTTTTTTTTTTTTTTTTGACGATCTCTACATCTCAGCACCACACCCCTAGAGTTTCACTCCAATTTTCAACTTCAATGTTACATAGAGCTGAGTGTCGCTCGAAATTCACTCTACTAAAAATCTCTATTCCAGAAATTGCAAGCAGTCAGAGAAAGCAAGCTTCCATTTAAAGATTCTCACCCAGGCATTCTTCTTGGCCCAGTAAAAAAATGAACCAAACAAGTAACTTCAGCTCAGGCACCACAGTGATGTCACCTGCTCCTATTTAACTGGTAAGCCTTTTGCATACCAGCTATGGCTAGGAAGTCCAACTATGCAATAGTGGTTATATTATTTTCTGACTGAGATCCATGAGGTGGCCTTTAAAGCTTACCAGGATTCCCACTTCTGCTAACCATTCAATGTATTATCCCCAGTAACTAGAAGCACAATTATGGATCTACTCTACTAATAACTAACATGAGGCACCATTAAACTAGATATCCACCAGTGGCGCCCAATGTATTTTGTGCTAGCTTACTGACAGACAATGATTCAGCTGTCAGAAAGTACATAGAAAACAAGAGGCCTAGTTAGTATTTGGTGGACCTATTACTACATACATGATTACATGCTAGACAGAACAAGAACGACTAACCAGTCAGGAATGACCAGAACTTCCTGTGTACTCCAAATAAACATTGGCTTTTGTTTAGTCTTTGTAAATTTGTTTCTTTGGAAACGGAAAGCAGGTACTACAGGTACTACACCACAACAAAGAGCTGCTCAAACAGTTTCGCTATCTGTATTATCTGATTAACATAAGACAACTTTCACAGACTACTAATTGGCTGTTGTGTCAACACACAAAGTCAGTCAGGAGAAGACAGCCCTGATAACATAACTGCTTTCATTCAGGCTCCGTTCACACCTGAGCGATCCAAATTGTGGGCGGAATCACTGCGATTCTGTCCACGATTCAAAATCGCGGAAAATCACGGGATGCTTATGCAATGTCATTACTTCCCAATGGCACCCAAACTGCGGCGTGATTTTGCCACGACAAATCGCAACGCATGATGCTGTCACTCAAAAGAAGCCCCTGCTCCTTTTTGGATGACAATCGTTGCGTTTTGCCACGTGATTTATCCATGACCATCACGGCAAAAAACACACCACAATTGGGGTGCCATTAAGAATAAGGATAAGCTCAGGTGTGTTCGCAAGCCGCACGTGCAGAGCCTGCCAGGAAGTCAGCACTGTGGAGCGCTAATCACAAGCAGTGAGACATTGTCCCGATGCGCTGCTGCAGAGACCGGGAAATGTCTCACTGCTTGTGATTAGCGCTGTGCAGTGCCGACTTCCTGGCGGGCTCTGCACGTGCGGCTTGCGAACACGCCTGAGCTCATCCTTAATTTAGAAGGAAGAATAGATTTCAATAAGAACTTTCCTGGTGGTTTCAGATATACACTATATTGACAAAAAGTATTGGGACGCCTGCCTTCACACATACATGGACTTTAATAGCATCTCAGTCTTAGCCCATAGGGTTCAATATTGAGTTGGCCCACCCTTTGTAGCTATAACAACTTCAACTCTTCTGGGAAGGCTGTCCACAAGGATTAGGAGTGTGTCTATGGGAATGTTTGACCATTCTTCCAGAAACGCATTTGTGAGGTCAGGCACTGATGTTGGACGAGAATGATGGCTCGCAATCTCCGCTCCAATTCATCCCAAAGGTGTTCTATCGGATTGAGATCAGGACTCTGTGCAGGCCAAAAAATGCATTAATCCATGTCTTTATGGACCTTGCTTTCTGCACTGGTGCACAGTCATGTTGGAACAGTAAGGGGTCATCCCCAAACTGTTTCCACAAAGTTGGTAGCATGAAATTGTCCAAAATGTCCTAGTATGCTAACCCTTAAGAGTTCCCTTCACTGGAACTAAGGGACCAAGTACAACCCCACACCATAATCCGCCCTCCACCAAATGATTTGGACCAGTGCACAAAGCAAGGTCCATAAAGACATGGATGAATGCGTTTGGGGTGGAGGAACTTGACTGGCCTGCACAGAGTCCGGACCTCAACCCGATCGAACACCTTTGGAATGATTTAGAGCGGAGACTGCGAGCCAGGCGCGTCAACGTCAGTGCCTGACCTCACAAATGCGCTTCTGGAAGAATGGTCAAACATTCCCATAGACACACTCCTAAACCTTGTGGACAGCCTTCCCAGAAGAGTTGAAGCTGTTATAGCTGCAATGGGTGGGCCAACTCAATATTGAACCCTACGGACTAAGACTGGGATGCCATTAAAGTTCATGTGCGTGTAAAGGCAGGCGTCCCAATACATTTGGTCATATAGTGTATATAGGTTGTGTCGAAATTCCTCAAAATATAGGTTTCTAATATAAAGATTTTCTTTATATAGGTGTTCACCAGTTCACAAGTTTACACTTATTCAGTTTTTATTTGGAACAGTAGCTTGCCAAATTTTATTCAAGTTTGACACAGTGTTTACAAAGTTTTTGCGTATTTTATCATTGCTCAAGCAGCTGTGTTTTATAGTGGTTTTAAAATGCCAAGTTTTGTGGTAAATAAAGAATAGGTTTCAATAAGAACTTTCCTCGTGGTTTCAGATATCAATCTCTTTTACCTATTCATACATACTCCAAGTGTATGAAGTAAAAGTTGAGAGGCCTGACTATTTTTTCTTTTTTTTCTTTGTTTAAAGTTGAAACTTAAAGTGGTGTTTCCACCAAAAAAAAATAGCTCAAAATTCCTAAAAAAATTTAATAATTGGAAAAATCATTTTTTTTTTACTCACCTCTAAATGCCTGTTGCTAGGGGGTCTGCCTCCTTCAGTGCCCGGGCACTGACATCACTTCCCCTCGGCGCAGTCAGTCATCTGGGACACGTGACAGGTCCCAGATGACTGCGCGGCGTATCACGGCGTGCGGCGCCGCTTGCGCATGCACATTGGGTGCCCAGCTGTGAAGCCACAACCAGGTGCCCACAGTAAGAATGCCGGTGCCGCCGAGCGGGGGAAGGGGGGGGGGGCTTCGATCCCCCGCATCGCTGGAACAGTTAAGTGTCAGATTATTAAAAGTCAGCAGCTGCATTATTTGTAGCTGCTGACTTTTACATTTTTTTTTTTTAAGGGGCACCCCACTTTAACTATTTTCTTCTTTTTAGATGGCGAAGACCTGACTATTTTTTTCTTTTTAAAACTTAAACAGCCAAGCTTACGCATCTTTGTGTCCCCAATTTAAAGAAATGGTCATTAAAACCTTGTTTGACAATTTCATGGCCAATTAGACCAATATTGTACTCCGAATACGGTACAGAGAGAGCTTTAGATAATATTTTCAGATTACCGCGAGTATCCATCCGGTCATGTGTAGCAAAGTCAAATGATACAGATTTAGTCGTGAGACTTTATTTTCCCTTTCAGAAAGGCTCTTCTGTTTGACGTAAGGCGGGTTTCCTGCATTCACGGAGACAACAATATTTCCTCATATTGTTTCAGACATAGAAAAATACTACATGAAGACTCCAACTACTACAATGTAGACTCATCTCCTCCCACACCTCTGATAATAAACGCAGAGAAAACAAGGCTGTTAAGTGGAAAAATGTAACCTATGAGATGTTACAAGAGTGTTTGGAGACTGCAGTAAGCGAGGGAATAGTTTTCTCCCAACACAAATATATTGTGGAAAATTATCTAAAAAGAAATGCAGTAAAACCTTGGATTGCGAGCAGAAGTCGTTTCAGAAACATGTTTGTAATCCAAAGCACTTGTTAAAGTGAATTTCCCCATAAGAAATAATGGAAACTCAAACGATTCGTCCCACAAATATTTATTCATAAAAGTGCTTCAGTTTATAGTTCATATAAAAAGATTATAGCAATGTGATAGGCTGTGCAACCATAAAATGTCTTTTAATCATCAACCATGCGAGTTGCTAAATGTTGCACCTTCATTAACCACTTGCCGTCCGCCATACAGCAAAATAACGGTGGCAAAGTGGATTCAATATTCTGACCGGACGTCACATGACGTCCAGCAGATAACATCCGATACGCGCCCGTGGCGATCGGTGGTGTGTCAGTCTGACACACTGCAACACCGATCTTGGTAAAGAGTCTCTGACGGAGACTCTTTACCACGTGATCAGCCGTGTCCAATCACGGCTGATCACAGTGTAAACAGGAAGAGCCGTTGATCGGCTTTTCCTCAGTCGTGTCTCCCAGAGTAGTCTCTCAGAGTAGTGTCTCGTGTCTCTCAGATCGGCTGCTCCTCTTACATGGGGGGTCTGTGCTGATTATCAGCCCAATTCCCCCCCCCCCCCCCCAGGATGCCCACACTGGACAACCAGGGACGCCACTAGGACCACCAGGGATATCACCACCAGGTATGCCAATCAGGGACCACAATGGATGCCAATCAGTGCCCCCAATGGGCATCACTGATTGACAGGCATTATTGTTTGGCACCGCTTGGAATCCATCGGTACCATCAATTACTGTACATCAGTGCCCATTCGTGCCGCCTATCAGTGCCCATTCGTGCCGCCTATCAGTGCCTATCCGTGCCGCCTATCAGTGCCACCTATCAGTTCCCCCCTATCAGTGCTCATCAGTGCCGCATATTAGTGCCCATCAGTGCAGACCCATCAGTGCCCATCAGTGAATGAGAAAACCTACTTATTTACAAAGTTTTGTAACAGAAACAAAAAAAAAAAAACATTTTATATTTCAAAATTTTCTGTCTTTTTTTAAATTTGTTTAGCAGAAAAAAAAAAATCCCAGAGGTGACAAATACCACCAAAATAAAGCTCTATTTGTAGGAAGAAAATTATAAAAATTTAGTTTGGGTACAGTGTTGTATGACCGCGCAATTGTCATTCAAAGTGCGACAGCGCTGAAAGCTGAAAATTGGTCTGGGCAGGAAGGTGTATAAGTGCCCTGTATTGAAGTGGCTTAATGTAACCATATTGCTACAATTCGAGGCGCCTCTCTTCTCTTATACTCAGTTGTGACATGACGCTATTTGTATATCAAGACATCGCTTGTATATCAAGCAATCAATTATTTAAGAGTTTTGTTTGTCATGCAAAAACGCTCTCAAACCAAGTACTCTCAAACCAAGGTTTTACTGTATAGGAAAGAACAGATGCTGTGAGATAAATACTGGCACATCAAGAAATAAAACAAATTACAAGCTGGTTTACAGACAGGAGTAGAGTCACATGATCTATATAAAAAAAGGCGTCATGGGTTTATCAGAAATAAACATTTGATACGTTGTAGTATTGTGGGGGGAGACGCTTCCTACACACAAACCACTTCCTGTCATATAATCCTGTAGAACAAAACGACACCCCCAGCCAACAATGGTAATCTTTTTACTACTACTTAAAATATCGAGCATATGTTAAAAGTAAAACCAGAGTGTATTGCTATCAAATAGATTATATTAGAATATTTTCAGTTTCCTGTAACACTGGGGGCTGTTCACATATGCAACATATGCAACGGATGTGCTGGGCAGTCTTGCCCATAGGAGTCAACCATTGGTGAGGAATTTTGTTTTTAGCACCCGATGAGGTGAATAAAGATGAATTTAAAGTAACATTTTTAATAAAGTTGATAAAAAAAAATAAAATAAATAAAGTTATGATATATTGGCACTGTTCCCTTCACGGCATAGAATGTGGCCAAGCCCGGAAGTTATTTTTGCTGCAAATTACATATTGCTGTAATATTTTTAGCCCCCATTGCGATTGCTGCACCATGCATCTTAAAAGGATAAGTTCACCTTTCTGCAAAAAATAATAAAATGCACATCTTTTTGCAGGTAAATAAAATGTACATTTATTATGTTTTGTAGTAGGAGCTCGTAAAGCATTGCACCAGTTATCAGCAGATGTAATGCAGGTCTCCTGCACACTGTGAGTATATCTGCTTGCCTGTACATCCCGTATGGACTCACCGACAGAAAGACTCCATGAACTACCACAGCGCCGAGGTAGTTCATTGAGAACTACAAGCCGACAGCTCCTAAGGATGTTGGGGCTTGTAGTTCATTCACCCAGAGCTGTGTGTATGAATGACGCAACCGTGTGGGCGGAGTCCCGCATGGCCGCACTGTTTTCAAACAGTGACAACTGGTACAGGGAACTTCTCCCCATACTGCTGCCACAGGGAGGGGGGACAGCAAGCGGTGGCTGCAGCACTGGGAACAGGTTACATATTCCACTCTAAAATCTGTTCCCAAAGGTGAACTTATTCTTTAAGCTGGCATAGACTGTCCGAATCTAGGCCGGTTCAGCAGGGACCGGCAGAGATTCCAACCATGTATGGGCAGGCTGATGGTACCCATGTTGATCGATCAATCAACTTGGGTACAACCAGACTGTCTGTTTTTTCATACAATAGCCACTAGCAATAATCACTGTGTTCTCCCAGCAGGGAGGGCTCCTCCACCTGGAGAACACAATAGCTCCGTGGGAGGCATTTCCCCATCAACACAGAGTGTGTTGATGGGGGAAATCAAGCGATTTTCTTTCCTGCAACTCGTGTTTATTAACACTCCCATTAGAATTCATCTTTATATCAGGTAATCGGTCTAGAAACCAACCCAAGGGCTGCTGAGGTAAGTACAAATAGATGTTTAGTGGTGACTGGCCATGCACACAGAATCTTGTCAATAAACAATTGTAAAAAAAAAAAAAAAAAAAAAAAAATTGTGGTATAAGATACAATCATGCTCGCGCCTATTACAAAATTTTGGAAAGAGAGAGAGAAAGCACAGAGAAAAATAAAAAAAAAGAGCACGAAGAATCCAGAGAAAGTTAGTTACAAATAAAGAGTACTGCGACAGAAAATGAATTGGATGTGATAGTACAGGAATACTCCGATTACATTTGGATAATTCCATTGGTTATTAGACCAAGTTATCCAACCTACTTCTTCAGCAGATCAGCAGTGGCCCATAGATTTCTGGAGAACTTACCCATGCCAGTACACTGTCCAACATCTCAACGCTGATAGACGCAGCTTTAGAAGGCCAGTCGGAGTGAACCGCCGCAATCTCGAGTGTCCCTCGCATGGAATCCCCACAGCTTAGCTGGTTGATGGGAAGAGGGACAGGGGTTAACATAACAGCTCTATCTAAATGTGAGTGTGCCTTTCCCTACTGATCCTGCATGAGATGACTATTCCTTTTATCACCTGCTGAACTAGGTATCCACAATTGTATCCCAGCATCATTACAGGTGTGGATGACCGCAATGACTGCAGAAATCAGACCGCACCCACTAGATTCCCATCCCTTGTATGGGGTCATTTGCATGCAGTTTCAGGAGCAACAAGAGAGTTTCGGGTCAAGCAAAGAGGATTAATCTGATCTGCATAAAAATAACAATCCTGGAGGGGATTACAGGTATAAAAAAACACTTCAAAGACCCCTCTAAAGTTTGAATAGATTTTTACATACTAGTAAGGGGGTGAACAATAGTTGGTTGGAAAAAAGCAGAGAAAACCAATGGAAATCAATGAGAAATAATTTTTTAAAATCTTACGCTGGGCAGATTATTGAAGATGAATTTATACTACAGTACTGTATTGTGTTGCGTTAATCAAAATATTTGGTGGCAATTTCTATTATCTGGTCATATACTGCCACCCTAAGGCCTGGTTCACACCTATGCAGGTTGCAGTTTACATATTACAGGTGCATTTTGCGTTTTTCATCCATTGAAGTCTATGGAACCAAAAACCAGAAAAAAGTCCCTGGCCCTTTTCATAAAATGCACAGATGTGAACTACATCCATAGAAAACCACGTTAAAGTGGTTGTAAACCCTTAGAAACCACTTTGACCTACAGGAAAGCCTAGATTAAGGCTTACCTGTAGGTCCAAGAAATATCTCCTAAACCTACACGGTTTAGGAGATATTTGCAAAAAGACAGGCACCGTTGTCTGCAGTGCATGTGCCGTAGACAGCAGCGCGCAGGCGCACTGAGCTTGCCGCTGCTAACGGCGATATGCTCCCCTGCGCATGTGCGATACCCGGAAAGAAGATGGACGCTCCATAGAAGAGGGGACAGCGGTGACATCGCTGGCTCCTGTGTCAGGTAAGTGACACATAATGGGCTACAATGCGATGCATAGTAGCCCATTATGCTTTACCTTTGCAAGGAAACAAAGAGGAAGTAAAACCCATCAGGGTTTACTTCCCCTTTAATGGGACTGTAGTGTGTTTCGGCAAAACTGAAAACGCACAAAAAATTCATAGGTGTGAACCAGGCCTTAGTTATCTGGCGTGTCCAAGGTCTTTGTTTAGTGCTGGAGGATGCCATTACCTACCTCCTGGAAGTGGTGCTAGCTCTAAGACAGGCAGTTTACCATATAATTTTCATATTGAAAGGCTTAGGGCCTATTCACACTACAGTGATCCATTGCGGTAGGTTAATGCTTGTGCGTTTTTTGGCACTTGTTCATGTGTGTTGCATTAAGGCAGCTTTTCCATTATGAATGGGCTGTCAAAACGTCACAAAGTTGAAAAAAGTGCTTAACCCTTTTTTCAAAACATAGTAAACCACAATGCATAGTATGAGGTTTATTTTCTAAAGCTGGAGAGTGCAAAATCAGGCTCACTTCTGCATAAAAACCAATCAGCTTCCAGGTTTTATTGCCAAATCGTAAGCCCACGTTCACATCGGGCCGTTTTGACATGCGATTTGACATGTATTGCTGGCAACGGCACCGTCCGAACCGGTGTGATGCCAACTTTGCGGCGCCGCACCGATTCCCAACAGTAGTTCCTGTACTACTTTTGGCGACAATTTGAATAGAAATCTGTGCAGCAACCCGCACATAGGTCTGTCAAATCAGCCCCTAAAGTCGGACTGCATTGCCGGTTTGAAATCGTGTGAGTTCAGCTGAACTCGCACAATTTCAAACCCGGGCTAAATTAAATAAGCTGAGGTTAGAAGCAGATTGCCTACCATGCACAGCTGCACAAGATTTTGGGTGCACCAGTTTTAGTAAACAAACCCCTATGCCTATTGTGGTGCATTGAAGGACGTTATGCTTTACACTCTACACTGCATTGGGGTGGTATTCACAATAAATGGCAGCACGCATGCAGCATGTGCATTGGCATGGGCTGTAGCAATGCATGTTAGACCCCTTTCACACTGCAGCGCCCGGCCATTAGCGCTAAAGCGCCGCCCATTTCTGCAGAGATTTAGCTTTTTGGCTGATAGCTGGGTGCTTTTTACCTAAAAAAAAAAAAAAAAAAAAAAGGTAAAAAGTCCCGTTTTGCAGTGCTTTCAAAGAGCTGCACATTCAGTGCAATGGGCAGGGGCATTTTGGGAGTGCTAAATACAGAGCTTCCAAGCCGCTCCAAAGATGCTGCTTGTGGTACTTTTTATAATGTCCCGCAAGTGCACCGCCCGAGTGTGAAAGCACTCATTGCCCAGAATGTGAGGCAGTTTTCAGGCGCTTTTTAGAAGCTATTTCAATTGCTAAAATGCCTGAAAACTACCTCCATGTGAAAGGGTTTTTTTACGGAGCGAATTACTGCAATGCAAAAGTGTGAATAAGCCCCCAATGTAAACAGTCAATTGAAGTGCTTGTTACTGTGGGAAGATTTATCATGAACATCTATTTCACACATGTACAATATTTTGTAGGACCCACTTGTGTTGTGGCAATCAGCACTAAAATGTGCGTGTTAACGTGTGTCGCCACAATGCATGCCAATGCTCTATGTGCAGTGCACTGAAGTGCCATTCATTGTGAATAGCAAGCCAACACACCACTAAATGTATACTGTCGGGTTTATTTGCACTAAAGCAGCCCATTCATTATGAATGGACTGCCAATGCACCACAACATGCGCAACTTTTCAAAACGGAACACATAGGGGTTTATTTACTAAAGCTTGAGAGGGCAAAAGTAGTTACAGTTCTGTAGAGAAACCAATCAGCTTCTACCTCAGCTTGTTTAAATAAGCTTTAGCAATAAAACCTGGAAGCTGATTGGTTTCTCTGCAGAATGGTGACTACTTTTGCCCTCTCTAGCTTTAGTAAATAAACCCCTATGTGTTCCGTTTTGAAAAGTTGCGCATGTTGTGGTGCATTGGCAGTCCATTCCTAATGAATGGGCTGCTTTAGTGCAATGCGCGTTAAATGTTCATGAATTAACACACCGCAATGGATCACTTTAGTGATCAGACACTCAAAGAGTTAAAAGCGAGCCAATTTTATTGTAAGAACTTGAGCCAACAAGTTTAGGGTTTCTGTAAAACTTCATATAGCGGGTGGAAGCAAATCATACAACACAAGAACCTCCAGTGACATTTTTGGCTTCTACCCATAGCTCCACATTCATGGCTAGGACTTTTCAGATATGACTGATAGGGTGGTAGTCTGGTAGATGTTCATGATATGGTCTTGTTCTCAGTATGATGTATAGACACATGGCTATCTCTGTATATGTATACAGAATACAGGAGATCAGGTCAAACAAGCTAGGTGAGAAAGCTAACCGAGCTTCATTAGCAAATTGTGATTCCTGGTGGAATGTGGTGTTTCTAGGTGGTTGTTAAAGTGGAAGTAAACCCTTTCAAAGCACTTTGGCCTACAGGTAAGCCTAGATTAAGGCTTACCTGTAGGTCCAATAAATATCTCCTAAACCTACATGGTTTAGGAGATATTTATAAATAAAGAGGCATCGCTGTCTACGGCACTGCGCATGCCGAGTTCACGGCAATATGCCGCTTTCCTGCGCATGCGCGGGAGTGACGTCTTTGCCGCTCCAGCGAATCACAGCGCTGGAGCGGCGAGACCCGAAAGTCACTCCCGTATTGATGGCGGCGGAGAAGGTCGTGGATGAGGACCGCTCCGGGGGCTTCGTTCTCAGGTAAGTTATTCATAATGAGCTAGTATGCTATGCATACTAGCTCATTATGCCTTTGCCTTGCAGGTTCCGTTTTTTTTTTAAAGAGGCTTTACTTCCTCTTTAAGGCCTGATTTACACCTATGCAGGTCGTAGTTTGCATATTCCAGGTACATTTTGCATTTTTGATCCATTGAAGTCTATGGAAACCAGAAGCCAGAAAAAAGTCCCTGGCCCTTTCCATAAAATGCACAGATGTGAACTACATCCATAAGAAACCATGTTAAATGGACGGTAATGCATTTCTGCAAAACTGAAAACGCGCTAAAAAATGCATAGGTGTGAACCAGGCCTAAGAGATCCATCTGACTGATTAAACTTCAGACAGAAAATACTATAAGGCTGGGATCACACTAGTGGAAACTGGATGCGGATTTCCCCACATCCAATTTGCATGACAGGAGATTGTGACTGGCTCTCAATGGAGCCGGTTCACACATCTCCAGAGTGGCTGCGGAGTGAATTGCACAGCGGTCTTGTGCGTCTTTGGCTGCGTTTCAGGTTCAAATTCAGTCAAAAATTCAGGCCCAATTCATTCCTGAAGCGGAGAACAAAGATGCACTGGACGCCTAATGTCAGCCGCATCCAGTTTTAGTGTGAACCCAGCCTAATGCTCAATTACCATCTATCCGTGTTGCTTTTGAGCGTTTCTGCAGTGATTTCTGCATTTTTTTACCACAATTTGTGTTTTTATGGGTTTTTTTTTTTTTTTTTGAGGGGGGGGGGGGTGGAAATTTGTTGTTGGGCAGATTTAAAAACGCAAATCGCGGCAAAGACGCAATACGTGCTTTTCTGCAGCTTCTCCATTGAAGTCTATTGAACCAAAAAAAGTACCGTTTTGCGTTTAGAAAAGTAACAGACCCTTTCCAAAAACGCAAAGTCACCAAAATACATTGATGTGAACATGTTCCATAGGAACCCATGTTAAAAAAATGTCCTACATTTCTGTAAGAAGCAAAAAGCATGAAAAAATGCATTAGTGTGAATGGAGACTAAAGGTTTGCCCCACAGACTCCGGAGTAATGAGGCACGAAGCCAACAGTATCTATACAGTAACTGAGTCCTGAACTGAAAATGTGGACAGAAATTGCTTCTGACAATGGACAGGCAGATATTTTACTGTGATTGACAGGCATGAGACATCTGCACATGTCCTGTAATGCACCATTCCTGTCCATTTATGCTACAGGCAGTATTATACAATGGTGTTTAATGTCTTCCTGGAAAATAAGCAAACAGCATTTCTTCTTTAACGCCGTGCAACAAACAAAATTATTGAACAAAGTTAATGAGCAAAGTGTGGTAACCTATGGCAACCAGTCAAATTCAAGCTGATTTGATTGAATATGAGTTACTTCACTTTGAATAAAATAATTTCTGCCTAGACAAATTAGCCAGCTACCAATCAAAGTTTTAGTCTGCCTACTACTGTATGCACAGTGTATGCTCAGTCAAATCCGACTCGTGACTCCAGCGCGAATAGTCTGAGCAAAGCTACTGCTTTACTTCTAATTTAAAATGCAGAATTCTGACTTATGATTGGTTAGTGTACACTACTGCTGTCATATCAGCATGCAAGCTTAAAGGAGAAGTCCAACCTGAGCTTTTTAGGCTGGGCTTGTCCTATAGGTCACAGGAGTGCAATTCAGTTTTGACTCCTGTGACCCGTTTTCAGCAGAGAACGGTCTGAAGTCCACTCTCCGCTGATGCCACTGCCATCATATGAGGCATCGCATCATCCCGACTTATAAAGTCTGGATCCACCAGCTGCCTTGACTGATGGCAATCTCAGCGAGCCACTGAGACGGCCGCCTTCCGCCCCTCCACAGCTCATCGCTCCAATGAGCGTGGAGGATCAGAGCAGGAGAGATGCTGACTGACAGGCAGCATCTCTCCGTTCGGGGAGGAGTGAGAACTGAGCCATCAGCGGTGTTTGGTGGCTCAGTTTTCAGTGCAGCGATGCCGGGGGACAGCTGCAGCATCAGTCTGATACTACATCCACCTAGGTAAGTATGAATATTTAAAAAAAATAAAACATACTTCTCTTTTAACCACTTGACTACCAGGCACTTACACCCCCTTCCTGCGCAAGCCATTTTTCAGTGCTGTCGCACTTTGAATGACAATTGCGCGGTCGTGCTACACCTGTACCCAAACAAGTTTTTTATGATTTTCTTCACACAAATAGAGCTTTCTTTTGGTGGTATTTAATCACTGCTGGGTTTTTGAAAAATGTTGAAAAGAAAAATGTTTTTTACTTTTTTTCGGTCAGTAAATTTTGTAACAAATTTTTCGCCTTCACTGATGTGCGCTGATGAGGCGGCACTGATGGGCACTGATTAGGTGGCACTGATGGAGGCACTAATATGCCGCACTGGTGGGCACTGATAGGTGGCACTGGTGGGCACTAATAGACGGCACTGATGGGCATTGTTTAACAGCAGTGATGCTGCCACATTCAGAGGTCGTGTCCAGCCAATACTGAATGCAGCAGTCAATCTACCCACCTGAATGAGTCCTAAGGGTCCCTGGGACCAAGTGGGTGCATGATGTATTGACCCTCCACTTATTCAGCCCCAATCACACACAAGGGAATTTAAGATTTTACAATGCAAATATTACAAGTGGGAAAATTGTATGTTGTGTATCATATTTTAATAGATACAATTTAGTGTTCTGATTTTTACTATAAGGCTTTCACTATATGGTGTGATCAGTAGCAACACTCAGCATGGAAGCTTGATCCATCTCCTGTTACTATGGCAACTACAGTTAAGTTTAGACAAGTCCTTAGTAACTGTATAAAATCAAGGGCAGCCAGGGAAATTCCTATAGAGCCCAGACACCTTAACAACGGCAAACACTAGTCATGTTAATTCCTAATACACCATACCGAGAATCTGTACCAAAAAATACCATAAGGCTCAACGCACACTGGGCTTAAAAAAACTTGAGTTTTCTTGGTAGAAAATAACATTAATAGAGCATTTTTGTAGCGAGTTTAGCTTTTTTTTCTGCCAGAAAACGCCAGTCAAAAACGCAAAACCAGTTTTTTTTTTTTTCTGCCTCTCAACACCAAGCTCAAAATATGCCTGTATTTGTCCTATTGTGCATGGACACATAGGATAACATTGAGCTGATTCTACAGGCAAAACACATATAGAAGCAGCGATTTTTTTAAGCCAGTGTGCATGGAGCCTTAGAGATACTTTATGGAACATCTGCACAACATAAAGGATCCTGCTAAAGAAATGAGTATTTATATCCTGCATCTCTCAGCAGCAAACCACCTTGGGGATAAAGATGCTGCACTGGTATCCAGCTGATGTCACTATAGACTACATCATGGCTACATAAACAATGTCATGGAAAAGATATCATGTGTTTGTTCTGTTGCATTACAACAACTTTCTCAAATATTTAGGTAGACTATAATAGTCGAGTGCATATTGATAAAGCCACAAACAGATGTTTTTCGGATAAACCAGCATGCACATATCACCTATGAGGCATCTAACTGGAAAGGCTATAAATTAGTACTAAACTACATATATCCACAAACATGGACTTATTGAATAAAGCACAGCAGAGTGACATTATGATGAGCAAGGCACCGTAGCCTAATTGTTGAAACATGACATTGTTCTCTAATAATAAAGATATATAATAATAAAAATATAACATCAAATAATAAAGGTAGTCAACTGGAAGATATGACATGTGCAATTGGACAGTTCAAGCATCCAGGTTTATATATCATATGGAGAAATCCCAAGTGCCACCCTTATTTCAAGTAAACTATAGTAATAATTTGGGAAAGTCCATCCCAAACAATCGATTGTACTTTTGAGACTTGGTCAGACTGAAGGTGTCTTTACCACGTGTGTACACCACAGGTATATGATCATTCCCTGATCTAGAAGCCAGATAAGGTCATGCCCATGGTTATCTGTGAGTACTTCTAGACAAAACGTAATTTGAAAAATTGCAATACCCTATACGATCAGATTTTATTTTTAATAGCTCAGGTTAAACTGAGGCATAATTGGTTGCTCTGGATGAGTACTGGATTGGGTGCTCTGGTTACGTACTTTACTCATTATTATCACTCCTTGATCTGTCTAACTGAAGATGCCTCATTACCGTATATACTTGAGTATAAGCTGACCCGAATATAAGCCGAGGCACCTAATTTTACCACAAAAAACTTATTGACTCGAGTATAAGCCTAGGGTGAGAAATGCGCAGCTACTGTAAGTGGAAAAGAGGGTCAACAATGCCCATTTGCAGCCTCACTGTGCCCATTTCCATGCCTCACTGTGCCAATTTGCAGCCATAGGTCCCCCGAACTTCAAACTTGGTAGTTCCTAGATGCCCCCTAGCTGCAGCCAAAATTTGGGGTCTCTGGACCCAAAGGGTCCCGAAATGACATTGCTACAGATGGACACAGTTGACCGAATTTGGGGCCCTGTATCTCAGGGCCACTTGGTGATAGGAACCCCCTAGCACCAAGTGGCCCCGAGATACGAGGCCCCAAAGTCCGGTCGGAAAAAAATGTCAAGCACTTTTCTACAGCAAAAAATTACATTTTCCAACCCGACTTTGCGGCCCCATATCTCGGGGCCACTTGGTGCTACGAACCCCAAATTTGGTGTGCAAACCCAACACTACAACATATCCACATTTGGGGTTCCTAGCACCAAGTGGCCCCGATATACAGGGCTGCAAATTTGGGTCGGAAAATGTCATTTTTTGCTGCAGAGTGATTGAGTATAAGCCGAGGGGGGCACTTTCAGCACAAAAAAATGTGCTGAAAAACTCGGCTTATACTCGAGTATATACGGTAAGTTTTAGTCCATGAAGAGTTCTTATGTGCTAATATCCAAGTTTAACAAACCAGAATCCCCTCTAAAGTCAACCCAATCCATAATGAGATCTGATTGTGGGTTACTGCAATTTATGCATAAAAACTCTTTATAGAATGAGTCCATATGTTTCTACCAGCGTTCAGTATAATATTACATTCCACTAACGCATGTCCTACTTACCACAGGTTTAGGCTTGCTGATCTCAACCAGCTTTGCCAGAATGTCCTCATCTGAGAGCTGGTTGAAGAGGTGGGCATCATAAGCCATTGAAATAGAGATTTCTTCCATCATCTTTGCAGGTATTGCTGTAAACTGCTACGTCACTAGTGAAAACAGTCAATTAAGGGTCAGATTGCAGCAACCCCCTTATAAGACCTCCATGAAGAGGAGGACCCAAACAACTTTTCAGCAAGTTTAGTTTCACTGGTGTAGGCTTGCAGGTGGGTTTCTGGGAGGAGCTTGTGTTACCTGTTTTTCTATTTTATTATCCGAGTATTCCTGTTCACTGCTTTCAAAAGCCCATTGTCACCTGAATGTCACCTGCTTTTACAGGCATTACAACTCCACTTCAGCTTTCAGCTTTAAGTTCAGTGGTCTGCATGTGGAAGTAGGTTCACTGTGGCTTTCCGGCGACAGGTTGGATCAGTTAGACTGTCACCAGGCACAACACTAATTATTTAGCGTGAATCATCGGAGCGCTCAGGAGTGTAAAGTGAAGCAGTGAACTTAGAAAACTATTCAAAAAATGCCTGGAAAGCCAGGGATTGCTACATCAGCTTGTTCTTTGGAAAACAAGATTCTTCCAAGTTAAGCATGGCAAAAACTAGGGAAGACGGGCTTGATCTCTATTGAAAAAAAAAATTGCTACGATAGCATTAGTAAAATGCTAAATGTAAAAACTGTTAACGTGACACGTTAGGAGAGGAACATTATCTGTACAATCTATAACATAAAAGAAAAATAACTGACTCCTTCACAACTGTTGCAAGTTTAGCGGAGATCAAACCAAAAATCTGTTTGCTGCAGCAATATAGTGCAGACGGCTTTACGAATAAAAAAAAGAAGAGATAAGGTTTCTTCAACAAAATGTGGTTGAAATGTCACAAATAATATAGTAGCTTATAAAGAGATGATCCCAATTGAAACAAAAATAAAAAATTGCACAAAACCGAATGACATTTTCACTTTCCCTGCACGTCCATCCTCTCTCGTTTCCTCAGTCTTTTCTTCCTGGAACACAGGTCCAATATTTGCACAGTGACATGTCGGTGGTTTGCATCTCAATAGGCTGCTAAAACAGCAGCAAAGGGAGTGTAGAGCATAGCAGTGTAGCAGGCAGTCTCCATGGCAGGAGGAGGACAGGGAGACATTCGGCTGCCATCCTGGTAAATACAGAGGCGTTTAACAGGCTAAACGTGAAATATTTGATGACATCCAAGAGATTACAGACGTTAACTCTCCAAAGCCGGGTTGCAGTCACGGCTGCTGCCTCTTCTCCTTGGGCTTGGCAGGTGATCGATCAGAGAGAACGCTCAGGTGGAGGTCTCTGGTACAAGAGCAGGATATAAGAAAGCAGAAAAAAAAAAAAGCACCTGTCTGCTGTCCTTATCTCATTGGGAGAGGCTGCTCCCTCCCACCAGACGTCCCTGCTGTGTCACACGTAACAAGGGCTAGTAAAATGTGAAATATGCCGTCACCGATGATCCCAGCACCAGCCTGAGACGCAGAGACTGGGTGGATTCAGAGGATGCACAGAGGGGGAAGAGGACACCTGTTGCAGAAGCTGCTGCTGTTGCCTCCATAATCTTACTGGCTACCCACCAGATGGGCACACCATCCTAACAAGAAGGACCAGCCACAAAATATTACAAGCATCCTGCTCATTTAACGTTTGAAAAAAAAAAATGGCATTCTGCAAGCCGGGCTGGGGGGAGGGGGAGGGAAGATGAGATACTGATCACCATTTCCTTAAAGTCACAGCTCACGAGGCAGAGAGAGAAGGGAGGAAAAGGGGGCATGTCATCGCTGTGCAGTTCTGCTTATCAAGACAAAAGGAAAATGTGAATTCAAGCTATTCATTGTGGATATTTAAAGAGTCAGTCCACCCAAAACTGATATTTCAGTGACAGGTAGATATTACGGAGCTGAATCACCAGATGGTATGTTCTTCTATATTTGAGGCTCAACAGAAGCGAGATCTCGTTATTGGAGCTCCCTGTTCCAACTCCCTCCGATGCAGATTGTTGTGTCTTTTGCTACCCGTCTCAATGGTCAAGACAGGAGGGTGGAGTCTCCGACAAAAGTTTCAGAGATATGAAAAGCCAAATTCAATTCATCTACATTTACCTAGATCTGAAATACTGTATAATTCTGATTCCTCTTGTACCAAATTGTATTGTAACTGTAATGTCCGCCTTCATTTTGTAAAGCGCTGCGCAAACTGTTGGCGCTATAAAAAACCTGTATAATAAGAATTTTTGGATGTACTGACCCTTTAAACAGCATAAGGCATGTCTTAAAATGGGAAGGTGGTTAATATTAACCTTGAAGGTATTGAATATTAACCAAGTAACAGGTCGGGCTAGTTCCACATCTAATCAATAATACAACTAATAACATTTAAGATTTTTAATTCCTCTACCTTCTTATTTAAACAAAAGACTTAACCACTTGCCTACCAGGCACTGTCATCCCCTTCCTGACCAGGTCAATTTTCAGCTTTCTGTGCTGTCACAATTTGAATGACAATTGCGCAGACATGCAACACATTTTGAGACATATAGAGCTTTCCCTTGGTGGTATTTATTTTTTGCTAAACAAACAAAAAAAGACCAAAAAAATAAATTTGTTTCTGTTATAAACATTTGCAAATAAGTAATTTTTCCTCATCACTGATGTGCGCTGATGAGGCTGCACTAATGGGCAATGACTGGTACTTATGGGGCTGCACTGATAATCAGGGCACTGAGTGTAAGGCCCCTTTCACATGGGCACCTCCCCACATGGGCACCTCAGTGGAATCTACTTGCTCAGCTGATCCCCGCTGAGCAGGCGGATGACAGGTCCATGTCCGCTCTGCACAACAGTCCCGCTATGGGGAAACTGGATGGAGACAGACTGCCTCTCCATTAACATCCAATCCGATATGCCAGACGGGTGGAAAATTGGACCACCAGCCATCTGTTTTTAGCAGACAGAATCTGATCGTACGGCGGCAGTTGTCAGCGGACATCCCCTGCTCCATAGAGGAGACTGGAGGTGCCAATCAGGTCTGCCTAAAAAACTGACAGGTGGACCTGATCAGACAGCCCATGTGAAATGGCCCTTAATGTCTCCTGTCCCAGAATAGCTGGTTAGCGGGCTTCCCTTTCCTCACACAGTGACAGCGATGAGGAAAGAAATTGCCAATAACCAACATTTTTTTTTCAAAGGGATCAGCTGTGATTGGACACAGCTGATCACATGGTAAAGGGCCGCTGTGATTGGCTCTTTACTTCAGACTGTGCTCAGCTGTGTGCAAAGGACACAGCGATCACAGAGTACGTCTGATATGCGTGCAGGGGGGTGGGGTTCTAGGAGGACACCAATAGGCACCCTCCCAGAACTAGACGACTACACTGTAGCTGTCTTTTGTAAGTGGTTAAACAACACAGGGCAACAACCATTATGTGATATAAGCTACACAAAAAGATGGCAACCACCCCAATTTATAACTAGCCTTTGCAGTAAGGAGCACATGGAGGAGTGGGCTTCCTCTAGGCAAACCTGCCCTTAATCTATCCACTGCTATATATGCTTCAACTTGGAGACTCTAAAAACTATAAAGTTAGGGCCACGGTACACAGAGGAGCCTTGACATGGGTGGCTTGGCGGCTTCCGCATATATTTACAAATGTGTGCAACAAAATCCCCCTGTTTCTAATGTGAATTGTTAGACAGGGTCCATTTGGTTTGTTTGCAGGCTAGCTGGTAAGTGTGCTGGGAAATTGTTGTTTGTGATTATGTGCAATGGATGTCAGAAGCACAGAGAAAGGAGACATCAAGGTGAATACAGATTGGCCGCTAGACTACTTTTTACTTTGTTCTTATTTTATTAAATAAATAGGGGGGGGGGGAGTAGTTTATACAATTTAACATTTATAAATTATATATTTATATTAATAAATTGTATGAAATTTCAGCTGAACATCTGTACATTTAATAAAGTGTAGAAGTGACAGCTACACAAAGCCCTGATTTTGCTAGTGATGCAACTATTCCAAGCATTGCTTGTTTAGGAATTATCCATCGCAGAGGAATGTTCCCCACAAAGCCCGGCACGGAGAGTGCAATGCCTATACACTGGCTTTGTAGATGGCGGAGCTGGGAGTTCATCCATAGAGTTGCACCACTGAAGTCCCTGTGAAGCACAAGACTAACACTGGACTTACCTCTCCAGAACTTACCCATAAAAGAAATATTACAATCGGTTGAAAGAATTACTCTTATATTATATATATATATATATTATTATTATATTGGTGTTTTTTTTGCTTTTTTTGCTCGATCATGTGACAAAGACATGTGATCAATTACATTACATTTATTCAGAGTTCGTACACAAGTGATGCACAGTTGCGGACTGAATGATCAATCTCCCATGACTATAGGCGTGTAGGAGAAAGCATTATTGATTACACTCCTCTTCTCCGAAGGCTTGAATAAAGAATGAAATTAAAGGTTTAACAATTTCCTACTTATTAGCATAATTTCCAGTTTTAGGTCCAGTGAGACTAACCTAATGACAATAAAGCAATTTGCCATAATTAACTGATGCAGCAGCATAAAAGTTATCTGAAAACATTAGACATTTCCTAGTTGGTTGTCACGTTTCCCCCAAGATGGCACCCACAGTGCTCCACCCTTCCCCCTCAATGGGGGGAATCTGCATGTTTGTAGAATGATCTTTCATTAGAAAGATCGTTTGGAGGCCAGATCGTGCATACATGACTAGCTGCCATTTAATATTAAAGTAGCTTTTTTTTACAGTTTTCGGTATTTGAAATGAAAAATCTGTGTAGCTGAATTGTTTTTTTATGCAATGTGTCTTTCATTGAAATCAACGGAAATTAGAGCTGCACGATTAAACGTTAAGAATCGTTATTGCGATTTTTTTTTCCCTGTTGCGATCTTGACAAAGTATTTCTTGATTCTTTCTATGCAGAGAATTCTCTCTGCTCTGCTAAAGCCGACAGCCATCAAAAGAATGGGAAAAAAACAAAAAAACAAAACAGGCAGTCTGCCAAGAATCACAACATTCTTTAGCAGTGGAGTCCTTTAGATCAAAGGAATACACTTTGGTGTGTAAATGAGGGAAGTTTATCCACTTAAAGTGGTGTTTCCGCCCAAAAAAAAAATTGTCTTAAAATTCCCAAAAAAAATATAAAAAAAAAAATTGGAAGACATTTTTTTTTTCACTCACCTCTAAATGCCTGTTGCTAGGGGGTCCCTCATAGTCTGCCTCCTTCAGTGCCCGGGCACTGACATCACTTCCCCTCGGCGCAGTCAGTCATCTGGGACACGTGACAGGTCCCAGATGACTGCGCGGCGTATCACGGCGCGTGCGCAGTGGGTGCCTGGCTGCGAAGCCACAGCCGGGTGCCCACAGTAAGGATGCCGGCGCCGCGAGCGGAGCGGGAAACGAGGGGGGGGGGGGCTTCGTTCCCTAGCATCGCTGGATCCTGGGACAGGTAAGTGTCCAATTATTAAAAGTCAGCAGCTGCAGTATTTGTAGTTGCTGACTTTTAAAAAAAAAAATTTTAACGGGCACCCCACTTTAAACACTAAACCTTTTTCTGACATTTTTGTTGGTTTCAAGTTAAAATAATATTTTTTTTTGCTAGAAAATTACTTGGAACCCCCAAACAATAGTTATATATTTTTAAGTAGAGACCCTACAGAATAAAATGGTGGTTGTTGCAATATTTTATGTCACACTGTATTTGCGCAGCAGTTGTTCAAACGCAATTTTTTGGGGGAAAAAAATTAAACTTTAATGAATTTTAAAAAAAAAAAACGAACCAGTAAAGTTAGCCCGTTTTTTTTTGTATAATGTGAAAGATTTTACGCCACGAGAATCGTGATCTTTTTATTCTATGCAAAAAATTTTTTATTGAAATGTATGAAAACACATTGTGACGCATGAGGGCTTTGTGATACATGGCAACCAATCATGACGTGTATCAAGTGCATTGCAATGTGCGTCAAAGACATTTGACAAAGCACGTTAACACGCATCAATGTGTGTGACATGCATTTCCATTGGCTTCAAAGAAAAACACATCACAGAGTAAAATGCATAGGTGTTAATCCAACCTTAAAGTGAACCTGGGCTTTGCTTATGTACTCCCCTTCCTTTGATTTCCTGCCACTCTGGCCTCCAGGATTGAAGAACAAGCCCTGTACTTGCAGGTATACGAAGCGTGCTATTTCGGCCAGGTTCATATCTATGAATGTGTGGTTGGTGCGTTTTTAGGCACCTTTCCCAGCATGTTTTTAATGCGTTTTGGGATGTGTTAATGTTGCTAGGAACACGTGTCTGTTTTAATGCAGGAAACACACCAAAAACACATGTACATGCATTTTTAAAGTGATTTCATTGTAGTCTATGGAGCCAAAAACAAATCACGCCGCCCGTAAATAAAGTCCCTGCCCCATTCCAAAAAACACACCAGTGGAAACTGCAAATATGTGAACCTAGCCTTACTCCTCCTGACATCACTGATGTTTGGCTGTTTGTGCACCAGCGCTGTCACATTGGGATGGGGGGAGTCCTCAACCCTGTGTTATTTGGAGGTTACATACTCTTTAAGGCCTGATTCACACCTATGCATTTTTAGTGCTTTTTGCATTTTGCAGATTTGCACTACAGAACGTGTTCCATAGGAAACTATGTTAAATGGACTGTAGTGCAAATCTGCAAAAAGCACCAAAAATGCATAGGTGTGAATCAGGCCTAAGACTTCATCATGTAGTGGCAGGGAGCAAAAGGAAAGTGAATATGTACAGCTGAGTGGGTGGCAGTTAAGTTAACCCCTTGCTTCTTCCTGTCTAGGCAAAGCACAGGTTCACTTTAAAGTGTAACTGTACTTAAACTAAAAAGTTTATTATCGAACAGGGATTCATTTGCACAATTTATTCAGGAAAAGTAATTTGTAAAAAAAAAAAAAAATGTTTAATATCTATGTTTGTACACTTTGTTTTTCTTTAATTAATAAAAACGTTTTGAAAACAAAAAAAAAAAAAAAAAATGCAACTTTGGATAGAATTCTCAATTACAATTCCCTCTCCTGCTTCTAATTAAAACTGAAAATAGTGGCTTTATAGACTTTTGACAAAAATTTTAGTCATCTGAATTGTTTTCGTTGACTAAAATAGTGTTAATTTAGTTGACTTAAATATTTTCGTCTATGAAATTAGCACTGCTCACAAAGTATGTCATGTAACATAGGTGAGGCACTTTTACGGGACAAATTATGCCAGAGCTGCGAGCACACATAATTAAATACATTTCTCATACATGTAGTCACAATTCTGGAATTACCTTTGTAATGTGTCGCAGTCTCAGCTATGCAAGCTTCTTGTGTAGTTCTGGCCATCATTGACTCAGGACACAAGAAAAACATAACTAACTTCTGGAAATTGGATTATTGGCTGTACTTTTTAGGCTGTATCTCTGCTATAATACAATTCCGGATGTACAGTTGATAACAGGGACACAAGGGAATGATTTTGATTTCCCCCCCAACTATCCTCTAGTGATGAATAAACCTTTTGTCTCTTGGATCTGTAATGAAATGACAACCCGTGAATACACGTGAGTCCAGTTCTTGACATCCTTCTAAAAATGCTCACTGTCCAGCTGACTGACTGCTGACCCACTGACTTTAACATGGTCTCCAAGCAAAAAAACTAAATTTCTAAGTATTTACTGTTTTACTTATCAAAGTAATTGTAATTTGGTCAGCGATTCTTGTGATCATTCTTACTGATCAGCTGCTTGCTGACTTGACAGGCAATGATGCTGATTCTATGTCCAATATTGGTGCTGAAGGTGGACAAGTGACCCACAAATCTGAACCTAAAAGATGAGGGGGGAGGGGGTACGAGGAAAGGTACTGGAGCATGTTACATATTACACCTGAAATATGGGAGAACCTATCCTTTAACTCAGTGGTGGCCAAACTGCGGCCATCTGCTTGCCTTTATCAGGCCCATTAGGCACTATTCCTCCCACCGACAAACGATGAGGCACCATACCTTGTACTGACACCAACACTGGGGCATTATTTCTCACACTAACATCAATGATGGGGCACCATTCCTTCCTCTGACACCAATGTTCGGGCACTATTCCTTCCACTGACACCAGTGGTGGGGCACCATTCATTGCACTGACACCAATGATGGGGCACTATTCCTTACACTAACACTAAGGATGAGGCACTTTTCCTCCTACTGATACCAATGATGGAGAACCAATCCTTCCTTTGACACTGAGGATGTGGCACTATGCTTTCCACTGATACCAATCAGTCATGTGATCCTGTAGCTCTGGCTCCCTTTTGTATGGGAGCGCTCGACAATGGCTGTGGGCCTTAGGAGTCGTGATGTCACATATAGGCTCCTAAGGCCCAGTTGGCGATCCCTCCTCTCCTCTGTAGCAGTCGGTCATGGATACAGAGGAGCCAGAGATACTGGATCACTTCACGGGATGGGAGCAGATTAAAAATTAAGTACACACATCTTTTTTTGCAGGATAGGTAGGAGGGAACATTTTTTGTTTTTTTTTAACAAGAAAAGGAGGGAACATTTTTAACCACTTCTCATATGACGTCCTGGAGTTTAGGTGGTTAAATCTGAATGATTCCTGCATCTCATCTTTTTCTGCTGGCGATTCCCTATCATGTAAAAACAATCATAGCGGCTGCTCACCCCCCTCTCCCCACCCTCCAATGCTTTTACTGGCTAGCCCGTGCGATCGGCAATGCATACAATGAATCGGCCGCAGTGGCCAATTACCATAGAGAATACCGCAGACCAGATGGTCCCCGGCAGTCTCTATGACCTTTCGGAGGCTGGGCGCAACGTTATGACGTCGCATCTGGCCTCGGCAGATGTAAACACTGCGTTGCCTTGGCTAGGAAACCAAGATCGTCTTTTTATTTTTTTATTTCAGGCTTTCCAGCCTAGAGGCGAGATCTGGGGACTTCTAGGGGACCTGCCGTGCCCTATTCCTATTACAAGGGATGTTTACATTCCTTGTAATAGGAATAAAAGTGATAAAAAAAAAATTAAAAAACATTAAAAAGGGAAAGTGTCTAAATTAAAAATAAAAGTAAAATAAACAATAATAAAAAAAAAAAACAAAGTGCCCCGTGTGCTCAAACACAGAAGCAAGCGCATAAGTAGGTTGAGCCTGCATATGTAAACGATGTTCAAACAACACATGTGTGGTATCGTCGCAAACATTAAAATGAGAGTAATATTTCTAGCCCAAGACCCCCTCTCTAACTCTAAACAGGTAACCTGTTAACAGTTTTTTAAAGTGTCTCCTATGGAGATTTTTAACCACTTTCAGACCAGACCATTTTGCTGGCTTAAGACCAAACACTTTTTGCGATTCGGCACTGCGTCGCTTTAACTGACAATTGTGCAGTCGTGCGTCATGGCTCCCAAACAAAATTGACGTCCTTTTTTTCCCCCAAAAATAGAGCTTTCTTTTGGTGGTATTTGATTGCCCCTGCAATTTTTATTTTTTGCGCTATAAACAAAAAAAGGGCGACAAGTTTGAAAAAAAAACGCATTATATTTTACCTTTTGCTATAATAAATATCCCCCAAAACTATATATAAAAAAGTTTTTTTCCTCAGTTTAGGCCGATTCGTTTTCTTCTACATATTTTTGGTAAAAAAAAAAAGTTTAGGCCGATTCGTTTTACTAGTAATGGCGGCTCAGCGATTTTTATTGTGACTGAGACATTATGTCGGACACATCGGACATTTTTGGGACCATTGTCATTTATACAGCAATCAGTGCTTTTTAAATGCACCGATTCCTGTGTAAATGACACTGGCAGTGAAGGGGTTAAGTGTTCCTAGGGGCTTGTTACTAACTGTGGGGGGTGTGGCCTCATGTTAATGAACACTGATCTCTGCTCCAATCACAGGGAGCAGAGATCAATTGTGCGTGCGCACGTCCCCGGCATTCTTAAAGGGACGTACCTGTACGCCAGTCGTGCGCAATTTTAAAGCGTGACATGTTAGGTACTCAGCATAACATCATCTTTCACATTATACAAAAAAAATAAAAAATCATGCTAACTTTTTTTTTTAATTCATTTATTTTTTTCCCCAAATGTAAAAAAGCGCATTTGAAAAATTGCTGCACAAATACCGTGCGACATAAAAAGTTGCAATAACCACCATATTCCTTAGGGTCTCTGCTATAAAAACATATATAATGTTTGGGGGTTCTGAGTACCGTATTTATCGGCGTTTATAACACGCACCCCAAGTTTAGGAGGGAATTTTAAGGAAAAAAATATTTGAAAAAAAAAAAAACTTACATTTAAGCTTGCCCAGCGTCATTTGCTTTTCTTTTGCCCAGCGTCATTTGTGCCCAGCGGTGCCCAGCGTCATTTGTTGATTGCGTCATTTGTAGCTTGCCCAGCGTCATTTGCAGCTTGCCTGTCCCGCCTCCCAATTTTAAACACATTTTTTGCCTCAAGGCGCTATAGAGCATTCCATAGCCGTGGTCCTTGGACAGCGAATCTCCGTTCCCCCTTTGATTTGTAGCGGGATTTGGGAATGAGGAACATGGGTACATTTGTGGGTGAAGAGGGTCTTGAATAAAAGCCAATGGGCTTTGGAATGAAGGGGATGAGTCTGCGTAGCAGGGAGCAGATGGTGAGAACCACTGACTACTGCTCCTATTTGGGCATCCATTGACATTTCTGAGTCAAAAATGACTCCAAGACTCTTGGCCTTGATCCTTGGGGAGATGGTCTGTCCAAAGATGGTGGGTGGTGTCCAAGGGATCTTTTATTTATTATATTTAGTTCACTTAAAATTTTGCTCCTTTAAAAAGGAAAGAAGCAAAAAAAAAAAAAAGAATTAAACAGTTGTTACCTTCACAGAGAGAATATTCCCCTATAGATGCAATCTACCATCCAGCTATTGGTATCTAATATTTCCCAGCTGGGAATACATCTGTAAATTACTTCCCTTTCTCAGTCACACTTGGTGATTCTGAATCACAGCTGTCAGTGACAGCACCAGTCTCTACTGAAAATCGAGAGCCAGAGTTGTTTACAATCATGTGATAAGTATGGCATCTATGATCACATTGCAAGCTGGAGACTTAACTGGAAAAAAAAAAATCCTTAAGCTTGCAGATGACAATGCAGATGCCACTACAGCCTGAAGGTGCCAGTGTTCATCAGTTCAACACTGTAATTGTTGGATACAATTGGAGTATTTAATAAATAATTAACAAATGTAAAAAAAAATTCTTATTACATTTTTGTGCAACTGTCTGCCAATAATTAAAAACAGAACAGGGTTTTTATTAAACAGTGTACCAAATAAATGTCTTAAAAATTATTTAGGTATGCAAATTATTCATAGCGTTACTGTCAAGTTGACCAATATACATGCAGATGCTGCAAAATTTAGTCTGCACATCCAGGCATTAATCGCTGGTACTGAAAGTGTTAAAAGGCAAAGCTGCAATGAAAAAAAAAAAAAAAAAAAATGTAGATGCACTTGGTGTCTATCCAAAGTACACACTTTCAAGTTCTAGCTTTGCCTCTACAAAAAGCGAGCCCGACTGTGATCTATATACACATCAGTCAGTCAGAACATTTTGACCACCCACCAACACCTGTTGAGACAAGGACTCCACTAGACCTCCGACAGTATGCTGCAGTATCTGGCACCAAGCCATTAGTACCAGATCCTTTAAGTCCTGTAATTTGTGAGGTGGGGCCTCCTTAAACTGGACTAGTTTTTCCAGCACATCCCACAGACACTGAATTGGATTGAGATCTGGAGAATTGAGGCCAAGCCAATACCTCAAACTCATTGTTGTGTTACTCAAACCATTCTTGAACTCATCAGACCAAAGCTACCTTTTTCCATTGCTCCGTGGTCCAGTTCTAATGTTCACATGCTCATTGTAGGTGCTTTTGATTGTGGACATGGGTCAGCATGGGCACCTATACCAATCATGCATTGAGTGTTCCAACACCTGTGTATTGAAACAAGCATTAACTTTTTAGCAATTCGAGCTACAGTAGCTCTTCTATTGGATAGGACTACACGTGCTCCCCACGTGCATCACTGAGCCTTGGTCACTTATGATCCCGATGCCGGTTTTCCTTCCTTGGACCAACATCCCACAAGAGCTGCCAGTTTTGGAGTTGCTTTAATCAGTTGTGTAGCCATTACAATATGGCCCTTGTCAATGTCATTTTCGCCTGCTTTCAAAACATCAACTTCAGGAACAACATGTTCACGGGCTGCCTAATATATCCCACCCACTTTCACGTGCCATTGTAACAAGATAATCCATTCATGTTACCTTTCAGTGGTCGTAATTTTATGGCTGATGGGTGTATATATACAGTGTATATTTACAGATAAAGGAATAATCTGAGCCTCTATACAAGCATGGCAGAGATACTAGAATAGTCCAGGTGGGCTCACAGAAGAAAGCACTGTAATAGAAAGACCACTTCAATGTGCCGCAGAACATCCAGCACTTCATCTACATGAACACCTATTGGCATGAGAATAGATCAGAAACCGGCTTTCAAGAAGCACAATAACACAATCAAGTACTAAACACATTCAAAATTGTTTTTGGAAATGGTAATATGCCAAGCTGAAACTGCATTGATATACACTAAATGGCAACATGAAAGTACGGTATATTTTTACATATCAATATTTCTTTAGTATTTTAGAATTTTGACAGCAGAGCATAATCAACTTGTGAATCCCCCAACAAATGTAACATTTTGAAATGTAGAAAGAGATGATTCTTACAGCTTTTCAGTAGATATCGGTCTTTTTTGTGTCTAGCTTTGCAACAAATGAACCAGACTGCGCAATTCTGCCCCCTAGGGGCTGTCTAAAAAATGGCTTTTATCGGCTGAACACAAATGTTTGACAGATTGCTCTGTAAGGTCACGTCTATGGATGAGCCTGTTCATCCTGCTCCATTACATCCTAATGGTGTGGGGACTCTGATACAGTCTAATCTTCATACGGCTACTTTGTCCTCTGATCATGCTGCCAGTTTCAAGATGGGGTGGCTGAAACCAGCTGCATGTGAAAAAGACCGAATGACTCAAGACCTGCAGAGATCATTTACATATCTATGTACATTACTTAATGAAACCCACACGCCTGCTTTTGTTTTCCTAAACTGGGGTCCAAACACTAAAAAATCATTTTTTCTTGCATTTTCTTTTTACCTGAAATTCCACCTACACCATAACTTGCTATACCCTAACCCACTTTCCCTAAACTACACTAGATTGTCAAAAGTATTGCCTTAACATTAACGGCATCCCAGTCTTGGTCTGTAGGGTTCAATATTGAGTTGGCCCACCCTTTGCCGCTATAACAGCTCCAACTCTTCTGCGAAGGCTGTCCACAAGGTTTAGGAGTGTATCTATGGGAATGTTTGACCATTCTTTCAGAAGTGCATTTGTGAAGTCAGGCACTGAAGTTGGACGAGAAGGCCTGGCTCGCAGTCTCCCCTCTAATTCATCCCAAAGGTGTTCTATCGGGTTGAGGTCAGTCAAGTTCCTCCACCCCAAACTCGCTCATCCATGTCTTTATGGACCTTGCTTTGTGTACTGGTGCGCAGTTATGTTGGAACAAGAAGGGGTCCTCCCCAAACTGTTCCCACAAAGTTGGGAGCATGAAATTGTCCAAAATGTCTTGGTATACTGACGCCTAAAGAGTTCCCTTCACTGGAACTAAGGGGCCAAGCGCAATCTCCGAAAAACAACCCCACACCATAGTCCCCCCTCCACCAAATGATTTTGACCAGTGCACAAAGCAAGGTGCATAAAGACATGGATGAGAAAGTTTGGGGTGGGGGAACTTGACTGGACTGCAAGCCAGGCCTTCTTGTCCACATCAGTACCTGACCTCACAAATGCTCTTCTGAAAGAATGGTCAAACATTCCCATAGACACACTCCTAAACCTTGTGGACAGCCTTCCCACAGGAGTTGAATCTGTTATAGCTGCAAAAGGTGGGCCAACTCAATATTGAATCCTACGGACTAAGACTGGGATGCCATTAAAGTGCATGTAAAAGCAGGCATCCCAATACTTTTGAGAATATAAATGTGTATACTTCTCCTCAGTCCTTGTGATATTCCTGTTGTAACCTCTAACCTATAGTGTCCCAAATTCTGTTAGATATGGTACCAAATGGCACCAACCCATATTTTTTATTTAAGCTGGACAGATTGGAAGCCTCAACCTTGTAAGTGTCATATATTAGAGCAGCTCACCACACGGAGCCAAGAAGTACTAATATGGTGTAGTATTTATTTAAAATTATGACTCAATAAAAGATTCTAATAAAAACTGAAGCATCAAACATAAAAAAAAACTTGGTCAAACCTACAAAGATGGCTATCGTCCCAGTGTGATGTCAGCACGTAAGTCCCTCCCATTCCTCCCCTCCCCCAATTCTGCTAGATATGGTACGCAATGGCACCAACCCCTACTTTTATTCAAGCTGGACAGATTGGAAACCCCAACCTTGTGAGTGACGTGCAACACCAAGTGACCCTAAAACCTCAATGCACTTTTTCATATTCAACAAACTAAAATCACCTTGCACAACTTAAATACCATAGTAATCAGATATCTATTGTATTATGCAAATTAATATGTACCTACGATGGGCCTATATCTTCTGTAATTGTAAAAGGTAATATGCAAAAACAAGTAAAGAAAAATGACAAGTTGCCACATCAACCAATCATATAATTTGATTTTCCAATCTGATCTAGGATGTGATCTACTGGAGGAAGCCGATTCCTCCCATCATCGTGGTACAATTTTCAATATAATAAGAAGTATTGGCGGCACAGTGGTGTAGTGGTTAGCAGTCTCGCCTAGCAGTAAGAAGGGTTGCTGGTTCGAATCCCAACCAGGACACTACCTGCCTGGAGTTTGGATGTTCTCCCTGTGCCTGCGTGGGTTTCCTCCAGGTACTCTGGTTTCCTCCCACACTCCAAAGACATGCAGGTAGGTTAATTGGCTTCTGTCCAGAAATTGGCCCTAGTATATGATTGTGGGCTCCTTGAGGTTAGGGACCGATGTGAGTGTGCAATGTACAGGGATAGGGACAATTGTGGACACTCACTCAGGTTGGACTGCTGTCTTTATTCAACCTTACTAACTAACTATGCAAGTATGTTCCCTAATTGCTAGGTGCACTGTGCGAAATTTTAGGTGCATTCAGGAAAATATAAATAAATATGAATGGAAATTTTAATGGCACAGTTCTGGATAGATACACAACCAATTTGAACTTTGTTTGTTTGTTCTGTCATGGGAGTAACATTACCTTCAGTAATGTTGCAGTTTCACTCTGAAGTTGATCTCCAAGTTTAATGCCCTTGGTGGTCAAAACAGACTATTTACTGCACTAACAGGTGCGCAGTACTAACTGTATGTAGCCTCAGCCACATACACAGCATGCAGCGCTCTGTTCCAGCAGGGATACGGGGACTTACTGTCCCGTCCCTGGAACAAGTTGGGCTGAGTGGAGCCTTTCTCAGGAACCTTTGTATTGTATGAATGAACACAAAGCTTTCTCTGATTGAAGTGGAGAATTTGACGTCATCTACTTGCTTTTCTGTCTCAACCAAATCAGAGGAAGCTTTGTATTCATTCACAGAATACAAAGCATCCCGTGAATAGCTGAGCAGCTCTTGGCCCAAAAAAACTTTTTAAAGGGACATTAAACGTGACGATTAGCTTTAGGCCTGCCATGGAAAAACAGCAAGGTCTGAATTTACTTCCACTTTAAAAAATGAACTAACTATCTGTATTTATTACAAAACTGCAAACACTCGCCTTTTGCATATTTCCAGAATACATTGACAAAGTACAAATAAGAAGTGAGATTTGCCCCCTAGTACAAACTATTTACACCCCAGAATTCAGGCCACAAATGATACTGGTACGCCAGTGAACACAGCTCACTAAGTGATATTTGCACCCCAATATACACATAGCTCACTTCCCAGAACCAGAGCAACCGGTGATATTTGCACCCCAATATACACAGAGCTCACTTCCCAGAACCAGGGCAACCAGTGATATTTGCACCTCAACATACACAAAGCTCACTTCCCAGAACCAGGGCAACCAGTGATATTTGCACCCCAATATACACATAGCTCACTTCCCAGAACCAGGGCAACCAGTGATATTTGCACCTCAACATACACAGAGCTCACTTCCCATTACCAGGGCAACCAGTGATATTTGCACCTCAACATACACATAGCTCACCTCCCAGAACCAGGGCAACCAGTGATATTTGCACCCCAATATACACATAGCTCACTTCCCAGAACCAGGGCAACCAGTGATATTTGCACCTCAACATACACATAGCTCACTTCCTAGAACCAGGGCAACCAGTGATATTTTCACCCCAACATACACAGAGCTCACTTCCCATTACCAGGGCAACCAGTGATATTTGCACCTCAACATACACATAGCTCACCTCCCAGAACCAGGGCAACCAGTGATATTTGCACCTCAACATACACATAGCTCACTTCCCAAAACTAGGGCAACCAGTGATATTTGCACCCCGATATACACATAGCTCACTTCCAAGAACCAGGGCAACCAGTGATATTTGCACCCCAATATACACATAGCTCACTTCCCAGAACCAGAGAAACCAGTGAAATCTGCACCCCAATACACACAGCTAATTTCCCAGAATATAGGCCATCAGTGATATTGGCACCCCCGTACACACAGCTCCCTCCCTAGAATTCTGACCACCAATGACATCTGCACCCTGTACACAAACAACACTCCCCAGAATTTATGCAACCAGTGATATCTGCACGCATGTACACACCAATCATTTCCCAGAATTGAGGCCACCAGGAATATTTGCATCCCAGTATACACATGTAATCAATCCTAGCAACCAGTGATATCTGCACCTAACGCACACAGCTCTTTTCCCATAATCCAGGCAACCAATGTAACCAGGAACACACCAGTTGACTTCTATGTCATGCCAGTGCATGAGGAGCCCATTTAGCACACACGCTACCACAGTACTTCTCTATATATTTATTCGTTTTCAACAATGTCCTTACTTTGATAAAGGGGAAGGTACCCTAAAAAGCTTAAGCAGAGGGAGAAGACAATTGGGCCTACCGCATGAAGGTTACTGGTCTTTTGGTTTGCTTTCCCTGTCAACAAATTCGAAGTCATCCCATCCTAAACCTTACCTCAGGCTGTCTATAAGATGGTTGAGGTTTCCTTCAGTCTTCGGACAACGCAAGGAACGTTTAACGACTTATGACAGGCCTGCTATATGTTGTGGTTTGCAAGCACAACTGAAGTTCTGCTTTAGGCCTTACACACTGGGCATTAAAAATGCCGCTTTTAAGGACCTTTAACGCTTTTTTTTCTGCCTCTAAAGGCTTCTCTACGATAGCCTATGCCAGTGATGGTGAACCTTGGCACCCCAGATGTTTTGGAACTACATTTCCCATAATGCTTAACTACACTGCAGAGTATCATGGGATATGTAGTTCCAAACCATCTGGGGTGCCAAGGTTCGCCATCACTGGCCTATGTGTTCATGCACACATAGGTGTTTACAGGCAAAAAAAAAACACCACTTGTGCTTTCACGGGAAAAGTATTTTGGCAGAAAAAACGCCGGACGTGCCTAAACAAGAGGCATGTTTAGCTTGACCGTTTATTCATTTCAATGGCTAGAATAAAGTGAATATACTGTCCAATGAATGAATGCTCAAATGCTTCACACGCCTATATGTGTTTGCAAAACACAGCTTTAGCTGCGTTTTTTTTTTTACACTGCTTTTTGTAAAACATTAAAAATAAGTGCCTATACTGTTTAAAACTCAGCAATACACTGTTTCACCTTGCTCTGCACATGCTCAGTTGCTCTCCTTTTTCTGCATTTTTTGGCACTGTGCTGAAAATCAGAGCCACTAGAGGCAGATCTACTGACAGCCTGAACATTTACTGCTGTTCTGGGGCTCTGGGCTTCAGCAAAATGTCAGCCTCTGGCAAGAAGAAACAGGAGTAATGCTGGAGGCAATTTACAGCACACACTAATTTTGGTAGCAGAATTATTAATGTGGAATGTACGTTTCTTGCTAAAAAAAACTTTTTTTTTATCAGGTTGTTAAGGGTAAAGTTCCACCTTAAAGCCAGCCCAAAAAAAGCCTTAGATAAATAAACAGTATGTGCAAAAAATACAGTATTCTGTCATTTTCCACAATGATCATATAAGCAGTCACAGTATATTTAGCTGCAATAATGCTAAGAGAAAACAGCATCACAAAAGCAGTGAGGAAATACCGCATGCTCTGCTTTCCTCTATGCTCTGGGCAATGGAATTATTCTGTTATCTGATGGATATAATGAAAAACAGATATCAGGAGAACAGAGCGCTACATATGGCCTCAAGGCAAAGTAGAAGCGGTCATGGAGCTTTTGTATAGTGTCAAGGAAACAATTCATAACTTGCTGCACTATTCCTTCCACTGATACCAATGATGGGGCACTGTTCCTACCACTGACACCAATGATGGGGCACTACCACTCCGTACATCTTTCATTGTAGCTCACATTTCCGAGTGCTGTGCGCTGCCAAGGACAAGCTCTGTTGATGGGGCACTATTCCTCCGACTAACAAAGATAGGGCACTATTCCACCCACTAATAACAATGGGGCACTGTTCCTACCACTGACACCAACAATGGGGAACGATTCCTCCCTTTAAAACCAACAATGGGACATTTTTTACTCCCTTTGGCCACAGTACAGGCTCCCTAAAGCCTGAAGATCCGTAAAATGGCCCTTGACCAGCGGGTTGAAGGAAAAAAAGAAAAAGGCTTAATTTCCCTTATCCACACATTCAACGTGGATAGGGGAATTCTCTCCACTGTCCCTTTGTATTCTGCATGAGGGGAGATTTCTCATTATCAGAATACACTGATCAGCACTGCCAGCTATAGCCACTGGTGCCGACTGAGCAGAAATTTTCTAACAGGGCAGTTGTACAGAAGTCTTTCTATCTAGCTCCCTGCTGAACTGGCCAAATTTCAATCCAGGTATGGCCAGCTTGAGAAAAATCTAATGAGTCCCTGTAACAAAGCTATCAATTCCTCCTAGAAGGTTATTATCTGCTTGTAGCTCTGTAAAGAAATCATGTAGCAAAACTTCATTTGAATTTGTTTTGAATGTACAGGGCATGGCTATATGAAGTCAGGAAGTCCCATCAGAGCATTGACCAGAAGGATCTCAAGCAGTGTGGTGAGATGCCATCACTCGTTTGAAGCCTGGCTTCTAGAGATATTTTATGGTTGATAAGCGAGATGTTATATTTGTGAGTAATATTTTAACCACTTGTAGCGGCGACACTTTTGCAAGGTTTTTCGCTATGTGTAAATTTAGTATTCTTCTCTCAGAACAGTAAAGGGGTTCTGGGGGTTAATTGTCTAGGTTTAACTTTGGCATCAGTTTGGCCTGGTCATGTGTACTTTTAGGTGCACATGACAGGCTCAGAACCAGGCTTGATTGGACGTTTTGGGTATCAACATTCCCCGGAGCCAATCGGCGGGTGCGTCTGGCCCCCCTGAGGAGTCTGGGGAAGGGTACTTAAGATGCTGGAGTCACGTGTGAGGGGTTCATTCGGCCGGAGCTTCCTGTTCTTGGATCTGGACGGGGGTAGCCCCGCGAGGGGCCCCGGAGCGAAGGCCGCCCGCAACATGGTCAGTTTGCCTAGCCCCACAGACCTGTTTGGTCTGGGGCAAGGATCCATCTGTTCCCGAGTCTCGGAACCGGCTGGTCCGAGGAGCAGTAACTGAGGGAGGATTCAAGGCATCCAGGTGCGCTCTCAACTTGGAGGGGCACCACAGCTCGTGAAGGCGACCGGGGGAGGACTCTTCGGAGGAGGGCCAACAAGCTGGCATCCCAAGAAGTGTCTGGTTGCTGGGTTGTCAAGGACACTGACAAATCCACGCTTTCCCAGTACTGCCAAGGAGACAGAACGTTCCAGGTACTGAGGAAAGGTTCCTGTTCACTTTGATTGCAACTTTTCTTCAAGGTCAGAGACTTTGCAAGTTCCGAATTCAATTGCCGACTGCCATAATCTCTGGCTAGAGAATTGTTCAGCTTTGAAGCGCCCAGCTGCGAGTGGCTACTCTCTGGGTTTGCATTATAGACTTTCAAATAGCCTGCAGTTCAAGGTGCCCGAGTTTCTTCACCCTCGCCCTCTGTTCCTATACAACTGTATACCTGTACAAGCCAAGCGGAGGTAACCGGTAAGCCCAAAAGTTAAGGCCGCCCCATTGAGGGTTATGGCCGCTACACACTTAGGCCCCTTTCACACTGGGGCGGTTTGCAGGCGCTATTGCCCTAAAAATAGCGCCTGCACACTGACCCGAAACAGCTGTTGCTGTGTCTTCAGTGTGAAAGCCCGAGGGCTTTCACACTGAAGTGGTGCGCTTGCAGGACGCTGGAAAATGTCCTGCAAGCCGCATCTTTGGCTCGCTATAGGAGCGGTATATTTACCGCTCCTATAGCGCCCGTTCCCATTGGAAACAATGGGGCAGCGCTCCGAACCCGCCCGCAAAACGCCGCTGCAGCTGCGGTTTGCGGGCGGTATTGACCCTTTTTCGGCCGCTCGCGGGGGGTAAAACCACCCCGCTAGCGGCCGAAATGCGCTGCTAAAACGCCGGTAAAGCGGCGCTAAATATAGCGCCGCTTTACCGCCAGCGCCCCCACCGCTCCAGTGTGAAAGTAGCCTAAAGGACTGAGCCTCTTTCTGAGATTTGTTGTTTACAAGTTGAAAACATTTTTTTTTGCTCGAAAATTACTTGGAACCCCCAAACATTATACATTTTTTTTCTAACACCCTAGAGAATAAAATGGCGGTCGTTGCAATACTGTCTGTCACATAGTATTTGCGCAGCGGTCTTACAAGCGCACTTTGTTGGGAAAAAATACACTTTTTTGAATTCAAAAATAAGAAAATAGTAAAGTTAGCCCAATTTTTTTTTTATATTGTGAAAGATACTGTTACACCAAGTAAATTGATACCCAACATGTCACGCTTCAAAATTGCGCCCGCTCATGGAAAGGCGACAAACATTTACCCTTGAAAATCTCCATAGGCAACGTTTAAAATATTCTACAGGTTGCATGTTTTAAGTTACAGAGGAGTTCTATAGCTAGAATTATTGCTCTCGCTCTACCGATCGCAGCGATACCTCACATGTGTGGTTTGAACACCGTTTTCATATGCGGGCGCTACTCACGTATGTGTTCGTGTCTGCACAGGAGCTCGTCGGATGGGGCGCGTTTAAAAAAAAAATGTTTCTTATTTATTTTACCTTTTATTTTTACACTGTTTTTAAATATAAAATAAAAAAAGTTGTCACTTTTATTCCTATTACAAGGAATGTAAACATCCCTTGTAATAGAAAAAAGCATGACAGGACCTCTTAAACATGAGATCTGGGGTCAAAAAGACTAAAGACTGTAGACTAAAATGCAATAAAAAACGTCGACGTCGCTTCCGCCCAGCAATTGTATGGAGACGGGTGGGGGCCATCTTCCCCTCACTCGTCTCCATACCCAGCTAGCGTCAGGACGCGATCACCTCCAGATTGCGGCGGGAGGGGCCATCTCCCGCCACCGATAAAAGTGATCTTGCGGCAAATCCGCAGCAGAGACCACTTTTATCTTGTAGTGGACCACCCGCTGAAGAAGGGGTTACCGGGATTATGGCAGCCAGCTGCTGCCATTACAACGATATTCTCCTTCAAACAGCCGACGTAAAACTGCGGCGGGCGGTCGGTAAGTGGTTAAAGGGGTAACAATCATTTAATAAACATTTTGAACGGGATTACGCTATGTGGATCGTTTTCTCCCATTTCTTGAGTTCTAGTGAAGGATTACCGCTGTGGGGAGTGCCAACCTTAGATGAAATCATCATTGTGACGGGGAAAATCGAGCGATTTAAACAGACCAGCAAAATGAGAGGCAATTGCTTGTGGTGAGTGAGGTGTCTGAAGGGGAGTGTGGTAAATCTAACGCACGGTGGTGATTTTGGCTATTCAAGTGGATGTCAAGGAGTTATTATATGAACTCTTAATAATCCAGTTGAGGATATTATATGTGTGGACTGCTTTATTGCACTTTCTATTACTTGGTGGTGGAGGACTAATAACATTTTCTTTGAATGGTGTAGAGAAGACTTTCAACCAGGGTGCCTTAAGGTTTCTTCAGGGGTGCCTTGGTAAAATGCCTAAAAATTGTATAAAAGCCAGCAGGTGGATGAAGCCTGACTGTTAGTTACACAAAACCACAGGTTTTTATTGTCAACCATTACAACCTTCTAGCCACTGGCATCCTAACAACCAATGAAAAAGAAAAGGGGGATCCCCTATGGAATGGACTTTTAAGGCATAAAGTATTTTTAACCCCAGATTAAAGATTAAATAATGTATATTGAAAATTATTTATTACAAAAAAATATAGTAATGACATACACATGGATATATAAAAAAGTAGAGTGTTTAAATTCAGAGATCTCCACTTGCTGGGTTGACGAGGAGACGAGCGGCCACACATCTAGAGTCAAGAGCTACTGCTTAACAACAGTATATATACTGTAATAAGATCCCAAGACCTGCGGTGTAGGTAACCAGTCCATCTTGACAGGGTTCTCCTGCTGTTGTCTGATCCCAGTGTGCCCTCTTTGGCGCCCCCTTAATCCACTGCGACACAAGTACCAACCCTCCCATCACTTAAGGAGGGTCTTGGGGTCTTTTGGCTGTTGTTGGCTCCCCCACCCGCTGATGGGCATCTATCACCGGTCTATGCATGCTTTCTAGGGAAGTATAAGGTAAAGAAGCTCCTCCTCCCAGGCTTTGTTTTAAAACCAATTGGAGTGTTTTGGCACACAGTGTTCGAATTGCTGATCTTTATCATATTCTCACCCCTAAAGAAGGAGGAAACTACAAATCTCTGAAACGCGTCGGGTGTGAGAAATAATGTTAATGATAAATATCCATATTTTGTATTTATTTTGAATACTGTTTAAACACTCTACTTTTTTATATATTCATGTGTATGTCATTACTATATTTTTTGTAATAAATCATTTTCAATATACATTATTTAATCTTTAATCTGGGGTTAAAAATACTTTATGCCTTAAAAGTCCATTCCATAGGGGATCCCCCTTTTCTTTTTCTCGGATATAGGATGTGGCATATACCTTAAATTCCCCTCTACATCTTTGTGTAGCATGTGCTAGCCTACAACCTTTTCCTAACAACCAATGATGTAATTGGTTGATAAGGAGGACATCAGGCGCTGCACAACATCTTTGTTTGCCCCTCTCTGTCAGCGCTGAGGTCACATTAACTGAGCGAGGGCAACAAACTGAGGGAGAAGAGAAATGTTGAAATACTAGTCAGTATCAGTGTGCAAGGTGTATTTGCTTTAGAAGAATAAATCACTTCTAACATTGGGTGTCCTACAAGTTTGGATGTTGTTGGGTTGCGTTTAGCTTAGTTTGTCATAATTTAGAATGGAGTGCCTCAAGATTATGCACAATTTTAAAGGGTGTCATGATTGAAAAAATGTTGTGAAACGCTGGTGTAGAGCACTGCTGGAGTAATTTAATATGTTAATCTTGTTATAAAGGCAGCTGTCCACTATACGGATACTGGACAAAGATTCACCACACCGCCTAAAGTGCGTAGTATTGGAATAGAGAGTTGAATTTATTGTGGAAATGAATATAGATCTTTTACAATTAAAGTATATATTTTTGGAGGGGCGAGAGCTACTATTTAGGTCCCCACTACAGACCTTTACTCTATTTTTTCTGGTGACGATTGTAACTGCTAATCAAAATAAGGAAAAATCCAAAATATTTATTATTTATTTATTTCAGGTATTTATATAGCGCCGTCAATTTATGCAGCCCTTTACATATACAGTGTACATTCACATCAGTCCCTGCCCTCAAGGAGCTTACAACCTAATTCACATTCATATATACTAGGGCCAATTTAGACAGGATCTGATTAATCTACCAGCATGTCTGTGGGAGGAAACCGGAGTACCCAGAGGAAACCCAAGCAGGCACAGGGAGAACATGCATACTCCAGGCAGATGGTGTTGTGGTTGGGATTCGAACCAGTGACCCTTTTTGCTGCTAGGTGAAAGTGCTACCCACTACCCAACTGTGCTGCCCAAAATATTGAGTTGTCATCAGAACAGGAATGGAAGAGAAAAAAAAACATTTTTGGCTTTATATATTCTTAACTGATACAATTTTAAGCACAGAAATTCAAGGAAGAGAGATTTGCACTTTTTACCTTAATGTTGCAGGCCTGCTCCATCAATCTTCGAGCATTCTCCTCGGCCCGGTATCTTTTTGGCAGCTGGACACGGAAAAACTTTAATGCCCCTTCAAAATCGGCCTGCAGGAGGTCTTCCTTGGAAGTCTGAGGGAAGAGTAAAGAGTAGACAATTGTTATTCCTATTTTCTAATTATTCAGGAAATGTTACTAGTAGTAAACCACAACACACAAACAGTGATTTCAAGCGGGGCTTTGTGTCAGTGCCATGCTGCCCTAGGGTACATTTACTGTGCCAAAACCATGACCACAGATATTTTTGCCCGCATAGTTCTATGTCATCTCACTGGAAATGTATATCAAATATTCATAGTCTCATCCTTGCAAGATTGTATAAAGGACATCCTACTGTCTTAAAGTAAATGTAAACCCGATTTATGAAATTTGATATGGGCACATATATCTGCAGTTTTTTCTTATCTCTCTTCAAAGCATGTCCTGTAGCTGCAGAGGCGGCTCTAGGCTTTGTGAGGCCTTAGGCAAAATTCAAACATGAGTCCCCACTCACGCCCTTTGCAGGGGTTAAGGAAAATCCCTGAAACGGAGCATGTTATTACTGCTGTTGCTTGTGTGGGTCAGGGATGTGTACTGCGCCAATCACATGGGATGAATAGGAGAGGAGGGTCAGCAGGGACAATGTTCTTTCTACCAGTGTGGTCTGTCATTAGACACGTCAGAGCCGAGGAGGCGCCTGGGAAAAGCGCCCTCAGCTCTGTTACTCTGGGCTGGCAGACAACAACTGCAACAACGTGGCGTGGGAGATGCTGCAACTTGCAAATAAAGTGTCTGGATGGATGCCTGGCACTAGCAATGTCAGACCCCTCCCGTACATTACACCAGCTGCATCCGGGCGGGGATAGTTCAGTGCAGCCACCCGGAGAGTTGTGCTGTCACTTCTGCAGAAGCCGGGCTTCTGTATTCAGAAGTGACATTGATTATCAGAAAGCATAGGGCAGCACAGGAAATAGTGGAACGCAACCCTGGTGATTGACCACAGGTAAATTAGGTGGCCGCAAAGCCTCTGTGAGTGCGAGGCCTTAGGCGACCACTTAATTTGCCTAATTAAAGAGCCACCTCTACGCAGCTGTCTCCTGCTCTGGTCTTTTGTTATCAGCCTGATAGCTCCTGACAAGTTCTCCATCACATATGATAAAAGCAGCAGGAGTTTTGTGTTGGGGAGGATGCTATAAATAGATTAGAACTATTCAACAAACAGAGCTGAAAGTCTCTACCTATGAGGAGAGAGGGTGTGTGCCTTTCCTCCAATCAGCTGTCTTGGCTGTATGCCCAGGCTTCACTGCAGTGCTAACCAAGAAGGGAAAATCTAACATGATCTGAACTTTCTAAACAGTATATAAAAATAAACACAGCAGATATACATGTAATACTTATGTAGGGAGATTTATTTAATCTCTGTATCATCTGAGGCTGTTTACTTCACTGGGTACATGTGATGGTTTACATCCACTTCAAGAAAGTTTTATCAAACTAGGCCCATTTTATTAAAAAAAAAAAAAAAAAACAGGACAGCTTTGGATACATATCAGGTTTTTTTAAATTGCTGTCAGTTTCCATAGTTGGGAGATTTCCCTTTTGAGCTTCTTTCCCAGCAACACCAAAACAAGGAGGGAAACGGCAATAAAAAAAAAAAAAACCTGATAGAAAAACATGGCAGGGAAAAATGTTTTCCTCTTTTTCATTGCTTACGATGATGGCGTGTCACTGGGAAATTTAGTAGCGCTTTCATCCAGATTTTTCGTAACAAATACTTGTACATTTAGTGTCACTAAAGGACTAAAGGCAAAACTTTTTATTATTCATTGAGTAAGGGAGGGTTATAACCCCTGTCAGTTTTTCTTTTTTTGCTTTCTGTGTCCCATTGGGGAGATTTCCCTTCACTTCCTATCCCATAGCCAAACAGGAGGTGAGCGGAAATCCCTCCAAAGTGAGGTGTCGCCAGGGTCACCAAAACTAGTGTTCCTATTGGAAGATTTCCCCTCTAGTCTTATTCCGATGTCAACCCAAAATGTGTGATTTTCCTTTACTTTCGATGATTATTGTTATTATACAGGATTTATATATCGTCAACAGTTTTGCAGCGCTTTACAACATTATAACAGTAAACAGGACAAATAGACGGGGGCACAAGCAGCAGTAAAAACCTGCCAGGTGTTCTAATCCCTCGCCACTCTTATATATTTTTTTTTTATGCTCAATATTTAACACCGCTGCAAGCTCTGACTAATTTGCAAAGTTCTAAAAGGAAAAGCCTTGTTCTTCATCTTATCCTTCCGGCATCTTCTTCTTCCATCTTCTTCTTCCTCCGATCCGCTTCTTCTTGGCCTTCTCGTCCAGCATCGGTGTCTCTTCTGGGCCGCTCCGCGCAATGGGAGGCTCCCGCTGGGTGAGGCTTCTCTTCGGTATCTTCTTCCACGGCGTCGGTCTCTGAGGCTTCTCTCCGGTATCTTCTTCCAGGGCGTCGGTCTCTTCTTGGGCCACTCCTCGCAATGGGAGGCTCCGGTGTGTGAGGCTTCGCTTGGGCTGACAGTTCTTTTATAACGGAGGGCGGGGCCACCTGGTAACCCCGCCCCCCTCTGACGCATGGGAACGACATGGGGACTTCCCTACGGCTTTCCCCGTGACGTGCCACAGGCCACATGCGTCAAAAATGTGTCAAAAATGTCGATGTGTCCGCCATAATGTCGCAGTCACAATAAAAATCGCTGATCGTCGCCATTACTAGTAAAAAAATATATATTAATAAAAATGCTATAAAACTATCCCCTATTTTGTAAACGCTATAACTTTTGCGCAAACCAATCAATAATCGCTAATTGCGATTTTTTTTTACCAAAAATATGTAGAAGAATACGTATCGGCCGAAACTGAGGAAAAATTTTTTTTTTTTATATATTTTTTTTGGGATATTTATTATAGCAAAAAGCAAAAAATATTGCATTTTGTTCAAAATTGTCGCTCTATTTTTGTTTATAGCGCAAAAAATAAAAACCGCAGGGGCGATCAAATACCACCAAAAGAAAGCTCTATTTGTGGGAAAAAAAAAACGCCAATTTTGTTTTGGAGCCACGTCGCACGACCGCGCAATTGTCAGTTAAAGCAACGCAGTGCCTAATCACAAAAAGGGGCCTGGTCCTTTGGCTGCCAATTGGTCCGGGGCTGAAGTGGTTAAAGGGTGTCATGATTGAAAAAAAGGTTGTGAAACGCTGGTGTAGATATGGTTATGTGCTCTGTAGTATTGGAATATAGAGTTGAATTCATTGTGGAAATTAATATAGATTTTTTACAATTAAAGTATATATTTTTGGAGGGGCGAGAGCTACTATTTAGGTCCCCACTACAGACCTTTACTCTATTTGTTCTGGTGACGATTGTAACTGCTAATCAAAATAAGGGAAAATCCAAAATATTTTTTTATTTATTTCAGGTACTTATATAGCGCCGTCAATTTATGCAGCCCTTTACATATACAGTGTACATTCACATCAGTCCCTGCCCTCAAGGAGCTTACAACCCAATTCACATTCATATATACTAGGGCCAATTTAGACAGGATCCGATTAATCTACCAGCATGTCTGTGGGAGGAAACCGGAGTACCCAGAGGAAACCCACGCAGGCAGAGTGAGAACATGCAAACTCCAGGCAGATGGTGTCGTGGTTGGGATTCAAACCAGTGACCCTTTTTGCTGCTAGGTGAAAGTGCTACAAACTACCCAACTGTGCTGCCCAAAATATTGAGTTGTCATCAGAACAGGAATGGAAGAGAAAAAAAAAAAAAAAAAAAACATTTTTGGCTTTATATATTCTTAATTGATATAATTTTAAGCACAGAAATTCAAGGAAGAGATATTTGCACTTTTTACCTTAATGTTGCAGGCCTGCTCCATCAATCTTCGAGCATTCTCCTCGGCCCGGTATCTTTTTGGCAGCTGGACACGGAAAAACTTTAATGCCCCTTCAAAATCTGCCTGCAGGAGGTCTTCCTTGGAAGTCTGAGGGAAGAGTAAAGAGTAGACAATTGTTATTCCTATTTTCTAATTATTCAGGAAATGTTACTAGTAGTAAACCACAACACACAAACAGTGATTTCAAGCAGGGATTTATGTCAGTGCCATGCTGCCCTAGGGTACATTTACTGTGCCAAAACCACGACCACAGATATTTTTGCACACATAGTTCTATGTAATCTCACTGGAAATGGATATTAAATATTCATAGTCTCATCCTTGCAAGATTGTATAAAGGACACCCTACTGTCTTAAAGCAAATGTAAACCCGATTTATGAAATTTCAGCTGGGCACATATATCTGCAGTTTTTTCTTATCTCGCTTCAAAGCACTATGTCCTGTAGCTGCAGAGGCGGCTCTAGGCTTTGTGAGGCCTTAGGCAAAATTCAAACATGAGGCCCAAATCACGCCCTTTGCAGGGGTTAAGGAAAACCCCCGAAACGGAGCATGTTATTACTGCTGTTGCTTGTGTGGGTCAGGGATGTGTACTGCGCCAATCACATGGGATGAATAGGAGAGGAGGGTCAGCAGGGACAATGTTCTTTCTACCAGTGTGGTCTGTCATTAGACACGTCAGAGCCGAGGAGGCGCCAGGGAAAAGCGCCCTCAGCTCTGTTACTCTGGGCTGGCAGACAACAACTGCAACAACGTGGCGTGGGAGATGCTGCGGGCGACAGCAACTTGCAAATAAAGTGTCTGGATGGATGCCTGGCACTAGCAATGTCAGACCCCTCCCGTACATTACACCAGCTGCATCCGGGCAGGGATAGTTCAGTGCAGCCACCCGGAGAGTTGTGCTGTCACTTCTGCAGAAGCCGGGCTTCTGTATTCAGAAGTGACATTGATTATCAGAAAGCATAGGGAAGCACAGGAAATAGTGGAACGCAACCCTGGTGATTGACCACAGGTAAATTAGGTGGCCGCGAGGCCCATGTGAGTGCGAGGCCTTAATTTGCGCAGCTGTCTCCTGCTCTGGTCTTCTGTTATCGGCCTGATAGCTCCTGACAAGTTCACCATCACATATGATAAAATAAGCAGGAGTTTTGTGTTGGGGAGGATGCTATAAATAGATTAGAACTATTCAACAAACAGAGCTGAAAGTCTCTACCTATGAGGAGAGAGGGTGTGTGCCTTTCCTCCAATCAGCTGTCTTGGCTGTATGCCCAGGCTTCACTGCAGTGCTAACCAGGAAGGGAAAATCTCCTAACATGATCTGAACTTTCTAAACAGTATATAAAAATAAACACAGCAGATATACATGTAATACTTATGTAGGGAGATTTATTTCATCTCTGTATCATCTGAGGCCGTTTACTTCACTGGGTATATGTGATGGTTTACATCCACTTCAAGAAAGTTTTATCAAACTAGGCCCATTTTATTAAAAAAAAAAAAAAAACAGGACAGCTTTGGATACATATCAGGTTTTTTTAAATTGCTGTCAGTGTCCATAGTTGGGAGATTTCCCTTTTGAGCTTCTTTCCCAGCAACACCAAAACACGAAGGAGGGAAACAGTATTAAAAACAAACCTGATAGAAAAACATGGCAGGGAAATGTTTTTCTCTTTTCCATTGCTTACGATGATAGCCTGTCACTGGGAAATTTAGTATCTCTTCCATCCAGATTTTTAGTAACAAATACTTTTGCCTTTAGTGACACTAAATGTACAACTTTTTATTTTTCATTGAGTAAGGGAGGGTTATAACCCCTGTCAGTTTTTCTTTTTTTGCTTTCTGTAGCCAAACAGGAGGTGAGCGGAAATCCCTCCAAAGTGAGGTGTCGCCAGGGTCACCAAAACTAGTGTTCCTATTGGAAGATTTCCCCTCTAGTCTTATTCCAATGTCAACCCAAAATGGGATTTTCCTTTACTTCCGATGATTATTGTTATCATACAGGATTTATATATCGTCAACAGTTTTGCAGTGCTTTACAACATTATAACAGTAAACAGGACAAATAGACGGGGGCACAGGCAGCAGTAAAAACCTGCCAGGTGTTCTAATCCCTCTCCACTCTATTGAAAACTAAGAAAAACATTTTGCCTTTAGTGGCACTTTAATGAATATTTAACACCGCTGCAAGCTCTGACTAATTTGCAAAGTTCTAAAAGGAAAAGCCTTGTAAAAAAAAATAGAAGCCTGTAAAGAAAAGAGTTACTACTCACCTATCCCGCCATCCTTGCTGCCAGTCTATACATCACTACACAAACTGAAAAATCTGAAATTCTAGGGTGTGTGAAATGCTAGGTCCCCCTCTATGCTGTGGCTCCTCCTGGTGCCCCCTACGTTGCACTAAAGACACATTGGTGACATAGGGGTTCATGAGTGCCACAAAGACAGCAATGCCAGACCAGGCATTTGGCACACCCTAAAGCAAGCAAAGGTAGAGCAAAGATTGGCAGTGCAGGCATTTTATTTCGTTCAGGGAGGTATCTTGATACCAGACATATCCACAACAGTTTACGCCTTTTAGTACATTTCCTTAAAAAAGAATTCCAGGCATGGGTATTTTTTATGGCCCCCTATGTCCTGTGATGTACAGATCAATGGGTTAAACAACAGAGGTGTACCAGGCATCTGACACTCCAGGAAGTGTCAGATACAGAAGAAACTTTAGGCAGTATAAGCTGCAAAAGGACAAAATGGCAGCTCAGGAAGCAGGTCAAGTATTCGCTTTTTTCTTTTTCTTTACAGGCATCGTGTTCCGTGGTCTATGCCGTGCTTGCCTTCTCGCACTGACATTGAAGGTATGTATTCGGCCCTCTCGGGGAACGTCTATTATCCATCTAGGACAGGGTTTATGGACCGTTTGTGAATTTTTTTATTTTTTTTGCATTGTTGGGAAACAACAAACACTGCATACACTGAGGCTCACATCCTTGTATTTATAATGTAACAGTTATCTTTTGTTTTATAGAACTGTCTTTTCACACTGGTCTCATTCCATTCTCCCTGATGAAGTCATCCTTATGGCGAAACATGTAGGGAGGGATTTGACCTACCAGCACACCAATGCTTAGAACATCCTGGCCCCATGTTGATATTGGATTTTCTTTTGAATACCTGTGATTAAATTCATATTTCAGAAACCAATGTGATTTTTTAAATTGTTATACTTCTGTTATATTTGTTAATAAATCTTTTTTTATATAAATATTCATATTTCATTATTAACCAGGCACCGCAATAATCCCCTTCCTCCCCAACTACAATTTATTTTAAGAAGTGTCAGGGTTGCTTTAAGGCCCCATGCACACGAGACGCTGTTAAACGCGCGTTCAGAGGCAGTTGGACACTTTTTTCAACTGAACCTGAACACATGCAATGTTATCCTATGTGTCCATGTACACAGTCTAGTTTTTTCCTGTTTTTATGCAGTTGCGTTTAACCTTGTTTTTCCCAGAAGCAAAAAAATGCGTTCAGACACTTTGCTTTTCCACGTTTCAGACGCAAAACGCAGCTAAACGCTAAACATTTGCGTTTATAAGTCTTTTTAAAGGAATCCAATTTTTTGGACCAGAAAACTCAGAAATATGATGGTAAACCATAAAAATACTAGAAAAATGTGTTTAAAATGTCGTAATTAGTTTAGATAGTTCATAGAGCATATATACTCACTGATGTGTACATGTTTGTGAAATGCACACGTTTGTGAAATATTCAACGGACATTCGCTGTGCCATCAATGGATGGGTCCAATATCGCCAAGCTCTGATTCTGGACCTCTCATGCAAATTTGCGACGACGTTGCTGCCTCATCAAGAGCAACATCAGGAGCATTTCCTGACATATATTCGTTATGGGATCCATTTCCAAAAAAAAAAAACACAGAAAGAGAGGCAAATGCAAGTGTACAACTGCCCTCTCTGCTGCTGCTGCTCACAAAATTTTTGCGTCTCGTGTGCATGGGGCCTAAGGGTACAGGATTTGCAGCAGTCATCCTAAACCTGGTTTTGCTACCTAGCAAGTTGCTAGCAAGCACTGCCATTTTGCCACACAGGAAGACAGATATATAAAAGTGACCCTATCATGAGAGAAGTATGCTGCTGCCATTTCTTTCTGAAAATGCTAGATGCCTGGCTGCTTTTGACTTCACCATTTTTGAGTCACAGAATAAAGCATGCTCTAAAGGAGTGTCTGTAAATGGCACTCAGGGATAAGAACCCCTTACCTTTATACTTGTTATGGGTCATAAAATCCATCAGCATTGAAGTTGAAATGCCAGAATTATAGCTAGGTAACTAGCAGTCACACAGGAAGAGGTAAACAATGGCAGCTTCCATTAATCTCTCAAGACAAATCTCCTTTGAGGTAGCACTCTGGACTCAGAAAGGAGGGGGGGAATATTAAAGGACGCATTCACTTAAAGTGAACTCGTCCCTTAAAGTGGTAGTAAACCTCAGACATGAAATATGAAGAAAGCATATCCTTTTTAGTGTGAACTCTCAAATAAAAGCACTAAGACCCCTTTCACACTGGAGGCGTTTTTCAGGTGCTTTAGCGCTAAAAATAGTGCCTGTAAAGCGCCTGAAAAAAGCCTCATCTACAATCCCAGTATGAAAGCCTGAGTGCTTTCACACTGGGGGGGTGGGCTGGCAGGACGTCAAAAAAAGTCCTGCAAGCAGCTTCTTTGAGGCACTTTAGGAGCCCTGTTTACACTGCTCCTAAAGTGGCCCTGCCAATTGAAATCAATGGGCAGCGCCACCGAAGCGCCTGCAAAGCGCCACGGCAGCGGCACTTTGTGGGCGCTTTTAACCCATTATTCGCCCGCTAGCGGGGGTTAAAAGCACCCCGCTAGCACCCGAAAAGTGCCGCAAAAGCGATGGTAAAGCGCCACTAAAACTAGAGGCACTTTACCGCCGGCGCCCCCATACTGGCAGTGTGAAAGGGATCCAAGTGTCATTTCTGTCTGCTACTTCATTCCTTTATTATCAGCATGAACCACTTCGGACAATTTTCGGACAGGGGAGGGATCTGCAGCTGATAGACAGCGTCAGCTCTGTTCCTGTGTGCTGTGTGGAAGGGGGGGGGGGGGTGTGTCCAGGGCAGGTGCTGCCGCTAGGCTGCCTAGGGGGCACAGCCACGGCTGCCGACTCCCCTACTAGCCTGGCCGGGGGAACACAAGGGGCTAAAGACTGCCACCCTACACAGGGCTGGGACGCTGATGGACTTTCCGCTGGCCAATCCAGAGAAAGCAGCAGCCATGTAGGACATCCATCACGAATGCTGCTGCAGAGGTTAGCAGTAGCTCAACCTGTGAGGAGGGCGACACCGAGCCGGATCCTGGGAGTCGGAGGACACCTGGGGGGAGCGGAGGTGGCGGGCACCATGTCTCAGGATGGAGGATAAGTTCTGCTGCCCTGGTGAGTCCGCTCTGACAATTAGCACCCGGCTGTAGGCACAGGTAAGACAACCACCAGAGAAGAGAAGACTGCAGATAAACAGGTACAACGTATGTAGGAGGATTTGTTTAATTTATGTGTATTTTCTAAGGATAGTTCCTTCCCTGGGTATATGTAAGGTTTTACAACCACTTTGAGTAAAGAACAAATGAGTTGGAAGTGGAGGAGAGATTACAGCCTATCCAATAAATCCCCTGGTTGGTATATTAAGTCCTCCATATACTGCGAACTGACACACAGCGGATATAAAAAATTTCTAAACACCCCTGTTAAAATTATGTAAAAAAATGAGACAAAGATAAATGATTTCAGAACTTTTTCCACATTTAATGTGACCTATAAACTGTACAACTCAGTTGAACAACAAACTGAAATCTTTTAGGTGGGGGGAAGTAAAACTAAAAAACTAAAATATGGTTGCATAAGTGTGCACACCCTTAGGCCCCTTTCACACTTATACGACTTGTCCCGCGATTTGGGATGGCAAAGTAGCATGACAATTCGTTCCCCATGATTTCCAATGACAGCCATTCATATTAGTACCACTTCAAGTCGTTCCGACTTCAAAGTAGTCCCTGCACTACTTTGGTCCGATTTTGATGCCACTTGCACAGGCAGTCCTTAAAATCACGGCCGCGAATCGCGGCAAAATTGCGCGACTTTGAAGTCGCACAAGTGTGAAAGGGGCCTTACACTAATACTTTGTTGAAGCTCCAATTTGATTTTATTACAGCACTCAGTCTTTTTGGGTACGAGTCTATCAGCATGGCACATCTTGACTTGCACTCTTTGCAAAAACACTCCAAATCTGTCAGATTACGAGGGCATCTCCTGTGCACAGCCCTCTTCAGATCAACCCACAGATTTTCAAGTCTGGGCTCTGGCTGGGCTATTCTAAAACTTTAATCTTCTTCTGGTGAAGCCATTCCTTTGTTGATTTGGATGTATCCTTTGGGTCGTTGTCAGATGAAGTTCCTCTTCATGTTCAGCTTTCTAGCAGAAGCCTGAAGGTTTTGTGCCAATATTGACTTATATTTGGAACTGTTCATAATTCCCTCTACCTTGACTAAGGCCCCTGTTCCAGCAGAAGAAAAACACCCCCAAAGCATGATGCTGCCACCATCATGCTTCACAGTGGGTATGGTGTTCTTTTGGTGATGTGCAGTGTTGTTTTGCGCCAAACATATCTTTTGGAATTATGGCCAAAAAGTTCAACCTTGGTTTCATCAGACCATAACACATTTTCCAACATGCTTTTGGGAGACTTCAGAAGATGTGTTTTTGCAAAATTTAGCTGGGCTTGGTTGATTTTCTTTGTAAAAAAAAAAAGGCTTCCGTCTTGCCACTCCATAGCCCAGACACATGAATACGGGATATTGTTGTTACATGTACCACACAGCCAGTACTTGCCAGATATTCTTGCAGCTCCTTTAATGTTGCTGTAGGCCTCTTGGCAGCCTCCCTGACCAGTTTTCTTCTGGTCTTTTCATCAATATTTTGGAGGGACATCCAGTTCTTGGTAATGTCACTGTTGTGCCATATTTTCTCCACTTGATGATGACTTCACTGTGTTCCATGGTATATCTAATGCCTTGGAAATTCTTTTGTACCCTTCTCCTGACTGATACCTTTTAGACCCCTTTCACACTGGGGGCGTTTAGCAGGCGCTATAGCGTTAAAATTAGCGCCTGCAAACCGCCCTAAAACAGTTGCTCCATTCACTCCAATGTGAAAGCCTGAGGGCTTTCACACTGGAGCAGTGCGATGGCAGGGCGTCAGAAAAAGTCCTGCCAGCAGCTTCTTTGGAGCGGTGAACTCACCGCTCTTCCCCATTAAAATCAATGGGGCAGCGGCGGGGTTCTGTGGGAGGATTTAACCCCCTTTCGGCCGATAGCGGGGGGTTAAAACCACCCGCTAGCAGCCAAATAGCGCCGCTAAAATGACGGTAAAGCGGCACAGTGTGAAAGGGGTCTTAACAATGAGATCCCTCTGATGCTTTGGAAGCTCTCTGCGGACCATGGTTTTAGCTGTAGGATGCGACTAAGAAAATGTCAGGAAAGACCTACTAGAACAGCTGAACTTTATTTGGGGTTAATCAGAGGCACTTTAAATGATGGAAGGTGTGTACTGACTCCTATTTAACATGAGTTTGAATGTGATTGCTTAATTCTGAACACAGCTACATCCCCAATTATAAGAGGGCATGCACACTTAGGCTGCTTTCACACTGGGGCGGTTTGCAGGCGCTATTGTGCTAAAAATAGCGCCTGCAAACCGACCTGAAACAGCTGCTGCTGTGTCTCCAGTGTGAAAGCCCCGAGGGCTTTCACACTGGAGCGGTGCGCTAGCAGGACGGTAAAAAAAGTCCTGCTAGCAGCATCTTTGGAGCGGTGAAGGAGCGGTGTATTCACCGCTCCTATACCGCTCCTACCCATTGAAATCAATAGGACACCGCGGGGATACCACCGGCAAAGCGACGCTTTTCCGGCCGCTAGCGGGGGTTAAAACCACCCCGCTAGCGGCCGCATACCGCGGGTAAAACGACGGTAAAGTAGCGCTAAATATAGCGCTGCTTTACCGCCGCCGCCCGCACCGCTCCGGTGTGAAACCAGCCTTAAGCAACCACATTATTTTATTTTTTTACATTTACTCCCCACCCACCCCCAAAAGATTTCAGTTTGTTTTTCAATTGAGTTGCATAGTTTATAAGTCACATTAAGGCCTCATACACACAGACGTTTTAACAGTGGCTTTTTTCAGCTTTTTTTGCTGCTTAAGAAGGCAACTCCATGTTATTCAATGGGCTCATACACACCATGGCGTTTTTGAGCTGTAACAGGCATGGTCGTTTTTAAGCTCCAAAAAAAACCAAGGACCAGCACCTTCAGAGGCTCCAGCGTTGGAGCTGTTTTGACGCTGACGCCGAAAAAAGCTCAAAAACGCGCATTAACGCTATACCGACGTTTTTTAGCGTCAGCGTTTTTAAGCTGTAAAAATGTTTATGTGGGTAATTTGAGAGTGGAAAATAGCAGAGGGATGTTCTTTTAAAAAAAACGTGCTTCAAAGCTTAAAAACTACGTTAAACGCGCATTGACGCCAAATCAAAACGCTAATAAAATCGAGTTTTTAGCGCTGCTTTTTTTCCAGTTGTTGTTACTAGCTTTACAGCCCGTTTTTTAAAACGTCCGTGTGTATGAGGCCTAAAAGGTAGAAAAAGTTCTGAAATGATTTATCTTTGTCTCATTTTATTTACATCACAGAAACCTGACATTTTAACAGGTAGTGTAAACTTTTTATATTCATTGTACATGAAGTCAATAATTAGTACCAGCCAATCAGATTTTTCCTTTGATCAGTTTAGAACAGTCAGTATGTATGAAAGTGATTACCATACTTTGGAATTAATGGATATCTGGAGGACAGATGAACAGATGTGCCAAACTCCCTGTACAATACACCTAAAAACATGCAGCGAGGGGAGGAGAGCAGTACTGAAAGTCCCTTCATGACTCCAGTTATTTCATGGTAATGTGCCATCATAATGACCAAGGAGAGGAATGGTCCTTGGAGCTATTCGTCCATGACAATGACCCTGGCTAAGTGATAGTCTTACTGCAAATTATTCCTCCTGCACTACAGTGGATATAAATCTAACTACCTATTTATATTCTCCAATCTCCACCATGAAAGCTATAGAAAATGTGCGCAACTACCAACAATCTGAAAAAAAATAATCAAAATGACATTATATGTTACTAGTACTCAAATGAAGGTGTATGATTTATGAGCAAAGCTGAATATACAAAGATATGGCTAGCACTGAAATCATATTTTCTTCTTCAAAAGATCACTTAGATGCCTTAAAGAGAACCTGTCATTACAGGGTTACTTTTACACACAAGGCAGCCTGTAAACAAAGAGGCACGTGTTGAAATCATTTGCTTTGCTGCTCCCTGGTTGCTGCGTGTATTTCACACTTCTGGGTACAGAGAATAACTGCACCCCGGCCCCACGCTGTGGTTCTTCCCATGGGTTCATACATTACTAAAAGGACATTTCAGCCAGGGGAGGAACCACAGCACATGGTGGGGGTGGCAAAAATATTGACCGGCAACAATGGGACTGACTGGACCTCCTCTTCTGGGGTCCTCGCCAGCGCTCTCCACTCCTCCTCCCTTGCCGGCATCCCTTGCAAGTCACTTTCTATGAAGGCACTTGTGAGGGCTCGACCTCCAGCCAGGCTGTATGCATCTATTGACATACATAGCATGGCTCAGCCCCACCCCATGCTATCTTCTCACTAGATTTGATTAACAGCAGCTGGAGCCAATGGCTCCCACTGCTGCCTGTGAATCCTGTGAGGAGAGAGAGAGCAGCGCTGGATCGAGATTGGGCTCAGGTAAGTATTTAGGGGGGAGGAGAGGACCATAGAAGGTTATTTACCTTAATGCAGATTTAGCGAAACTAAAAAAAAATTAAGCTAAAAAGAAACATTTAGCCTTTATAACCACTTTAAGTTAAATTAACCCCTTGCCAGCCGCCCTCCGTATATATACTGCGGCAAGGCGGCTCGGCTGCGCAAACTGACGTACCTGTACGTCGGTCTGAGCATGTGGTAATGCGGTCGCCCACCGTGGGAGCTTGTCTGCGGGTTTCCGGGCCACCCACGAGTTCTGTGAAGAGAGGCAGAAGGGGGATATGCCAATGTAAACAAGGCGGATCCCCATTCTGACAGGGGAGGAGAGAAAGATCAGCTGTTAACCACTTCATTACCCAGCCATTGTAATATGACGTCCACAAGGTGGATCTACCATCCTGGGTGGGCGTCATATGACGTCCTCCTATTCCCGGCCGCCTAGGGGGCGCGCGCGCGCGCGCCGCCGTCGCCGCTCGGGACCCGGTGCGCGTGCCCGGCAGCCGCGATGTCCGCCAGGCACCCGCGATTGCCAGGGAAAACAGCAGGGCCGTGGAGCTGTGTGTGTAAACACACAGCTCCACGTCCTGTCAGTGGAGAGGAGACCGATAGTGTGTTCCCAGTACGGAGGAACACCGATCGGTCTCCTCCCCTTGTGAGTCCCCTCCCCCCCACAGTTAGAATCACTCACATAGGGAACATATTAACCCCTGCAGCGCCCCCTAGTGTTAACCCCTTCCCTGCCAGTCACATTTACACAGTAATCATTGCAATTTTATAGCCACGATCGCTGTGTAAATGTGAATGGTCCCAAAAATGTGTCAAAAGTGTCCGAATTGTCCGCTGCAATGTCGCAGTCACAAAAAAAAAAAAAAATCGCAGATCGCCGCCATTACTAGTAAAAAAAAAAAAAAAAAAAAAAATGCAATAAATCTATCCCCTATTTTGTAAACGCTATAACTTTTGCGCAAACCGATCTATATACGCTTATTGCGATTTTTTTGTACCAAAAATATGTAGAAGAATACGTATCGGCCTAAACTGAGGAAAAAAAAAATGTTTTTTTTTTTTTTTTTTAAAAAAATGGGATATTTATTATAGCAAAAAGTAAAAAAGTGTTTTTTTTTTCAAAATTGTCGCTCTTCTTTTGTGTTTAGCGCAAAAAATAAAAACTGCAGAGGTGTTCAAATACCACCAAAAGAAAGCTCTATTTGTGTCAATTTTGTTTGGGTGCAACGTCGCACGACTGCGCAATTGTCAGTTAAAGCGACGCAGTGCCGAATCGCAAAAAACGCTCTGGTAAGGAAGGGGGTAAAATCGCCCGGTGCTGAAGTGGTTAATAGTGATCAGGAACAGTGATCTCTCTCTACTCCCAGTCAGTCCATCCCCCTAACAGTTAGAAAGCACCTACCTAGGGAACACTTAACCCCTTGATCACCCCCTAGTGTTAATCCCTTCCCTGACAGTATTCTTTATACAGTGATCAGTGCATTTTTATAGCACTGATCACTTTATTGGTGTTACTGGTCACCAAAAAGTCCATGCACCCACAGGAGTTTAGAGGCAGAAGCAGGAGCAGCAAGGTTTTGGTATGACATGGATTAACAGGTATAAACGTGCTTAAAGCAGACCTTTAGTCATTTTTTCATCTGTTAGGTCTTCTGTCCTTGTTTTAACTTGGATAGTAAAAAAAAAAATTCTGCCAGTAAATACCTTATACAGCCCACTTCCTGTCTTGTCTGGTAATTAGCCTAGGCTAATGACATCATACACAGTTCTCTCTCTCACTCTTGTGAGAGAGTGTGTGTGTGTGTGTGTGTGTGTGTGTGTGGGGGGGGGGGGGGGGGAGTCATAGGAGAGCCAAGGAGAGCGGCAGAGCTGGAACAAGGGATGGGGATAACAGGAGATTGCAGAGAGCCATGTGTATTCATCGAGAGAGGAAAAATGCGAAGGCGATGTGGTGTGTGTGTGTGTGTGTGTGTATCCAGGAAGTGAACAGGCAGCAGTTTCAGCTGCCCACAGTTAAAATGGATGCAGCCAGACTCAGAGGGAGATTACTGCAGCATATTTGACAAGTACAGAATCACAGTATATATAAAATAATATGCAAAGTGATTGGAGGGAAGCTTCAGAATGGCAAAGATGTTTTTATTACAAATTATGTAAGCAAACTGAAACTCCTCTTTAACCGCTTTGCGACCGCCGGCTGTCAAATGACGGCCAGGCGGCGCAGCTCTCGTTGTGGGAGGGCGTCATATGACGTCCTCCCCTTCTGTGCACTCCAGGGAGCGCGCGCGCGCCGCCGGGAGCGCGCACGCTCTCGCCGTGTCACTGGGCACCGATGTGCGTGCCCAGCGGCCGCGATGTCCGCTGGGCACCCGCGATTGCCCGGTAACACAGCGGGACCGTGGATCTGTGTGTGTAAACACACAGATCAACAGTCCTGTCAGAGGAGAGGAGCCGATGGTGTGTTCTCTGTACAGAGAAACACCGATCGGTCTCCTCCCCTTGTGAGTCCCCTCTCCCACAGTAAGAATCACTCTTAGGGAACATAGTTAACCCCTCCCCTCCCCCTAGTGGTTAACCCCTTCACTACAACTGTCATTTATACAGGAATCAATGCATTTAAATAGCATTGATTGCTGTATAAATGACAATGGTGCCAAAAATGTGTCAAAATTGTCCGATGTGTCCGCCATAATGTCGCAGTCAAAATAAAAATCGCTGATCGCCGCCATTACTAGTAAAAAAAAAAAATATTAATAAAAATGCTATAAAACTATCCCCTATTTTGTAAATGCTCTAACTTTTGCACAAACTAATCAATACTCGCTAATTGCGATTTTTTTTTTACCAAAAATATGTAGAAGAATACGTATCGGCCTAAACTGAGGAAAAAAAATGTTTTTTTATATATTTTTTGGGGATATTTAGTACAGCAAAAAGTAAAAAATATTGTTTTTTTTTTTAAATTTGTCGCTCTTTTGTTTATTGCGCAAAAAATAAAAAACGCAGAGGTGATCAAATACCACCAAAAGAAAGCTCTATTTGTGGGGAAAAAATGATAACAATTTCATTTGGGTACAGTGTCGTATGACCGCGCAATTGTCATTCAAAGTGCGTCAGCGCTGAAAGCTGAAAAATGGCTTGGTCAGGAAGGGGGTGAAAATGCACTGTAGCGAGGTGGTTAAGCACTAGGCGCATCAAGCGCTCGGGCGTTCATTTATTTCAATGGCCAATTAAATGAAAAAAACGTCCAAGTGCTTAATGCACTTAAACACGCCTAAATGCATTTTTTTTTTACACTTTTTTTCTGCCAGGGAAAATGCATTTAGAAGAACTATGCAAATGCCCAGTGTGCATGAGGCCTAAAAAACAAAACTAATGCAGCTGTCACATCTAAGAATTGGTAAGCTGCAATAGAATACATAGATGTTTGGGTTTAAAGTAGAACTAAAAGGCAAAACTTTTCTTTTTTTTTCCATTTTGGATGGAGTGAAGAGGGATTAGAACACCAGTCAGTTTTCTTTGCTGTCTGTGCCCCCCTCTCCATCTGTCCTGTTTACCATTATCACTGAAAGCAAAATCGCTAATTTTGGGCTGTCCCCAGAAAAGTAATAGAGGGGAAATCTTCCAATAGGGGCACTAGTTCTGGTGACCTGGGGATCCCCAAGCAATTCTCTTCATTTGCAGGGATTTCCTCTCACTTCCTGTTTGGTTATGGGACAGGAAAGAAAGGGAAATCTCTGCAATGAGACCCAGAAGGAGAAAAAAAAAATCTGACAGGGGTTATAACCCTCCCTTGCTCTATCCAAAATGGCAAACAAATGTGCCTATATTTCTACTTTAATACTGCTTTAAGTTCACCAAACAATAAGGATAATTTACAAAAGAATAGAGAATGTTCAGAGCAGTCAGGGTTCCCATGCTGACCCATGTTCACAGCCAAAGTGCCTACAATGGGCAAGAATGGTTTGAGGAATATGAGTCTGAGGTATTGACTTGGCCCAAAATTCTCCAAATGTGGGCTGAATTCGGACCTGAAAACTGACCAAAAGACACACAGAGCTCCTGTGCAAATTCACACTGGAGCCGCAGTGGAGATATGTGAACCGGCTCCATAGACAGCCAGCCAAAATCTCCTGCTATCTCGAACTGGATGTGGGGAATCCACATCCAATTCGCAATGGTGTGAACCCAGCCTCAGTCAAACTCAGATCCTTCAACTATGTTCCTACATACAGTGGCACCATGGAGAATGGGAGAATGAATTTAGCCATCCTCTAACAGGAAGTCAGGTCACAGCCCCAAAAATAATGGAATTTGGGGATTTGGAGGATGCGGAGAGCCTGCTTTTTTGAGTTAAAGTAGAACTATAGGCATAACTATTTTTTTTTTTCATTTTTGTACCATTGGGGAGATTTACCTTTACTTCCTGCCCCATAGCCAAACAGGAAGTGAGAGGAGATTCCTGCAAATTAAGGGAATCCCTTGGGGACCCCCTAGGTTACCAGAACTAGTGTCTCCATTGGAAGATTTCTCATCTACAGTGCATGGAAAAAGTATTCATACCCCTTGACATTTTCCACATTGTTTCATGTTACAACCAAAAATGTAAATGTATTTTATTTGGATTTTATGTGATAGACCAACACAAAGTGGCACATAACTGTGAAGTGGAAGGAAAAATTAAAAAATGGTTTTCAACATTGCTTACAAATATCTGAAAAGTGTGGCGTGTATTTGTATTCAGCCCCCCTGACTGAATACTTTGTAGAACCATCTTTGGCTGAAAGTCTTTTTCGGGATGTCTCTACCAGGTTTGCACATCTAGAGAAGTCTAGTGACATTTGTGCCCATTGTTCCTTGCAAAATATCTCAAGCTCTGTCAGGTTGGATGGAGAGCGTCTGAACAGCTATTTTCAATTCTTGCCACAGATTCTCAATTGGATTTAGATCTGGACTGGGCCATTCTAAAACATGTATATGCTTTGATCTAAACCATTCCATCTGGCTGTATGTTTAGGGTCGTTGTCCTGCTGGAAGGTGAACCTCCACCCCAGTCTCAAGTCTTTTGCAGACGCTAACTGAATTTCTTCTAAGATTGCGCTGTATTTGGCTCCATCCATCTTACCATCAACCCTGACCAGCTTCCCTGTCCCTCCTGAAAAAAATCATCCAGACAACATGATGCTGCCACCACCATGTTTCACGCTTGGGATGGTGTGTTCAGGGTGATGTGCAGTGTTCGTTTTCCGCTACACATAGCGTTTTACTTTTATGCCAAAGGTCAATTTTGGTCTCATCTGACCAGAGCACCTTCTTCCACATATTTGCTGTGTCCCCCACATGGCTTCTCGCAAACTGCAAACGGGCTTCTTATGGCTTTCTTCTTGCCACTCTTCCATAAAGACCAGATTTGTGGAGTGCATTACTACTAGTTGTCCTGTGGACAGACTCTGCCACCTGAGCTGTGGATCTCTGCAGCTCCTCCAGAGATACCATGGGCCTCTTGGCTGCTTCTCTGATTAATGGTCTCCTTGCTCGGCCTGTCAGTTTAGGTGGACGGCCATGTCTTGGTAGGTTTGCAGTTGTGCCATACTCATTCCATTTTCGGATGATGGATTGAACAGTGCTCCGTGAGACTTTCAAAGCTTGGGATATTTTTTTATAACCTAACCCTGCATTAAACTTCTCCACAACTTTATCCCTGACCTGTCTGGTGTGTTCCTTGGCCTTCATGAGGGCCTCACAGAACACCTGTATTTATACTGAAATTAAATTATACACAGGTGGACGCTATTTACTGATTAGGTGACTTCTGAAGGCAATTGGTTCAGGTAGATTTTAGTTAGGGGTATCAGAGTAAAGGGGGCTGAATACATTCACGCCACACTTTTCAGATATTTATTTACAAACATTTAAAAAAAAAAACATTTATTTCCTTTCCACTTCACATTTATGTGCCACTTTGTGTTGGTCTATCACATAAAATCTCAATAAAATACATTTACGTTTTTGGTTGCAACATGACAAAATGTGGAAAATTTCAAGGGGTATGAATACTTTTTCAAGGCACTGTATTACTTTTTTGGGGACAATCCAAAATTTGGGATATTCCTTCACTTTCAATGATAATTGTAAACAGGACAAATAGGGAGGGTGAATCTCCCCAACGGGGACACAGAACGCAATAAAAACGAATCCCTCTCCCCCCTATCCAAAACTGAAAAAAAAAAACTTTTTGCTTTTAGTTATAACTTTAACATAATTATGTAAAGGGAAAAATATATATTTAAAAAAATAACAAACATATTATACTTACCTGCTCTGTGAGTGGTTTTGCACAGAGCAGCCCGGATCTTCCTCTTCTCAGGTCCCCCGCTGGCGGTCCTGGCTCCCCCGTTGACTGCTCCCATAGCAAGGGACATAGAAGAAACATCCTAGCAGCTCCAAGAAGTTTTCTTGGGACACAGACCTGCGCCATGTTGCATATGACACCTGCTGGTGAAATCTGGTATTGTAGTGAAAACAGAAAAAGGTCATCTATGGTTGCCCATTGTATTTTGCCATGTACTGTAATCAATGGGATGAAAATTTTAACTGCAGCATTTAGGGATCACCAGTGTTATTACATTTGTGTATTTAAATCAAACAGGGGATTTCCCCTCTTTGAACAGGTATTGTACTATTTTCTGCATCTTAGAATATTTTAGTACACTGTCCACATAGGTAGTAGATTACACTGATCAGAAGCATGTATTGTATTTAGCAATTTGTCTCAATGTCCAGGTCCTTATTTATGCAATTGCATTTTTATTGAATTATGAAACAGTATAAATGACAAGCAATAAATATACAGTACAATCATACAAAATAGATCATACTTCATTGCTCCGCCTTCCCACAATTTGGAAAACATAGGCAACACGTGATAACAGGTGAACTTTCTCAAGTACACTGAAAATAATTCCCTGTGACTGCAATAATTTTATCTAATACCGGTCCTAGTCTAGATATAACAGTTCAATAAAACAAGAAAGTTGTTATACCGTGACAAGGATTATAATAGTCGACTAACAACTTTGTGAAAGGAAATCCCTGAGCTTCCCACATAAATAACTAAATACATTCTAGCCGTCATGTTCTCCTGCAGGTCTAAAATGGAACTACAACTCTGATTGCTTGCTTTGGTCAGCACAGGCACTTTTGTGCCGTAGAGGGTTTATATTTCTCAATTGTACAAGTCTTATGCCACGTACACACGATCGAAATTCTCGTCGGAAAAAGCTTTGACGGTTTTCCCGACGGAATTCCGCTCAAACTGTCTTGCCTACACACAGTCACACCAAATTCCGACCGCCAAGAACGCGGTGACATACATCACTACAACGAGCCGAGTTCAATGCTTCTGAGCAAGCTTTGAATAGTTTCCGAGCATGCGTAGGAATTTTGCGCATCAGAATTGCTACAGACGATCGGAACTTCCGATAGAAACCTTTCCCGTCAGAAAAATTGAGAACATACTCTCATTTTTTTTGCAAATCGGAAATTCGGCCAGCAAAATTCCGATGGAGCCTACACACGGTCGCATTTTCCGATGAAAAGCTCTCATCGGTCTTTCTGGCCGGAATTCCGATCGTGTGTACACGGCATAACAAGCTGTTTTTTCATCAGTAAATGTCTTTAAAAACCCCCAAAAAGGCCTAAAAATATCTCCCTCTTCATTATCATAAGAATGCAGGTCAATGTCATGGTCACATAAGATATCTAAAATGTCAACAAGGCCATTGGGCAATCCCGTCTTGTGCTTGTTGAGGAAAGACTGGGGGGATAATGTTCCCTCCAGCACTCATGAAATGACTGGCTTATGTAGTAAGACAGGTACTCCTGCCTAGAAAAAGGCATAATGTTATCAACTGCATCCAGATCACCTATCTTTAAGCTGTGGTCAATAGCCAATAGAAAGAGAATAGATTGCTGGCCCTTGGGTGGCAATCAGAACACCCAGTTAGTTATGTGCCAGAGATATGTCTATGTGTAAATTGTATGTGAACATTGATTAAAATTTTGTTAATTTTTTATGTGCCTATAAAGTCCATTTTTCGTTTTTTTCAAAAAAACGTTTTTGCCAATAACCAATAGAAACATAGTTCCACCCTCCAAAACCCACAACATTCTTATGAGTGAATCCATGGTTTTATGAGTAAAGGACACATGATCTTGGGGTGCAACAGTTGGACAGGACACATAGTTGACAAGGTTGGTTCCAACGCTTTCTGCAAACAAAAAAGTGCACACACAAAACGCAGCTAACATATGACAAAGCTCATGCAGGAAAATAACAACATGCAGATCCCGTGTTCCCTCCCCGGGGTAGAATGACGATGCAACAAGTCTCTCACCGCCAGAAGTCGGGGTACAAACAAGCGATGCCCCATTCCCAGCAGCTCCAGGACGCGACAGGCGTACTCATTGACAAAGTTGCTCTTCTCATCCTGAATTTCCTGTGACTTTTTCACAGGAGAGGAAAGCTGGGGGGCTGGTGGGGTGAAAGGTATCCTCTCCTCCATGGAGGTTTTCCGGAACACCCTCTCCTAACCTTATTGAGCCCGGGAAGGAATGCTAGCAAGTGAATTGGTGTGGTGGTGCATAAAGTCAATGCTGGGCATGTAGGCAATGCCAGTCTGCCTCACTGCACATGGAAATCATCTTAGGAGGAACACAACCAGACATCCATTAAGAAGCACGGCACAGGTGCGTACTGACGCATCTACACCCAACATAAAGGCACGGTTAATTTAGAAGTCATCATAGCAGAATCAGAATGGAGATAGCCTTATGGAAAGGACCCAGCAGAGAATGCAGGGGGGAAGTCAGGCCCAGCTGCTGGATGTGTGTGCTTGGATGGGGCTGCAGGAACAAGCGATGAGATCACTGCATCCACCGGAGCTGCTGCTGCTACAGCCTCTCATCATGAATCAGTAATGAAGGAGGGAGAAGGGAGGTGAATGAGCGAGGATGGAGGGAGGATGCTTGCTAAAGGATGCTGTAATCAGAAACCAATAGAAAAGCCCCTAACGCACATCATCCACACCCTGCTTTTTACAGCTTTCCAGTTTCCTTAAATAATCCCAGTCCTCTTTTTTTTTTTTTTTTAAATACCTGTCCTTTAGTTTTATCCCCCCTTTATTAAACTAAAAACAGAAGAAGGTGCAATCAAATTATCTTTTATATTAGTGTGCAAAATACAGCTCCTGCTATACCTTTCTGCATGCAATCATTTTACATAGTAGATGACAGGGCAATGCCATGTTGACCACCAGCATTTGAAGACAGATTGCTCCTGGTCAGACGGGTGGTAATGGGAATCTTGCTCATGTTTAAAAATACTGGGAATGAAATTTCCTTAGAAGATTTCAGGATGAAGTGGAAAGTGCTTGGCATGTTCCTAAGAAGCAGGTGGCGGGGCTGAAGTTAAGCGATAGCGTCCTCTAGTGTGAGACACGCGAATTGCCATGTAAGGAAATGATTATCTTCTGTCTTGTGAGCACATCTGCTATTCTACAGCCTCCTGCCAACCTCACAGATATAACAAGGCTGCTTGGCAATACAGAAGGATTTTCATGAATCTGTTTGCCAATGGCGTCCATGAAAACTGCAATATGATCATTCATTCATATATTTAAAATTGTAATCAGATCTGAAGAAAAAATGAAGGGTATATAATTATTTCTGACCCCTAAGGCCTCATGTACACTGCTGCTGCTAAACGGACGTTTAGGAGCAGTCGGGCATTTTTTTCAATTGCTCCTTAAAGTGGTTGTAAACCCTTACAAACCACTTTGACCTACAGGTAAGCCTTAATCTAAGTCCAATAAATATCTCCTAAACCTACATGGTTTAGGAGATATTTAGAAAAGAAAAGGCACCGCTATCTACAGCGCATGCGCCGTAGACAGCGGCACACAGGCGCACGCCGAGTTCATGGCCATATGCCGCTTTCCTGCGCATGCGCGGGAGTGACGTCATCGCCGCTCCAGCGAATCACAGCGCTGGAGCGGCGAGACCCGGAAGTCACTCCGGGTTTAATGGCGTTGCAGAAGATCGTGGATGAGGGACGCTTCGGGGGCTTAGTTCTCAGGTAAGTCATTCATAATGAGCTAGTATGCTATGCATACTAGCTCATTATGCTTTTGCCTTGCAGGTTCCGTTTTTTTATTTTTTATTTTTTTTACATAGCCTTTACTTCCTCTTTAACTCTCAGGGTACCCTGTACACAGGGTCGTTTCTAGGAAGTTGAGTTTAGGGGCCTTTTTTGGAAAGCAAAAAAATTTGTTCAGATGCTGAGTTTAGAGGCATTTCAAGCGTCAAACACTTCTAAACGTGGCTAAATGCGGTAACAAACAGCTACATAGATGAAATACATATAAAAGGAGCAGTTTTAGCTGGCAAAGGATTTGTATTTCTGTCCATCTAGTCGAGAGATTTACACAGCTCTGCCACACAGCACAGACCTATCTGTCAGGGCAGGAGACCTCCTTTTTTTTTCCTTTGTTATTGCAATTAAACACTTAACACGTCTTGTGCCTCCTGGCCTATGATTGGGTAGTGAAAGAAGAAGCAGCAGACTTCTCCCGGTCACACTGCTCTCTCCGCCAATAAGTTTGCCCCTTGTTGGCACATGAACACTGCAGCACAGATAACTGGCTCCTTGTGCTTCTGTTCCTTTCTCAGACTGAGCTCTGCTGTACAGTGGATTGCAATAGGTGGATACTAAGCCAAATCCAGGTGTTTACACCACTTGTATTTATAATAAAAAAAAATTAAAAGAAAAGAAGATATACCGTATATACTCGAGTATAGGCCGACCCGATTATAAGCCGAGGCACCTAATTTTACCACAAAAAAATTGAAAAACGTATTGACTCGAGTATAAGCATAGGGAGAGAAATGCGTAGCTACTGTAAGTGGAAAAGAGGGTCAACAATGCCCATTTGCAGCCTCACTGTGCAGCCATAGGTCCCCCAAACTTCAAACTTGGTAGTTAAGGGTCCCTAGATGCCCCCTATCTGCAGACAAAATTTGGGGTCTCTGGACCCAAAGGGTCCTGAAATAACATGGCTGCAGATGGACACCGTTGACCTAAATTTGGTATGCAAACTCAGTTGAACTAGCACTACAACATATCCAAAGATGGGGTTCCTATTACCAAGTGGCCCCGTGATACGGGGCCCCAAACTCGGTTCGGAAAATGTCAAGCACTTTTCTGCAGCAGAGAATGACATTTTCCGAACCGAGTTTGGGGCCCCGTATCTCGGTTCCACTTAGTGCTAGGAACCCTATCTCGGATATGTTGTAGTGTTGGTCCCACTAGGTTTGCACACCAAATTTGGGGTTCCTAGCACCAAAAGGCCCCGAGATAAGGGACCCCAAAGTCGGAAAATGTCATTTTCTGCTGCAGAAAAGTGCTTGACTCAAGTATAAGCCGAGGGGGGCACTTTCAGCACAATAAAATATGTGCTGAAAAACTCGGCTTATACTCGAGTATATACGGTAGCCTTTTCTCTACTCAGCAGTCGCAAGTCCTCTGACAACATCAGTTCTAATGCTGAGCCCAATGACCTACACTGAACTTGAGGACTGCAAAGGAACAGTCTACTGCCGGAGTGTAGTGGAGAAGATGAGTGCGTCAGCTGCTGGGTAAGTGGAGAATCAGGTAAGAAAACCTGCTATTTGTGGCCCACTAGACCTAAATGAACAGTTAACCATAGCCGTGTGGGGGTACTCCAACTGCAAAGAATTTTTTTCCTTCCTTAAGGCTGCTTTCACACTGGGGCGGTTTGCAGGCGCTATTGCGCTAAAAATAGCGCCTGCAAACCGACCCGAAACAGCTGCTGCTGTGTCTCCAGTGTGAAAGCCCTGAGGGCTTTCACACTGGAGCGGTGCGCTAGCAGGACGGTAAAAAAAGTCCTGCTAGCAGCATCTTTGGAGCGGTGAAGGAGCGGTGTATTCACCGCTCCTTTACCGCTCCTTCCCATTGAAATCAATGGGACACCGCGGGGATACCGCCGGCAAAGCGCCGCTGCATCGGCGCTTTGCGGAGGTTTTTAACCCTTTTGCGGCCGCTAGCGGGGGTTAAAACCACCCCGCTAGCGGCCGCATACCGCGGCTAAAACGATGGTAAAGCAGCGCTAAATATAGCGCTGCTTTACCGTCGCCGCCCCAGTGTGAAAGCAGCCTAAGAGATCGGCTAAAATTATATATTAATGAATACAGACCCTAATGAAGAGGGGATGATACAAGAAATGGGCTAGCCGTTAACCTGAGCATACATCGTTGACCGCTGCCAGTGTTTACTGACACACTAGTGCAAAAGTTGTGTTTAGCAGCTGGATGTATTATGTCTGGAGTGGTCCAGGCAAGCATTCAATAATTATTTTATTCATCGGGTTTTGTAACTACCTTTTTATTACAATTTCTGCCAATATTGATGTACTTCACAAGGACGAGGCGCTTTCCCCTTCTTTGTATTTATTAATAGGCGATGCAAAGGTGTACAGACCTCTGGGAGAAACAACTAAAGAAATATGCTTTAACAGAATATCAAGCAGTCATACAAAAGGGACTAGAGCAGCCTTTCTCATCCAGGGTTCCTCCAAAGGTTGCTAAAGGCGATGAGCAATTTCGGCCTTTTGGAAAAGTAAGCACTGACTGCATTGATCTTTTTAGCAATCTGCAAGGGGGGGATTCTTCCCAATGGCCACCAATACGAGAATTCTTCCCAATGGCCACCAATACGAGAATTCTTCCCAATGGCCACCAATACGAGAATTCTTCCCAATGGCCACCAATACAAGGAGAATTCTTCCCAATGGCCACCAATACAAGGAGAATTCTTCCCAATGGCCACCAATTCAAGGAGAATTGTTCCCAATGGCCACCAATACAAGGAGAATTCTTCCCAATGGCCACCAATACAAGGAGAATTCTTCCCAATAACCACCAATACAAGGGGAATTCTTCCCAATGGCCACCAATACCAGGAGAATTCTTCCCAGTGGCCACCAATACAAGGAGAATTCTTCCCAATGGCCACCAATACAAGGAGCATTCTTCCCAATGGCCACCAATACAAGGAGAATTCTTCCCAATGGCCACCAATACAAGGAGAATTCTTCCCAATGGCCACCAATACAAGGAGAATTCTTCCCAATGGCCACCAATACAAGGAGAATTCTTCCCAATGGCCACCAATGCAAGCAGCATTCTTCCCAATGGCCACCAATGCAAGCAGCATTCTTCCCAATGATCACCAATGCAAGCAGCATTCTTCCCAATGATCACCAATGCAAGGAGCATTCTTCCCAATGATCACCAATGCAAGGAGCTTTCTTCCCAGTGACCATTACACTAATGTGCCATGAGCTGTAGTTAGAGTAATTATTAGCAGGGGTTCCCTGAAATGTATTTCAAGGGTTCCTCCATGTTAAAAAAGGTTGAGAAATGCTGGTCCAAAAGCCTGCAGTATGCATTATATATAAAATGAAGCTAAAGTGGGATATGTAATATAAAATCCTTGTGATCACAACCCTCTAGAGTAATGTGCATTATTACAGCGCCACTCTGTACCCCTCATTTACCTTAAACACATTTCCCTGTGTTTGTTCCTCCCAGGGAAGTATTATTGGACAGTCAGCAACAAGGTGATTTATCAGCACTGTTCAGCTCATTAATCTAACACACACAACCTAGTTTTCAGCCATAGTGGGAGATGAGTGCCTTGCATGACAGTCACATCTGTGCCCTTGAGCTGTTCTAATGAAATCATGGCACTGAGAGAAGAAGACAGGAAGAGAGACATGAAAAGCATATCATGCAGGATTGCTCCTAATAGCAGAGAAATTGGCTTAGCCTACATGGCAGCAGAAATGAAGATTGGCTCAATGGGATGAAATGTTCGTGCTATCGCTCTCTGAAGGCATATGTGTCTATAGTCCTTTCACTGGCTCCACACTGAACTCACTGAGAGTTAAATAAGAATCTGCAGCGGTAGCGCCATCCGTTATGAACACGAGATAAAGCAGGAAACTCCTACTACAAAGCCATATGATCAGACGGGAGCGTGCATGAATTTTCTCAGCAGGTAAAATCAGGTCAATGTGCTGGCAAGGCTGGATTACATACAAAATGGCTTCACTGGGCTACACTACACTGAAAAATACACAGAGGGAAATAGTAACTGCAACCGCTATTAAAGGTTCATAGATTCCCATTAAACCATATAAAAGGCTGTCAAACATGTTCCCATTCACTGAACCATAGAAATATAGATTGGAGAGGTAAATATTTTGCTGTGTCGTTTCTAAAGGCAATCATCATTCAGAAGAATGTGAAGTGGGATATCGGTCAGTGCACGAAATGGAAAAGCTGGAACTTGTAGTTCTACAAGAGAGGTACCACTAGGAAACATGCTGCAGCTTTTATGTCTACATTAACAGTCATGTTACCATTGTGTGTACCTGCTTGGCCTTGTAATTCTAAAGAGACAGAAGAGACGGCACTGAGGAACACGAGAGGTGCTGAGGGAAATCATGCAAGGACTGTAACTGTGGCCAGGCTGTGCAGATAATCAAACATCTACATATTATTATTAAGCAGTAAATTAACTTTTAAACAAGCCATCGCTGGCCTCGGTAGCTGTGTAGAAATTTATACTCAAAGTTCAGAGCAGAAGCACCAAAGTTACTGTTTCCTTCTGCTTCCCTCTCCCAGACTAAGCAGTCTTCCAGTCTCTAAAAAAGAAGTATGGGAATAAACAAAAACAAAACAATAAAAAAAAAAAACGCACATTCATAATCACCCAGGTGGCTGCAGCATCGATCTGATGCTGAAACTGTCCCCTGCTGGCTCTACATCAAGAACTGAGCAATCAAATACTGCTGATCGCTCAATTCTCTGTCTTCAGTGAGCAGAGAGCCAGTGACTGTCAGTCATCGTTTTGTACTCTGCCCCTGCTGTGCCCATTGGAGCGCCGATCTGTGGAGGGGGCGGGAGTGAAAGAATAGTCTGTCTCGGGTTCTCAGCAGCATGCTGAGAGGCTGGGCCAGCTTGCTGGTTAGGCATCTGGGCAGAAACCATCATTATCTGGATCCCAGCAGAGCCTGGACCGGCTCAGTGACGTTCAGCTGACAATGGGCGTTCACCTGCTGTCAGATGAATATGGGTCACAGAAAAGCTGAACTAAGTGCACAGGTATGGTGATTTTTATATAGTTACAGTATCTCACAATAGTGAGTACACCCCTCACATTTTTGTAAATATTTTATTATATCTTTTCATGTCACAACACTGAAGAAATGACACTTTGCTACAATGTAAAGTAGTGAGTGTACAGCTTGTATAACAGTGTAAATTTGCTGTCCCCTCAAAATAACTCAACACACAGCCATTAATGTCTAAACCGCTAGCAACAAAAGTGAGTACACAAACAAAAGTTCCAAATTGGGCCCAAAGTGTCAAAATTTTGTGTCGCCACCATTATTTTCCAGCACTGCCTTAACCCTCTTGGGCATGGGGTTCACCAGAGCTTCACAGGTTGCCACTGGAGTCCTCTTCCACCCCTCCATGACGACATCACGGAGCTGGTGGAGGTTAGAGACCTTGTGCTCCTCCACCTTCCGTTTGAGGATGTCGCACAGATGCTAAATAGGGTTTAGGTCTGGAGACATGTTTGGTCAGTCCATTACACTTAACCTCAGCTTCTTTAGTAAGGCAGTGGTCTTCTTGGAGGTGTGTTTGGGGTCGTTATGTTGGAATACTGCCCAGTCTTCGAAGGGAGGGGATCATGCTCTGTTTCAGTATGTCATAGTACATGTTGGCATTCATGGTTCCCTCAATGAACTGTAGCTCCCCAGTGCTGGTAGCACTCATGACACTCCCACCACCATACTTGACTGTAGTCAAGACACACTTGTCTTTGTACTCCTCACCTGGCTGCCGTCACACGTTTGACAGCATTTGAACCAAATAAGTCTATTTCCCAAAGACAACCTCTGGATATGATGCTGAGCACGTGCACTCAACTTCTTTGGTTGACTATGGCGAAGCCTGTTCTGGGTGGAAGCTGTCCTGTTAAACCGCTGTATGGTCTTGGCCACTGTGCTGCGGCTCATTTTCAGGGTCTTGGCAATCTTCTTATAGACTAGGCCATCTTTATATAGAGCAACAATTCATTTATTCAGATCCTCAGAGAGTTCTTTGCCATGAGGTGCCATGTTGAACTTCCAGTGACAAGTATGAGAGAGTGAGAGCGATAAGACACCAAATTTAACACACCTGCTCCCCATTAACACCTGAGACCTTGTAACACTAATGAGTCACATGACACCAGGGCCCAATTTGGACCTTTTCATTCAGGTCCCTTTCACATGAGGTGCCAGCTCAGCAGGAGATCGCTTTGTTGATCCCACTGAGTCGGCAGATGACAGGTCCATCTCTGCTCACTGTGTAGAGAAGGACCTGTCAGAGCTCCACTGTCCTCTATGGGAGATCGGATGAAAATTGATCCGCCTGTCCTTTTTGATCCAATCACATCCAATCTGCTGGACGAATGGCGAACGTATCGCCATCCGTCTGATTTGAACGGATCTTATCGGATCGGATTGGCAGGCGGGAAACAGCGGACACATCTCCGCTGACATCCACCTGCCCATACAAGTCAATGGGTGGCCCGCTCAGATCTGCCTGTTGGATCCGAGCAGGGCTATCGCATGAAAGGGGCCTTAGGGGTGTACTTACCTTTGTTGCCAGCGGTTTACCCATTAATGGCTGTGTGTTGAGTTATTTTGAAGGGACATCAAATTTATACTGCTATACAAGCTGTACACTCACTGCTTTACATTGCAGAAAAGTGTAATTTTTTCAGTGTTGTCACATGAAAAAATATAAAAAAAGATATAAAAATAATGTGATGGGTGTACTCACTTTTGTGAAATACTGTATATTGGTCCAGATTGGACCAATGGAACTATATGTATAACATATCTGTGCGATCCCTGTGGAATCTGAAAATCACTACAGTTTCCAGGTCCCATGTTGAGTAGCTGTCCTGCTGTATTCTGAACACAGAAGGTCAAATGCTCAGCATGGCCACCATTCAGAGATTTCTTTGCATCTTCTCAATGAATGCAAAGTGTTCTCTGATTGGACAAGGAAAATGTAGGCTAGGCAAAAAAGCACACAAGAGTATATCCTACTCGAAGGGGAAATATTTTACAGCTTACGCCACATCCTATAATGAAAGAACTGAAGGGAGAATCCCCTATGGGTTGGACTTTAAAGGCGTAAAATTAGTAACCCCAAAATAGAGTGAAAATTATTGAAAAATAGAAAACACGTTTATTACAAAAAGATATAACACATACAACAATAGAGGGTTATACATATATGACAGTATAAAAACACCTCCTTCCTCAAAGGTGAGATTATAACATCAAAGGTGAGATTATAACATCATTCCTATTGTATATAGAAAAATAGCAGGGTCAGGTGATATGTCAAAAGTACAAGTCCTCGTATAGTGGTTATATCTTGAATCAAAAAAATCCATATAATTGTAAATAAAGAAAATAAAAACTCACATGGAGAAAGTACACCAAGTATGGAGACGTTCCGGTACAGATTAAAAGAAACGGCTGGGAGGAGGAGCCTCTTCACTCTACAACCTCAAAAAGAGGTCAATTGGATATCGGATAGATGCAGATGCCCAATCAACTGAATGGAGCTTGATAATTGCTCAAAACATTTAGATGTAGTGCATCTATCCTAGACAGAATGGTCGTCAGGGGGGGCGCCTGTAGAGCACACTGGGGTCGGAAAAAATAGAGAGAGATTCCTAAAAGATAAAATGTGTATTTTTATAAGTCAGATCAATGGGCAATATCTTCTATGGTATCACACAGCGTATATAATCGCTAATTAATACCTGTTGATGAATCTTATCTGGTTACGCTCTAATTAGAATGTCTTCAAATTTGGACAGTATCAGCCGATGACTCTAAAAAGAAGTAGTCAAGAGCAGCATTTAATGTAGTAACTAAATAAACAATACCTACCCCCACAGAATACAAGTATCCTTGTATTTCAGTATTGAGTAGTTTCAACATTGCATGTAATGGTAAATATCTGTGGGGCAAGTGGAATTCCCACTTTCTAAGGGGAAGCATTGGCCACAATAGGAAAGGTTGCATTAAGTATGAAGAGGAAATAAATAAATAAATAACTTGTATAATGTTCCATCTAAATGGTAGTGATGGTAATGCTAAGTAAAGTCCATAGTCGACAATAAATGTAGGTTAAATAGAGTGCAAGCAAAGAGCCCAGAAGTTCTATAAAAGAACCAAGTAAGGGAATGATTTATTACCTTTTGCTGACAGAACGCTGTTTGCCTCCTCCTCACACCGACAATTGCAGGTTCTGAGTGGGGCAGACAGCGTATATATATATATATATGTGAGCTCCAGCCCTGCAGCCAGCTGTATCAAATACAGCTGATTGCTGAAGGGCTTGGAGACCGACGAATCTCTCTAAATCCGGCCCCCCGAGTGCTGCGCGCGCACCCGGGTCCCGCGCACCAATTAATGGTTGCGCAACGTGACCCGGGCACGCCCACAGCTCCCGCCGGCACGCTATGCCTCACCGGCGAACAGCGCATGCTCGCCGGGTGAAGCAACATGGAGTCCCAGCGTCGTATGACGCTGAGGGCTCCTACATTGCCGCCACGTCCATAAAAGAATGGGCGTGACGGCTGGGCGTGCCGGGCGGCCTACTGGGCGTCCCCTCTTGCTGACGATCAAGGTGTGAAGAATGTGATGTAGAGATAAAGTAGCAGTTCCTTCATCCAGTCGCCTTACAATGGAGAATACAATCTGGAAGCAAACAAAGGGAGGGGAGACATGGATCATAGATTGTAATGCAGTGCTCGACAAATACCGGGCGCCAGGTCGCATTGGCGACTAGAATTAGTGACCTGGCGCCTGGGGCAGCACAGCTGGGGGGTATCCTGTCTCCATAGTGCACCCCCCCCCCCGCCGCGCGCGCGATCGCGAAGGGCCGCGCCGGCCGGTAATTGAGGCCCCGGCTTTGTGGCCTTGTGCAGTCCTATGGTACCTTGTAGAATCTGGCGCCCTCTTGTGGTAGCCGTTGGTATGACACCCAGCAATGCTAATGGAGATTTTTGTTTTGTTTTCACTGCCTCTCCTTCACTTAGAACCCCCAAACATTATATATATTTATTTTTCTAACACCCTAGAGAATAAAATGGCGGTCGTTGCAATACTTTGTCACACCGTATTTGCGCAGCGGACTTACAAGCGCACTTTTTTGGGAAAAATACTTTTTTTAATTAAAAAATAACACAACAGTAAAGTTTGCCCAATTTTTTTTATATTGTGAAAGATAATGTTACGGCGAGTAAATTGATACCAAACATGTCTCGCTTCAAAATTTTGCCCGCTCGTGGAATGGCGACAAACTTTTACCCTTTAAAATCTCCATAGGTGACGTTTAAAAAATTCTACAGGTTGCATGTTTTGAGTTACAGAGGATGTCTAGGGCTAGAATTATTGCTCTCGCTCTACCGATCACGGCAATACCTCACATGTGTGGTCTGAACACCGCTTTCATATGCGGGCGCTACTCTTCTGCAAACAAGATCGGCGGGACAGGCGCGTTTAAAATTTTTTTTTTTTTTTTTATTTATTTTAACTTTTAATTTTTTCACTGTTCTTTTGAAAAAAAAAAAAATTGTGTAACTTTTATTCCTATTGCAAGGAATGTAAACATCCCTTGTAATAGAAAAAAGCATGAGAGGACCTCTTAAATATGAGATCTGGGGTCAAAAAGACCTCGGATCTCATATTTACACTAAAATGCAAAAAAAAAAAAATTGCCATTTGAAAAAAAATAATAAAATGTTCCTTTTTTAAAGAGCTATGGGCAGAAGTGACGATTTGAAGTCGCTTCTGCCCTGCAATGACTTGGAGACAGGCGGGGGCCATCTTCCCCTCACTCGTCTCCATGTCGTAAAAAAAAAAAAAACCTGGCTCCTAACTTTTTTTATCTGGCTCCTAGATTCCAAGCAAATTTGTCAAGCCCTGTTGTAATGGAATGCAATGATCATAATCGACGTCAATACATAGGAATCAAAAGAGTATGAGTATGAGTATGACGCTGGGACTCCATGTTGCTTCACCCGGCGAGCATGCGCTGTTCGCCGGTGAGGCATAGCGTGCCGGCGGGAGCTGTGGGCGTGCCCGGGTCACGTTGCGCAACCATTGATTGGTGCGCGGGACCCGGGTGCGCGCGCAGCACTCGGAGGGCCGGATTTAGAGAGATTCGTCGGTCTCCAAGCCCTTCAGCAATCAGCTGTATTTGATACAGCTGGCTGCAGGGCTGGAGCTCACATATATATATATATATATATATACGCTGTCTGCCCCACTCAGAACCTGCAATTGTCGGTGTGAGGAGGAGGCAAACAGCGTTCTGTCAGCAAAAGGTAATAAATCATTCCCTTACTTGGTTCTTTTATAGAACTTCTGGGCTCTTTGCTTGCACTCTATTTAACCTACATTTATTGTCGACTATGGACTTAACTTAGCATTACCATCACTACCATTTAGATGGAACATTATACAAGTTATTTATTTATTTATTTCCTCTTCATACTTAATGCAACCTTTCCTATTGTGGCCAATGCTTCCCCTTAGAAAGTGGGGATTCCACTTGCCCCACAGATATTTACCATTACATGCAATGTTGAAACTACTCAATACTGAAATACAAGGATACTTGTATTCTGTGGGGGTAGGTATTGTTTATTTAGTTACTACATTAAATGCTGCTCTTGACTACTTCTTTTTAGAGTCATCGGCTGATACTGTCCAAATTTGAAGACATTCTAATTAGAGCGTAACCAGATAAGATTCATCAACAGGTATTAATTAGCGATTATATACGCTGTGTGATACCATAGAAGATATTGCCCATTGATCTGACTTATAAAAATACACATTTTATCTTTTAGGAATCTCTCTCTATTTTTTCCGACCCCAGTGTGCTCTACAGGCGCCCCCCCTGACGACCATTCTGTCTAGGATAGATGCACTACATCTAAATGTTTTGAGCAATTATCAAGCTCCATTCAGTTGATTGGGCATCTGCATCTATCCGATATCCAATTGACCTCTTTTTGAGGTTGTAGAGTGAAGAGGCTCCTCCTCCCAGCCGTTTCTTTTAATCTGTACCGGAACGTCTCCATACTTGGTGTACTTTCTCCATGTGAGTTTTTATTTTCTTTATTTACAATTATATGGATTTTTTTGATTCAAGATATAACCACTATACGAGGACTTGTACTTTTGACATATCACCTGACCCTGCTATTTTTCTATATACAATAGGAATGATGTTATAATCTCACCTTTGAGGAAGGAGTAAAGCATTTTTATCCGAAACGCGTCAGCGTGAGAAAAATGACATAAAAATATATTCATAGCTTGAATTGTACCAAGTTTTGCTGTAACAGTTTCCAGGTGTTTTTATACTGTCATATATGTATAACCCTCTATTGTTGTATGTGTTATATCTTTTTGTAATAAACGTGTTTTCTATTTTTCAATAATTTTCACTCTATTTTGGGGTTACTAATTTTACGCCTTTAAAGTCCAACCCATAGGGGATTCTCCCTTCAGTTCTGATTGGACAAGGTAAAGAGGCAGGACGGTGATGTTACACTGTCCACTTCATCCAATCAAGAAATCGTTTTTCATTCCCTCAATGGATGCAAAGCGTTATCTGATTGACAAGATAATGAGGCAGGGTGGTGGTGTCACATTCTCTACCTCATCCAATCAGGGATTCGCTTTCCATCTCCTCAATGAATGCAAAGCGTTCTCTGATTGGACAAGGTGGAGAGGCAGGGTGGTGATGTCACACTCTCCAACCTCATCCAATCAGAGAATGCTTTGCATTCATTGAGAAAATGCAAAGCATTCTCTGAATGGCGCCTGAACCCTGCGGCCATACTCCTGTGTTCACAATGCAGTCACTCAAAATGGATCCTGAAACCTAGCGGAGAGCACTGTAGAAGGGTTTTCTACTACAGTGATTTCCATTTCAAGAGCATCCTCTCTTAACCAGGGTTCCTCCAGATGTTGATAGGGTTTGCTTGAGCAATTTCTGCCTGTCAGATGAGTAACCGCTGACAACAGTAATCTTTTTATCCATCTGTAATTTTTCCCAATGATCATCATCACATAGCTGGGGTTCCCTGTGACCAGAAAGTTATTTTAGGCCCCTTTCACACTTGTGCGACCCGAAAGTCATGCAATTTTTCTGCGACTTGAAGCAATACCTGTGTAATCTTGAGGTCTATGTAATCAAAGTTGGACCAAAGTAGGGACAGATATGAACGGTACTCATTGGAAATCATGGGGTATGACTTGTCAAGTGACTTTGCAGTCGCAAGACAAGTTGCACAAATGGTTCCTCCAAAAAGGTTTGAAAAGGCTGTTCTAGAGGGATTCCACAGGTATGGTACATGTATAGTTACATTGGTCAAAGGTGAAGCAGGTATTTTGGGAGAAGGGTGAGCTGAGCAGCTAACCTGAAGAACTTCACTGCTTCTGCTGTTAACTTAGAGGATGGATTTATCCACAGTACCTGCAGCTACAGAGGTCAGTAATGGCTTGTTTTAAAGCCCATTACTCATTCGAGGCCTATGTCAAGTGAACTGTCCCTCCTTTCCCCTCCCTGCCCTTAATGAGAGCTTGATATACAGAAAGGATGAGACAATTTAGGGACAGAAAAAAACACATAAGCAGAACATTAACAGCATGTTGTACAAAGAAATACATAGTTGAACTCAAACGTTCAAAATTTCTTCTTAACTGTACTACATGTACAAGAAATTCACAGTAAGAACTTGTTCACACCGAGCGTACTACAGTGTACACCTGTAAGGCCCCTTTCACACGAGGCGGACTCCGCTTGCACGGAGCTCGCCTCTGTCCGTCGGCTCAGCGGGAGATCTCTCCGTTGATCTCCGCTGAGCCGGCGTATGACAAGCCTCTATCCGCTCACTGAGCGGGGAGGGGCTTGCGAGCGCCGCTGGTCTCTATGGAGAGATCGGATGAAGACGGACAGTGTGTCCGTTTTCATCAGATCTCACCCGATCCGATAGCGACGGATCTGGACGTGGGGCCATACGTCTGCTTTTGTCGGATCGGACCGGGTCGGATGTCAGCGGAGATGTCTCCGCTGACATCCGACGCTCCATAGGCTAACATGGAGCGCCCGTTCAGATCCGCCGTCAAAACTGACAGGCGGATCTGAACGGTCCGTCCATGTGAAAGGGGCCTAAGAGGCCGTGTTTACCCGCATAGGGATGCACAGGTGCATTCCCAATGCTGTCAACTGGGACGCAGCAGCTGCACCCAATTTGACATCCATGTGGGAGTGGATGCAAGGAAACGCAGACTGTGTGAGTTCTGGGACATGCACCTGCACCCACACAGATGTCAAAGACTGGCAGTGTCCAGACTGGCAGCTAGTTACGATTGCAACTAGTGCCACATACAGTGAGAGGAAAATGTATTTGATCCCCTGCTGATTTTGTACGTTTGCCCACTGACAAAGAAATAATCAGTCTATCATTTTAATGGTAGGTTTATTTTAACAGTGAGATACAGAACAACTAAAATATCCAGAAAAACGCATTTCAAAAAAGTTATAAATTGATTTGCATTTTAATGGGTGAAATAAGTATTGGACCTCTTTGCAAAACATGACTTAGTACTTGGTGGCAAAACTCTTGTTGGCAATCACAGAGGTCAGACGTTTCTTGTAGTTGGCCACCAGGTTTGCACACATCTCAGGAGGGATTTTGTCCCACTCCTCTTTGCAGATCCTCTCCAAGTCTCCAAGTAAGGTTTCGAGGCGGACGTTTGGTAACTCGAACCTTCAGCTCCCTCCACATATTTTCTATGGGATTAAGGTCTGGAAACTGGCTAGGCCACTCCAGTACCTTAATGTGCTTCTTCTTGAGCCACTCCTTTGTTGTCTAGGCCATGTGTTTTGGGCCATTGTCATGCTGGAATACCCATCTGCGACTCTTTTACAATGCCCTGGCTGAGGGAAGGAGGTTCTCGCCTAAGATTTGATGGTACACGGCCCTGTCCACCGTCTCTTTGATGCAGTGAAATTGTTCTGTCCCCTTAGCAGAAAAACACCCCCAAAGCATAATGTTTCCACCTCCATGTTTGAAGGTGGGGATGGTGTTCTTGGGGTCATAGGCAGCATTCTTCCTCCTTCAATACCCGCAAGTTAAGTTGATGCCAAAGAGCTAGATTTTGGTCTCATCTGACCACATCACTTTCACCCAGTTCTCCTCTGAATCATTTAGATGTTCTGTAGCAAACCAGACCAGAAACATGTGCTTTCTTGAGCAGGGGGGACATTGCGGGCGCTGCAAGATTTCAGTCCTTCATGGCGTAGTGTGTTACCAATTGTTTTCTTGGTGACTATGGTCCCAGCTGCCTTGAGATCATTGACGGGATTCTTCCATGTAGTTCTGGGCTGATTCCTCACCATTTTAATGATCATTGAAACTCCACGAAAAAAGATTTTGCATGGAGCCCCGGACCGAGGGAGATTGACAGTAATTTAGTGTTTCTTCCATTTGCGAATAATCGCACCAACTGTTGTCACCCTCTTACCAAGCTGCTTGGCGATGGTCTTGTAGCCCATTCCAGCCTTATCTAGGTCTAAAATCTTGTCCCTGATTTTCTTAGACAGCTCCTTGGTCTTGGCCATGGTGGAGATATTGGAATCCGATTGATTGCTTCTGTGGACAGGTGTCTTTTATACATGTAACAAACTGAGATTAGGAGCACTCCCTTTAAGAGAGTGGTACTAATCTCAGCTCGTTACCTGTATAGAAGACACTGGGAGCCAGAAATCTTGCTGATTGATAGGGGATCAAATACTTATTTCACTCATAAAATGCAAATCAATTTATAACTTTTTTGAAATCTGTTTTTTCTGGATATTTTTGTTGTTCTGTCTCACTGTTAAAATAAACCTACCATCACAATTATAGACTGATCATTTCTTTGTCAGTGGGCAAACATACAAAATCAGCAGGGATCATATACTTTTTTCCCTCACAGTACTGACTGGTGGGGACGTAATTCAAATATTTATGGATTAGGTTAAGTAGGGTATAGAGACAAGCAAATATTAGTTACTGGCGGCTGCACAAAGTTTATGGCACAGATGTTTGTAAGGAGTTAAAACGATAAGAAAGGATATGTTCACCTTTGGGAGCATGTTACACCCATATTTAGGGTGTAACATGTAACATCTTTCAGCAGTCCCCATTTACTAGAATGGGCTGTTGTAACTGCAGAAAATGCAGGGAAAAGGTCCCTGCACTTTTTCAAAATCGCAGCTGTGTAGAAACCACATGTGGGGAATGGCTGGTGATGGATTATCACATTTATCAGATTTGAAGAGTCGCAGGTACCATTTTTTCAAGAATCTTCATGTCTAATTGGGACTTATGAATTGAATTTATATTGGACTCTTAATCTAATTTATGCACTGTTGATTTGTTTCTACTAATTGTGTTGTCACATTATGAGGATTTGCTTACTTGGTATCGCTTATGGATGACTTTTATGCAATATAATATATATATATATATATATATATATATATATATATATATATATATATATATATATATATATATATATAATTATTTTATATATTTATTGGAATAAGAGAATGGGTAGATTATCTCACTAGGTGCTTTCACTTTTTCATAACAATTTATTTTTCCCTCATTAAATTGATTATTATTCATTTGATTTATTATACCGTGTTTTGTTCATTTTGTTCTTGCCTTTGTGGGTTTATTCCCTTTATAGAGCTTTATTCCATTTTTTTAATTTCCCACTTTTTCATTACATTTGCATTTAGTTTATTGTGCTCATTAAAGCTCCTTTGTATCCTAGCAAACTATTGGGGGATGTGTTTATACTTATGTGTATTGTAAGTTGTAAATGAGGAGACGGCAAGTCTACCCTGAAAGGTCATATCTCTGAGTCACCTAGTCTGGGTAAATGATTAGATAACTAGCTCATGTTAGTTAGGTTTCTGGTTACAGTTTGTATTGTCATCCTGGTGTATATATTTGTGTGTCATCTCAAATAAAACAGTCCATGTTCAGCAACCAAACGAGTATTGTCTTGTTTTGTGGTTGTTAGCGGTTGGAATATCTGATATCTATATTCAGACTGGGAGGAAGCAGTATATGAGGAAAGCACTCAAGCGGAGTGTGGGACGTTTCGTTACACCATCCTCCCTAGAAGACTCATACAGAGCTGAATGGAGGGTTGCCTGGTGCCCCTCATCTGATGCACCAGAACCTTCAGGGCACAGATCCTTACGGGTGGCAAGAATATAGGATCTGACCTAAATACTTTGAGCTGGTTGCAAGGCTGACTTTTCGGTATTTATGATCCAGCTTAAGCTTTTCAAATACCGCACTGTGCATATTATGCTCTGTTCTAGAGCCTGTAATGAGTGATCTCCGAGTAGGATGTCGTCCAGATACCTGAGCACCAGGATCCCTTGGGCCCTTAAAAGTCCCAGTACTAGGACCTTTGTGAACACCCAGGGAGCTGTAGCCAGCCCGAAGGGTAGAGCCACAAACTGAAAATGACATTCCTCTACTGTAAAACATAGGATCTTTTATATCGATGAAGGATAGAAAGTCTCCCCTCTGGAGTGAGGCTACTACTGAGCGGACAGACTCCATCTGAAAGGATTGTATCAGCAGATACTTGTTCAGGGATCTTAGGTCCAAAATCGGCCCTGTGTCCCATTTGGTTTCGGAACCGTAAACAGGTTTGAGTAAAACCCTGTGCCCCTTTCCTATACCGGAACCTCTACAATCACTCCTTGATGCACTAGATGATGTAGTGCCTGAAGCAATACGTTTCTTTTTGGAGGACCCGAGGGAACGCTGGATCTTAAAAACCTCTGAGGGGGAACCCTCTGCAACTCTAGCTGGTAACTGCGAGATATAATTGAGGTGAACCAATCCTGAATTATTGTTCACCAAATGTCTGCAAAGTGCAGCAGCCTTCCTCCTCAAAAGGAGTGTTTGGTGCTGGGTTTAGAAGAATCTTGGACCCAGGGCTTCTTCTGGCCCTGGCGCCCTGTTGGCGGCGGAAATGCCTTGACACTGAAACATTGGAGGAAGCAGTCCCTGAGGTTTTAAACGAGGGACGTCTGCTGCTTTTCCTCACAGAAAGTAAAGAACTCTTCCCTCCGGAGCTCTTTTGGATATATTTGTCCAAATGATCACCAAATAAACATTCCCCATAAAAAAGGGAAACCTGCCAATAACTTTTTACATGGAAAGCGTAACTGACCAGTTCTTAAGCCATAAGAGTCTGCGCATATGTACAGACGAGAGAGCCAAATGAGAAACCTGCTGTATAAAACCCCTAAAGGCGTCAATAGCAAAACACAGAGCTTGAGAAATATCTGTCTTACTTTCGGGCAGATCATCCTCCTGGTTAGGCCTATCAGGCCATTTGACCTGATCCTTTACTGACTGGCAGATACCAATTGATGCAACAGCTGGCTTAATAGCTGAATGAGCCAAAGAAAAGGAAGCCTTTAATAATGACTCCAATTTCTTGTCAACAGGGTCTTTCAAACCCTGTGCGTTACCTACCAGACAAGTTAAGTTCTTGTTTAAAAGGAAGAAACTGCTGCATCTACTGCTGGCATGCTCCATTTTTTAATAAACATTTCATCCATGGGATATAAAAGGGAAAACCTCTTATGCCCCGTACACACGGTCGGATATTCCGATGGAAAAAGCCCAATCGCATTATGTTGTCGGAAAATCTGATTGTGTGTGGGCTCTAGCGGAAATTTGAGAGCAGGATCTAAAATTTTCCGACAACAAAATCTGATCGGACTTTTTCCGATCGTGTGTAGAGAATTCTAACTGACAAAGTGCCACGCATGCTCAGAACAAATTACGAGACCAAAGCTATTGGCTGCTAGCCTCTACGTAGTGCCGTCGTACGCAACGAACGTCACTACGTTACGAACGATCAGATTTTCCAACAACTTTGTCCGACCGTGTGTATGCAACACTTCCTACTTCCGTCACTTCCTACTTGCTGCTTCCGGTTTCTCTAAGCCGGCGAGTGGAACGCATGCTATCAGACCGGGGCTTTGCGGTGCCATCATCGCACTGCCCATAGCTGCGCGCTCTGCTTTAAACTTTTAAACTTTTATTATATTTAAACTTATATCCTTGCTATATTCCTGGATAATATATTATATATTTTACAGCTTTACTTCATTTAATAAAATACCCAACGGGTTTTACAATATCACACTATTAGTGTTCTATTTATTTTTTATACATACGGACGGTACTGGTTCTGCACCCCCCCCCCCCTTTTTTTCCTGGAGAGAGGAACAAGCTGGACATCCCCACAGAGGAGATTTTTCAAATCTACCCCTACAGAGGAGGAGTTTCCTATCGTCCATCTGGGAGATTACATGCCTATCACCCCTGCAGGGGTTAGGCACTCTGGTGAGTGTTTCCACATTAGGGGTCACTCTGTGGAAGGAGGGGAGCACTGAAAGAATCACCATTCGTTAGTCATCTGTTTTCCCATTTGAAGTCATAAGCTGTCAAAGGATTCCTGAACGTCAAGGACTGCATAGGATTTTCACAGTTTATTTATTCACTTTGATTTTTTCACTTTGGACACACAATTATTTTCAGGAACAATATTCCATAATATTTTTATTATTTTTTAAGGTCACACAGAATTGTGCACCTTAACATTTTTGAGCTACAATTAATTGGAACTTGCTTTTTTATCACTTATTTTTACTGTCATTTATACTGTCTACCATCTATTTCTATTTATTTTTATTATTTTTTCATGTCACTTTAAATATTTTAATATTTATGTTATAATTACTGCTGGTCATTTTATAAGGCAGGTAACTCCTCACATAAACTATAAGTTTTGATTGTCATTGCACTGAGTCACTTTAAGGATCCCATATACTTTTAGTTGGCTTTCACCTAATGTGAAGATTTCATATATGTTCTGGCACAGCATTTTCATTGTTTATGTGTATATGCATTTTATTTCACACATTAATCACTTAATTCAAAATTATTTATTATTCTTAACATTGGTCTTTGACACTCCCCTAATTTATTCTGAACAGCGCCACCATCCCATATTTTACATTGTATGCAACACCAGTTTCGGACAAAATTTTGTGGTCGGAATTTCCGACCGTGTGTACGGGGGCTAAACAGGAACAAAAATCCTGTCAGGATGTTCCCAATCAGCATACACTGCCTGTTCCAACAGGGGATGTAGAGGGAAAGCCTGTGTGGCCTGAAGAGGCCTCAGAGATCCCAAAGAGGACCAGGAGGGGCTCAGTCACCTCTGCAAGAGGCAACTTAAAGGCAGAACGAACTTTTTCGGTCAGAGTCAGGATCAAAAGCCTCTGCGACTGAGAAGCAGACATCAACTGGATATCTTCTTGTCCAGGTGGCTCGGAAGCAGACTCATCTGCCGGGCCCTCCACAGAGTCCTGAGCTTTAATCTCTTCCCCATCCTCAAGCCATTCCTGCTCCAGACTAGGAGGCTCCAGGGGATCCGTCACACTTCCTGCTACCCTGCAATCATGCCAGCAATCCTGTGCTCTAACCCGGATAGGGCCAAGGACAGTTCATTCTTAGTGATAAAGGGTGAAGCAGCAGTGTTGACTGAAGGCACAATACCAGATAGGCGCAGCGGCTCAGATTGCCCGGAAACCTCTGTTTTTTTAGGGGATACAACACAACGGTGTGCCCTTCCCTATAGTGATAGTCCTGCTCCTCTTTTTTGAAGACATTTACCCGCCACAAAAAGAGTACTTGGGTGTAGTATTAAAACACCTCAGAAGGGAGACCGTTTAATAGGGCTCCCAAGCTCCTATGTAACAATCCTGTAAGCACCTTTAGCCTGCCAAGCAACAATTGGTGACTCACGTGACCCGGTAAGGAAAGAATTAACCACTGCAAGTGTCTGTTCAGGGCCTGTTCTGTGTCCCACAGCTGCCTTCTGGAAGCACTGCATGCTTAGCCTATACAGCTTAAATAAGCTGGGTGTGCGCTGGAAAGTTCTGTGGGTGCGCACACACATGCGTGGTCCCGGGGGACAGGCGTGGCTGTATTAGCGTATGACGCAAATCCTCGTGCGCCCAGATAAAGGCTACTGCACATGCGCGGCGAAGCTGCGTGCACCATGGCTGCCAAACAACTAAGTCCAGCGGCACTTTTGCCAACGCACGTGCGACACGATGAACCAAGGCGAAATGGCGAACCATTGTGCGCCATCATACAGGTAAGAAACAGCCAGACACAAGAAAAAGGTACACTTTGCAAACACCCACAGCTAGCCCAAAACTCCCCCATATGGTCATATAGCCTCTAGCTAGCTTGACTGATTGTTACAATCACTGGGACACCCCACAATAATAGTAAAGGGGTTTCACTTACCCATCCAGGCGCAGGGCAGCTTAGAAACTAAGAGCCCAAACTTCACCCATCATGGCGGGTTCCTGTCACTTGAGGACCTTCAAGGACTGGGTACCCTTTTCATGTTTAGGGTCCACTCCCTTGGACCTGTACAGCACCCTGCAGGAATGCCTTAGTGCTGTGGTGTCCATGATTCCACTTCGCAGGGTCCAGTGCCCGGAGGCCACATTACAGGCAAAACCTCACAGGATCTTGAGTCTTCTTTGCGAGGCTCGGGTACCATTTATCTAAGCATATAAAGGCTGTGTCAAATGGATCAGATTGGACAATCCTCTTGATTCATTTATAAAACCGTTTGTGAGACTAGAGACCTGGAGCTCAGAGAGCTCAAACAAACCATGCCATCCACCTTGCAGACACTGGTAAAAAACTGAAGTGCTTCCTGTGTGGAAGGGGTTATAAAGAGGATCACTTCCTGTCTGAAGACCTTTGGTCAACCAGTGTCCATTCACCTGGAGATAAAGTATAACCCAGTAGGTAATGAATATTAGCCTGACTCTGTCTCCCATGATGTATGAAAGAGGAAAGGCTGTTTGATCCTTCCCTTCTTCCACAGCCCCCAATTCATCTCCTGATAGTACAGAGCCTTGGGGGCACTCTGCACATGCTCAGTTTATGGTGTATTGTGAGAGAGTTTTTTTTTTTGGGAGGGTGCATGTGATCAGCACAGGGCCAATCAGCACTGTCCAGACAGAGTCAGGAGTCATGCAGCCTCATAGGGCAGTTAGAGGAGAATGAAAACTACTCCTAAAGCTTTAACTAGTGCTCGGCTGGACACTGATAGAAGTCACTAGACTGTAATATACTTGAGAAAAGGTATTGTATTGTGTACTGTGGGAGACCAGACATAGTGAATGCAGAGTCCTGGGTTTAGTAACACTAATGCCGCGTACACACGAAGGGACAATCCCGCGGGATTATCCTCTGGACTGAAGTCCAGCGGATAATCCCCTCGTGTGTGGGCGCCGGCGGACTTTTTGGCGCCAAAGTCCGGCGGACAAAGTTTTAAGTTTGGTTTTAAAATTATCCGCTGGACTTGGCAGTCCAGCGGACAATCCCGCCGTTAGTGGGCAAGTCCGCGGGACTTTTGAAATGAACGGACTTGCCGCTCATCGGCAAGTCCGTTCATTTAGCGCGTGACTTCAGGTTACGTAGCTAGCGTAGGCAGTTACTGCCGCCGCGCTAGCTCCGTGACCTGGCATGGATTTAAAGGGACTCCCCACGCCGAAAAAAACGGCGTGGGGGTTCCCCCCAAATCCATGTCAGACCCTCATCCGAGCACGCAGCCTGGCAGGCCAGGAAAGGGGTGGGGACGAACGAGCGCCCCCCCCCTCCTGAGCCGTACCAGGCCGCGTGCCCTCAACATGGGGGGTGCCCTGGGGAAAGGGGGGCCGTGCGGCCCCCCCCACCCCAAAGCACCTTGTCCCCATGTTGATGAGGACAAGGGCCTCTTCCCGACAACCCTGGCCGTTGGTTGTCGGGGTCTGCGGGCGGGGGCTTATCGGAATCTGGGAGCCCCCTTTAATAAGGGGCCCCCCAGATACCGGCCCCCCACCCTATGTGAATGAGTATGGGGTACGATGTACCCCTACCCATTCACCTAAGGTGTAAAATGTAAAGTAAAAAAAAACACCCACACTTTTGAAAAAATAGTTTATTGCACTGCTCCGGGGGTCTTCTCGCCGGACTCCCCCGCCATTTACCAAGCTCTTTTACCGAGCGGGGGAAGTCCGGCTACCTTCTTCGTCGTCACCGCCGTCTGGGGGTCTCGATCCGCCTTCGGGGGTCTTCTTCCGTCTTGGGGGTCTTCTCGCCGGACTCCTCCGCTCTCTTCTGCTCTTTTACCTAGCTCTTTCACGAGCGGGGGGAGTCCGGCTACCTTCTTCGTCGTCGCCGCCGTCGTCTGGGCCCCGCCCCCTTGTGTTGTCACAGTCCCGGAGGATGCTGGGACTGTGACATCGCAAGGGGGCGGGGTCACCATGTGACATGAACATGTGACCCTGTCCCCCATGTCCCTATATAAGTCTCAGCGCAGAGCGGCACAGGCATTCCGGGCAGAGACAGCGACGGGTCAACATCGGAAGAAGAAGAACAAGAAGAAGGACAAGAAGAAGGAGAAGGCGCCGGCGGCGCGGAAGACGACGACCGCCGCAAGAACAGAAGAGACCCCCGGAAGACCCCCGAAGGCGGATCGAGACCCCCAGACGACGACGAAGAAGGTAGCCGGACTCCCCCCGCTCGTGAAAGAGCTAGGTAAAAGAGCAGAAGAGAGCGGAGGAGTCCGGCGAGAAGACCCCCAAGACGGAAGAAGACCCCCGAAGGCGGATCGAGACCCCCAGACGGCGGCGACGACGACGAAGGTAGCCGGACTTCCCCCGCTCGGTAAAAGAGCTTGGTAAATGGCGGGGGAGTCCGGCGAGAAGACCCCCAAGACGGAAGAAGACCCCCGGAGCAGTGCAATAAACTATTTTTTCAAAAGTGTGGGTGTTTTTTTTTACTTTACATTTTACACCTTAGGTGAATGGGTAGGGGTACATCGTACCCCATACTCATTCACATAGGGTGGGGGGCCGGTATCTGGGGGGCCCCTTATTAAAGGGGGCTCCCAGATTCCGATAAGCCCCCGCCCGCAGACCCCGACAACCAACGGCCAGGGTTGTCGGGAAGAGGCCCTTGTCCTCATCAACATGGGGACAAGGTGCTTTGGCGGTGGGGGGTGGATTTGGGGGGAACCCCCACGCCCGCGTGGGGATTCCCTTTAAATCCATGCCAGCTTGCGGAGCTAGCGCGGCGGCATTTACTGCCTACGCTAGCTACGTAACCTGTTACGTTCGAAATGAACGGACTGCTCCGTGTGTGGGCAAGTCAGCGGACCCAGCTGGAAAGTCCGTGCGTGTGTGGGCAGTCCACACGCTCGGAAAGTCCAGCGGACCCAGCTGGAAAGTCCCGCGGGATTGTCCGCTGGACTAGGTCCGCCGGCAAAAGTACGTGTGTACGCGGCATAAGGTTTATCTCAGGCTCATTGCCTGATTATAAGTACTCTGGGATTGGCATTCGCATCCTTTGGCTAATTACCTAACAGACTTAGCTTGTCTTTGGATTTGCTCTGCTTGCTGCCTGCTTTTTGCTTCCCTGACCACACATCCTGCCTTCTGATTCTAATACCACATTCTTTTATTATCTTCCATTGCCCTGGGAGACAACTTATCCTACATCCCTGAACCCATTTACTACTGCTGCCTCTCTGGACTTTTGGAAAGCTTCTACCAGCTCTGCACTTTCTCCAGTCCAGCCTGTATCAACAGTCACCAGCTTCTACCTAGGAATTACCTTGGCATCATCCAGCTGGGCTGTGACCCTGCATTTTCAGGTAAGCTGGACATCTCTCCCTGGTGGCACAGAAGATTCGCTTACTCATTCAAAACTCTTTAATGAATATGAATACATCTTTGCCACTCCTTGTCTGTCAAAATCGCACATGGTCTCTACCAGATTCTCAATCATCCGCAGTGGTCTAGTTTTATAGGTTAACCCTAGACTGGGACATACTATCAAAGTTCTGCTTGATGTAAACATCTGTTTACTCATCTCCAAGTGACTGGATCATTCTAATTTATTATGTAAATCTCACAACTTTTACATATTCACATTTTTTATCCTTCTAGATAGACTTGTATCAAGTCTTCTGGAATCTATTCCAACATTAGATTTGTGTTTGACTACCTAGATCAATAGATGATATAATTATTTCAGTTCTTTATTTTATGGATGATGTGCCCACCTCAGACATGTAAATGTGACCTGTGAATCTCATATTATCCATATGTTGTGTTCTCGCAATACAATTATTTTCAAAAACATCCATTCTTGGAATTACATTATTTAAAATTGAAAATGAATTGCGCATTATTTTCAAAATTCAATCAAATGAAAAGGATTATGATAGTAGGTAAAGTTATTAGTAACGTTTCTGCAAATTTTTTTTGTGTTACAAATATATTATTATAATTTACACTGGGCTCCAGCGTTTGAACAATCTGCCACATTTAGCCTGGGTTCACACTAGATGCGGTGCGATGTAGTGTGATTTTCATGCAGTTTGGAGTGTGAATTTGTGGTGCGATTTGTGCTTGACAGCTGCAATTGTAATGCAACTTTAATAGTCTATGGAGCTTACAATTGCACCACATAGCTATGAACGGCCTTCATAGAAAACACTGTTATTTCACTTCACACATCTATGCGTTCTGCGAATATGCAACATATCTGTTTTCTTGTGTGACACCAATACCTCCTATTCATACTTTAAATAAGGTTGGCAATTTGAAATAGCTCTCCTCTTTTCACCTCTATTTGCCTAAAGTCACAGCTCTATCCAATTTTTAGTTCTACATTTTTTTTTTATTCATTATTTACTACCTATTGATGGATTTCACTGTTTCTTTACTATCTATTGATAAACAAATTATGACAAAATCATATCCAATGAGTTGGATATACTCATTGCCAATTGATTTTATTTACGTTTGGTTTGAAGCCACTGCATGCTGCATTTAGCCCACGTTCGCACTGAGGGCGGGTTTGAAATAGTTTTCAAACCAGCATTTCATTGTGAGTTCGGGGCGATTTGATAGAAATCTGTGCGGGTTCATGCACAGATGTCTATTGAAATGCCCCCCGAAGTCACCAAAAGTAGTGCAGGAACAACTTTTGGGAATTGGCGCGGCGCTGTTGCCGGCAATACGTTATGATTTGGAATGCGATTTGACATGTATAATCGCATGTGAACGTAGGCTTAATGTACAGTGTTCAGAGGTATAAGCCTAGCCAGTTAAGAGTTATCACCAGCAGTGCGCAATCTGTATCCACGAAGGTAGCCTCTAGTAGGACTGATGAAGGGGAGGATATTCTTACTGAAACGCTTCTCCCATCATCCTGTGTGAACGGACACAAGCAGGAAGAGTTCCGAGCGGCGATCCTGCGTAGCCAGCAGCATCAGAATTCTTTTCACAGCAGCAGTGGCTTACTACCCAGCGGTGGCTGTAGCTGGTCGTGCTTGATTACTTGGTGCAAGGACTTTCTCTTTACACAGTGAAATGCCTACCTCTCTCATAGACTTGCGAGTGCAACATTTACGGTTTGTACCCGCTTCATCGAATAAAGCCATTCTACACTATGAGGCTGTTTGGTGCCCCTCTCTCCCCTTGTCCTCTACAGATTCTGGTTTCCTCAGTCTAGTGCGAGGAGGCAGCCCAGCAATTAGTAGTAGTGTTCCGTGTCTAGCACCAGCTACACTTTTGGGATTTGATCTTGTTTGAAACATACACGTATTTATGGGTTTTATACTGTGAATTTTTTACTTTTATTTGTTATTAATCTCAACAGAGTTCGTCTTCGACAATTGGGTTTACGGATCATATTCTTTGTTAACACATTGGTTATATTGGTTTGCAACTTTATAACAATTTTAACTAGTGTGTTTCTTTTGGTATAACTCCATATGCCCCCCAGTGCCTGTTTACTGTACCCCATCTTATGCACATCTCTAGAGTACAATCCATGGGTTTGTGAATGTGCGGCATGGGCAGCTCTTCTTATTTTGTGATACACAAACCTCCTAAAATAAAAATATTTTTTAGCTAGAGCTGCACAATTCTGGCTAAAATGAGAATCACAATTTTTTTGCTTAGAATAAATATCAAGATTCCCGCGGTGTAACATCATCTTTCACATTATACAAAAAATTGGGCTAATTTTACTGGTTCGTTTTTTTTAATTTATGAAAGTGTATTTATTCCCCAAAAATTGTGTTTAAAAGACTGCTGCGCAAATACAGTGCGACATAAAATACTGCAACAACCGCCATTTTATTGTCTAGGGTCTCTGCTAAAAAAAAAAAATATATAATATATATAAAAAATATATATATAAAATGTTTGGAGGTTCCAAGTAATTTTCTAGCAAAAAACACTGATTTTAACTTGTAAGGGCCCTTTCACACGGGCTTGTCCGTGTACGCTCCACTTTGCTCGGCAGGGATCGATCCGCTGATCGCCACTGAGCAAGTGAATGACAGGGGTGGCTTCACCCACTGTGCTGAGATGGACCTGGCAAAGCCCCGCTATCCTCTATGAAGATCGGATGAAAACGGACCGCCTGTATGTTTCTATCCCATCAGATTCTCCAAACGAATGGAAAATAGGGTTTCCATCCGTCTGGATTTCATGGACAGGATTGAATATCGGCAAATGTCACCGCTGACATAGGGCTGAATGGAGGCTCTGATCGGGTCCTCCTAAAAAACTGACAGGCGGACCTGATCGGAAAAACCGTGTGAAAGGGCCCTTAGCAACAAGAGTCAGAAAAAGACTTAGTCTTTAAGTGGTTAAACTAACCTCATTTACAGACCAAAGTTGATCCCTTTGATCTAAAATAACCAAATGATACAATGTTTATAGTCATCTCTCAGCGCTGAGCAATGTTGATAAACATTTGCCAGCTTTTTTTTTTTTGACAGCCCTGACCAGAGAACGACTCTGCACTTGTTACATAGAATTGTGGAAATGCTGGATTAAGATCGTGAGGGGGGGGGGGGTTAAATCGAGATCGAGATTTTTTTTTAACGATTTTGCAGCTTTACCTTGAGCCAAAGCCTCCTTTATTTGTGTCTCACATACTCACCCTCCCAGACACTGCAGCTCACAGGTGGAGAGTTTCAGGAACTATGGTTGCCACCTCATCCCTTTAAATTGCATATTACACAGGTTCCGTGGCTGATAAAGGTGGTAATTAAACTCACTTGGTGCCTTATCGACATTTAATTAGCCTCAGAACCTGTGTAATTCAAAGGTGTTTGGGTTTAAAGGGATGAGGTGGCAACTCAGGAACAGAGGCAACTGTTGAACCTTGAACTCCTTGCTCCTCCCATGAACTTCCTATATAAGCCTTGTTTCAGCACTTCCTCTTTGCCAGGTTATAGTGCCTTCTCAGCCAGTGCCTTGCTCTCGTCTTCCCTGCTGCCGTCTGTATTTTCCTACCACTCGTGATCAACCCTTGGCCTGTTCCTTGACTAATTGATCCCAACCTGCAACTACTCGTTACCAACCTTTTGGCTTGTTTACTGATCAATCGGTTTGATCCTTATCTGCTCATCCGCTTCTGGACCCCAGCTTGCTCACACCCTTGTGGGGCAAATCTGAGGGCCGCGACCTGGTACTAGCACACAGCTAAATCCATCTCCACCATCAAGAGCTCTGGTGAACCCACCTCAGGTGAGCCTGTGTCATCTGCCAGGATGACTGTCTTTGTACCTATCCTGCTGGTCGGTGGTAGTCCTGCAACTGCTAAAGTAACTGGTCTTCAAGCCTGACGGATGATCGTGACACCATCACAAGAGGATGCATTAAAGTCTGACCCACTGTTGCATGTAAACCATTTAGGTACCACTTTCATGGAACATTTGAGGGTTAACATTAAAGTCTATGGCCCTCATGTTGTATTAAAGTCAAACCAAAGTAGTGCATGAACTACTCTGATGTCGCTACGACTTTAAGTCACACATATAAATGTTTATCATTGGGAAACATGGGGTACTTGTCATGCGACTTTGATGTCCAAAGTCGTATCATAAGTAGCACAAGCGTGTATGGGGTGTGATGGGTTTGAACAGACAGGTGTAACCAACATGTTTTTTTGTGTTCAGTTCAAAAGTTCCTTTTATCACCAACGTCAATAAGGTGTTAGGTAAGTGTAAGACTTAAAGACCCGACACAATGTTGATGGGGCTTAAAGCTTAAGGCAAAGCTCTAGGTAATGAGTGAATCCAATCAGTGAATTGATAACACTATCCAACAAACACTGCAAATTTTAAAAGCTAGAAAATCCACTCAATCTACCATAATCCAATCTCTCTGTAATTTATTACAACCAAATATCATTGAGCATTCCACATTGGGTCTACATGAAGCCTGTGTTGAGTGACTTCTCTCTGTTTGATGAATTACCAATAGAAATATAACTTTCATAACAAGTTTAAACAGGGCTGGAACAAAGCAGGAAAGGCACCCACCCCCCACTGTCCTAGGGGAGTGGGTGCCTCTTCTGACTCCACATCTTCAGGCAGTCTCACAAATGGACAGCTCAGTCCTGCAGATTACGCAGGGATGGCATCACCCCCTTTGTAATTAGGGGATCTTTTGTCAGTGTTTCCACTGGCCCAGCTTTATAACAGGAGTGCAGTTTGTTCGTTCTGCACTCCGGTGACCCATTTTCAGGTGACGTCACACGGCTCGGGCAAGATTGCGACAATGAAGTCAGAATCCTCCCACATGCCTGGACCGGCACCCGACTCAGCCTTTTAGTGTGCCACTGAGAGCCTGAGCCAGCCACTCCTGCCCCCTCCATAGCCCAACGCTCCAGAGAGCGCAGGGGGCAGAGCAGAGAGCAGTGACCAACAGTCACCAGCTCTCTGCTCAGGGAGCCTTGAGAACCGAGCAATCTGCAGTGTTTGATAACTTGGTTCTCAGTGTGAGAACTGACGGGGGACTGATGCTGCATTCACCAAAAGCACGCATGGGGGGGGGGGGGGGCACCTACCCAAAATCATTGATCGCCCTATACATGTAACATATCTCCATGCACGAGTGAGAATAATAATTCTAGCACCACAGCTCCTTCGTAAATCCAAACGGATGACCGGCAGGGACTTTGGTACATGTACTACTTACTTCATCCCATTGTATTTTCTTATTGTATATGTTTTTTTATGTTCTGTCCTTATTTTTTTTTTTTTAAAGGTTCATAAAAACGAAGTTAAAAAAAATAAAAAATTAGGCGCAGACCTGCACTCTGAAATAAAAACTGGCATGGGTGGAGCAGAAAGAAAGCTATCTGCTTAATGTGGTGCACGTCACTCCCAACAGTTTCTTGCACCATTATAATGGCCAGGGAAGCTTTGTTTACTTCCTGAAAAGTGTCAAAAATATATATAAATTACATATGTTGAACCAATTTATCAGTGCAAAAATCTATACAAAATGTAATCAATCCATTGCATAGTAGCCTTAAAATATCTAACTCCATACAAGAACACAGAGGTCAAGCAATAGCACAAGTGAAGCAGGGATCACCAATGTTTTTTTTGCAGTATGCCTGAATAGCAGATGACACATAGATACCAAAAAATTTTGTTTGCAACAAAGCAAGTATATTCTTGTTAGAAATTCTGTATATAGTAGTCCTACAGAACAGACAGTGCACAGTCCATATGTCTTTGCCTGCTGCTTAACTGCAGACAGGAAACAGGAAATGTTATTCAGGGAAAAGACAGAGCATACCATAAATTAAGCTACAAAATTATAAACACTGCCATCTACTGGTTGAAGAATATATCTCTACTAAATACTGATGTGCAGTAGTTGTTGCACAAAATACAAATGGACATTGTATTCCAACAGTTCTATTCTGTTAAAACATACAAAAAAACACTTGGTAACAAGTTTAACATACCTTTAAGAGAGCCAGTGCCACCTGGAAGATGATAGTCAGTCCCTGAGGAGAGGAACAAATAGACATTATCTCAGTCATATGTACATATTCTACAGTGTCTTGCATAGCTATTCACCACAGTTGCAGCCTTTTGAGGTAAGTCTTTACTAATGTCGTACAATTGAATCATCAATTTTTTTCTCACTGTTCTTCACAAATTGTAAGGTTGGATGGCACAAATCTGTCAATTAGCAAGTCCTGCCACAAAATTTCAATTAGAGCAAGGTATGGGCTTCACCAGGGACCTACAAACAAACTCTGGTACTTAGTGGAGCATCTGAGTCATAGTTGTTCAATAGACAATTTCTCCCCCCTTGGCAGTGCATGTCAGCAGATACCATTGGCCTCATTGCGATTTTGTGGATGGCCTTCTGTAGACAAAGTTGCTGTTGTGACTTTTTTTTTATTATTTTAATAAGCAATTTAAAAATTCTAAAAGGGATGTCCAAAGTCTGAGATTTTTACAAAACTAACCATAACTGGAGCTTCTTAAAGCGGTTGTAAACCGCTGGACGTTTTTTTTCTCTTACCTACAAGGTAATGTCACAATGTGCTAGTATGCAACACATACTAGCAGATTATGTGAAACCTACCTGAAAACAAAGCATTCCAGCGATGAAATGTCATCGCCGGAGGTCGCTTCCATCTTCACCTGTCTTGCTTCCGGGTTCGCAGACTCTGGCTCTTTATAAACTTTAGTCTCGACTTGCTTTCATGTCCTTTATAATGTTGCTTAAATACATTCTATAATAAAATGGAGCCTTCCAAAAATAGGTTTATTTATAGAACTTTGGTAGTTTCTGAAAAAAATTAAAACCAGCAGCTACAAATACTGTGGCTGCTGACTTTTAATAACCAGGCAGACACTTTTCTGTCCAGCACTGCCCTCACTGGTCTTCGGGTCCCATGCACCGCCATCTTAGATGTGTTTCAATATTTTTATTGAACATTTTTCAATGTCAACGCACAAAGGAAATTAACTCACTTCCCTGAATGCCACAAAAAAAAAAAAACACCTCTACACACACACACACATAGTGCTAAATGTACTCCGTTCATTCAGTTCTATAAATGTAATTCACTTTTGCCAGATAAGGTTTACTGGTCCTCTCAAAGGAACAGAGGCAATTATCCAGTAGGAGGCACTATTGTCAAAAAAATGTTAACCTCTGGTTGATAATAGGTTGCCTGCTTTTGGAAGCAAGAAAAAAATAAGGCGTGTATAATATTAAAAGTACATTAGAACTCAAAATTGAAGATCTGGTATTGGGAAGCACACAAGGTTAAAAAGCATGCCTGCTGTACCTTTCATTTCCAAAATTCTGCTGTATAATACACAACGGAAAAGATCTCACTTTGCTACAATGGCTTACAGCTTTGATTGTGGGGACGGAACGCCAGAGGAACATTTCACTGAAATAAATGAGGACGGTCTGTGACAGCTGCTGCACACATTGCTAGACCTTTATCTGCTATGTCACCCTTCCTGCCAGGGATGTCATGCTTCCTAACCTGTCAAGTATCTCCTGGCAGATGCTGCCGTGTGAGTGACAGGATCAGAGAGCTCCCACTGACTTCCACACACAAACAATGCGGCATCACCAGCTCAGCGTGGAATTTTTTACAAGATTTAAAATTTAAATATGGAACTAATCCAGAGATAGCAGCATAGAACCTTTCCAGACAGGTAATAGAATACGACACCTGCAGAGCAACCAACAGTTGTTCTATAGTCTGACAATCTGCTGGCAGCAGGCTTCATTGATCGATTTAGATAAAACTAAAACTGCTTGAAAATATGAGTGTCTGGCCCATTTAAGGGTGCGAGAATCATGATATAAATACTAAAAAACTCCTCACAGATACCTGTCAAGTACTTTTGTCAAATGTGAATGTTTTACTCCATCGTGGGTGGTTTTACTCTTTAAATTAAAGTAAAATATGTTCTGTTCGTATTAAATTGGTGCCATAGAGGAGTCCTCCGTCTGAATGCAATTTAAAGTGCAACTGCACTGCATCTGAGCTCCACAACATAAATATGCTATATAATTAATTTTTAATATTCAAAGCAAACTCCCCGTCTCCATGCTTTATTTTGCTGAGGAATCACTTTGAAAAACCCTCCCCTCCTGAAGACTCCTGGGATGTATGATATAATTTGTCTAGACATGGAAACCAGGAAGTAACTGAAGAAATGCAAAAAAAAAAAAGTTAAAACAAGTAATTATGGGGGCGTGGCCGAGACATGGAGGAGAGCGGACGTGTGTGAGCTGAGCTCCGTCTGACCCGCTCTCTCACCTACCGCAAACAGCAGCACCGGAGCCAGGGAAGAGACCCCAAGACATGCCCAGACGGCGGAAACCCTCCCCGCAACCCCGGAGGACCCCGAGGCTCCGTTCCAGCTCACTGGAAGCCTACTTCCCGGGCGAAGACAGACGCCGCACGACATCCAAGATGGCGCCGGGTGAGTGCTCACAGGCCGCACACGCGGCCTCCCCGTCCCGCTCGCAAGGCCATCCGCCTCCATCACCACCGCCACCCTCCTCACCAGGGTCACAAGGGAGCCCTTTCAGCAGCCCAAGCCGCCTGGATGACTGGGAGGCTTCGCCTCACTCCCCCCATAGGCCGCAACAGGTCCCAAATGCACAGGCCGCACCGCATGCCTCCCGCAGCCCCCGGAGCCCCCCCTCCACACTCCCCATACACAGGGAGACACCACCGGCCCTCGGGGATGGAGACCTGCGGTCCCATATACTGGCCCTCCCTACATGGGCCGACTTAGAAGGCTTCATGGCCCGGATGGAAAAGTCCTTTAGGAAGGACATAGAGGACCTGCAGGCGGACACTGCCCACATTGGGGGACGGGTGGAAACGCTGGAGGCTAATGTGGAGGACATACAGCCTGCTTTGCAGGCCTTGCAGACACGCTGTGAAGCACAGGACCACCGCATAGACTCCCTGCTTTACCAATTAGATGATGCAGAAAACAGAAGCCGCAGGGTCAACATCCGCATAAGAGGCCTCCCTGAGGCCACTGGGCCCAGAGACATTATCCCCACACTTCAGGGGGTGTTTAAACAGATCCTGGGTAGAGAGGCGCCAGACCATATTGAAATAGACCGCGCTCATCGAGCCCTCAGACCCCCCTCTGACGACACTGATAAACCCCGGGACATTATTTGTAAGTTGCACAAATATACCCTGAAAGAACGCATTATGTACCATGTCAGGGGAGTGCGATTTGTGGACTTTGATGGAGCCAAGCTCTCCCTGTTTCCTGATCTGTCGAGACGCACACTGATGCAAAGAAGGGCCCTTAAACCACTATTGGAGGTCTTGCAGGACTCCCACCTGGTCTATCGCTGGGGGTTCCCCTTTAGCCTTACTGTCACCAAAGGAGGACGCCAAGTGACACTGAGAAATAAGGATGACCTCCCTCACTTTCTCTCCCGCCTAGACCTACCCACGGTAGACATCCCAGAATGGCGCACTACCACATCTGTCCCGACATTCAAAGGGCCAGAGCCTTGGAAACAGGCTCACCGCAGACGCCGCAGAAGACAACATGAAGATTCCGCCGACACAGACAGAAGAGGACCGCGGGTTTCTCCGCCAGCCCGCTGACCGCCGCTGATGAGCGAATTCTCCAGATGAAAGGGGTTTTACACCCCCCAGGTGGTTTATACCTTTGACATTTCGTTCTTCTTCCCTGGCTTTCCCCCCTTTTTGTTCTAGAGTTGTCCCAACCAGCGAACCAATTTTTTTTCTTTTTTTTTTACATTGCACTGTATGGGACTCAATGACGCTGACTTTTATCATTTTTGTGCTGCTGTTACGTTACGAACACTACACTTGGTTTACAAGTGAGTTCTTGCACTAGAGTGGGTCCCTTGACAGGGCTCCCCCCTCAATGTTTCCCCACTCACCCCCCATAGGTGAACTCATGGGAGTGATACCCCTTAGAGGGGATTGTCCCCGGAGTGGAGGCCACCCAACCTGTTTTGGGCCGGCTGGCCGGGAGGTGGACCCCACTCCGCTGACGTTAGCTCAGATCACAGGCCCCATGGGCAATAAGATTGTTATATTCGTTTTATGGTTGTTATGTTACGTTACTACCCCCCCTCCTTTTGATGTGGGCCACACTAACATGCTCTTCTTTGTTGCTATTCTAGGTTTATACTGGCAGGTGGTGCAGATCTCTCTCCCTTCCCCACAGGTTGGTGTGGGTGTACTACTTTTGATCAAAAATGGCTGATCTGAAGATCGTATCGTACAATGTCCGTGGTCTGAGATCACCGTTCAAACGCAGTAAGTTGTGGCTAGAGACAAAGAGACTGGGAGCACATGTTTTATTTTTACAGGAGACTCATTTCGGAACTGACTCGGTCCCCCGCCTCCCCTCCCACTTATACAATCAATGGTATCTCAGTAATTCACCCCGACCCAAGTCTGGAGGGGTGGCGATTGCGATACACAAGAATTGTCCCTTTATCCCCCTAGATCACCAGGTAGACCCTAACGGTAGATATGTGCTTTTAAAAGGTACCCTATTTGGCCGCATGCTCACACTAGCGGCACTTTACGCCCCTAATACCGGACAGCTTGGCTTCCTAGAGAAACTACTAGAGAAAATCTCCTCATACCGAGAGGGGAGACTGATTGTAGGAGGGGACTTTAATGTGTGCCCGGATTCCCAGAAAGATACTTCCTCTGGCCGCTCAACACACTCTTTTGCCTTCCTTAAAAAATTTCAAAAGCTACTACAGGCTAACCACCTGGTCGATTGCTGGAGAGTCCTCCATCCGACAGTAAAAGACTATAGCTACTATTCAGCTATGCACAATGTATACACGAGAATCGATCTCCTATTGGTAGATCGATATCTGCTGGAGACGCTCTCCGGCGCATCGATCGGGCCACAGACAATCTCAGATCACGCACCCATATCCGTCTCCCTGGCCCCTGCTTCTCCAGAGGTCCGACACTGGACGTGGCGGCTCAACGAGAACTTGTTGGATGATGCGGTAGCTCACCAACGGGTCTCGGATACGATATCGCAATACTTTAAAGAAAATATTCCAGGTGAGACGGGTATGGCGTCCGTATGGGAAGGCCATAAGGCTGTGATTCGGGGGGAACTTATCTCCCAGGGGGCTAGGCTCAAAAAGGCACGCGCGGTGGAACTACAGTCACTGTTAAGCAAGCTGCATACAGCGGAACTTAAACATAAACACAATCTGACTGCCCAGCTGTATGAGGAACTAATAGCCATCAGGGAACAACTATCTGAGCTACTAGAAAAAAGAACTAGAGATAGACTAAGATATATCTCCCATAAGTTCTATGAGTACGGCAATAAGTGCGGTAGACTCCTCGCTAGGGCCCTTAAAAAACAGAGGTCCTCTGGACATGTTCAAAAGCTACAGACTACTGCAGGCCCTCTGACGGAAATCTCCTCTAAAATTGCAGCTGCGTTCAAAGACTAATTACACCCAATTGTACCAACTCCCCGACACGCTACCAGGTCATACCCCCCCCCCTCAAAAGACAGAACTTCTCTCACAATATTTAGAAGAGGCTCAGGCCCCAACAATTTCAGAAAGCCTGAGTGAGCAGCTGGACCGCCCTGTGTCTGTAGCGGAGATTGAAGCAGTGATCAAAGACCTCCCACTGGGGAAGAGCCCGGGCCCGGACGGTTTCACTAACTCGTACTACAAGAAGTTTGCTCACCTCTTGGGAGAACGCATGTGCACATACTTTAACGCACTGGCGTCGGGCACCTCGCTCCCGAAGGAAGCATTACTTGCCCATGTCACAGTTCTCCCAAAGGAGGGCAAAGACCCGTCCGCCCCCAGCAGTTACAGGCCGATCTCGCTGCTAAACACGGACATTAAAATTTTAGCAAAAATATTAGCCAACCGCCTTAAACCCATCATGCCCACGGTAATTCACTCGGACCAAACAGGTTTCATAATGGGGAGGGAGGGCAGGGATAATTCCAACAGAGCTATCCAACTGACACACTGGGCAGAGCAGCAACGGCCCAGTTCACCCTGTCTCCTGTTGTCCACGGATGCTGAGAAGGCGTTCGACAGGGTGGACTGGGCCTACCTTCGGGCGGTGCTGTCTAGATTGGGCCTGGGCCATAATATGCTCAGATGGATAAGTTCCTTGTATAGCTCTCCGGAAGCCCGGGTGAAAGTTAATGGGATGCTGTCTGACCCCTTCCCCATTGGGAATGGGACGAGACAGGGATGCCCCCTGTCCCCCCTGATTTTCGCCCTTACCCTCGAACCATTACTCAATAATATACGGTCGAACCCTGACATTAGAGGATTTAAAGTAGGGCCAACTGAACACAAACTTTCGGCTTATGCCGATGACGTTATGTTTTATGTCACAGAGCCACTGATTTCTCTCCCTAATATTATGGCAGAACTTAAGAAATTCCACTCCATTTCCAATTTTAAAATAAACTACAATAAGTCGGAAATTCTCCCCCTACACATCCCCCCGGAGATGCGTTCACAACTACAGGCCTCATTTTCTTTCTCCTGGTGCCCCTCCTCTGTGAAATACCTGGGTATCTATCTGCCTGTCACTTGCACACAACTGTACTCATGCAATTTTGCCCCCCTCATCACCAAGATTAAAACAGACCTAGTGCAATGGGATCGCACCACGTTCTCATGGATGGGCCGAGTCAGTATCCTGAAAATGAATGTGTTACCACGTATTTTATTCTATCTCCAAATGATACCTATAACGCTCCCTAGATCTTTGTTCTCGGCTTTCAACAGTTAGCTCATAAAATTTATTTGGCAGGCGGGAACACCCCGCCTTGCCCTCAGCACACTGCAGCGTCTTAAGAGGTACGGAGGTCTCGGGGTCCCTTCTATACGTAGATACTATGAAGCAGTAGCCCTTCAGAGGGTGCTAGATTGGCAGCATCACACTGCAACTAAGTCTTGGGTACCCCTTGAAAAGTTTCTAGCAGGCCGCAACTTGTCTCATGCGCCATGGCTCCCCCGAAACCATCGAGGCCTCTCGAGGTATGTCTCCCCGACCTCTGTCCACGTGCTGAGATTATGGGACAAACTAAATACACGGGAGCGTTTGTCGCAACCGGTTTCCCCACTCGCACCCCTGGGAGGCTTCCCCTGGTTCGCTCCGGGGGAACACCTGCCTTACTTTGGCATGTGGGCACAAGATGGTGAGACGCGATGCGGAAGGTTCATTCATGAACAAGGCCTTGTTCCCCTGGAATGGTTACGCTCCCAATTTGGGCGCTTCCCGATTGATGAATGGCGCTACAGACAAATTCAGCACTTTATTGGTAGCCTACCACACAGTGTTAGACCTCCCTCATCTCTGACTCCGTTTGAGAAATTGTGTAAATCCCCGGACCCTGTCCCACACTCAATATCAGTGCTTTACGAGATGCTGCAGTGTGCTGACTCCAGTAGCAAGCCAACATATATACGTGAATGGGACAGAGATCTGCAACATACGTTCACAGAGGTCCAGCTGGATCGAATGTATAGATTAACGCACAAGAGTTCAGTTGATACTTAAATGCAAGAGAATAGCTTTAAGATACTGACCAGATGGTACAGGGTCCCTGTGACCCTAGCCAAAATGTTTCCCACAGTCTCTGCTGTCTGCTGGAGGGGGTGTGGGCAGCGGGGCACATTCCTTCATATTTGGTGGGAGTGCCCGCTGCTTAGGCCATTCTGGCTGGACATTAGACAACAAATAAAAATCTTTACTGATATAGAGATGCCGGACTCCCCTATGGAATTCCTGCTGCATGTGCCATCCACTCCGCTGCACGCCTATAGCAAATCTGTTCTCCCCCATCTCCTCAATGCAGCTCGACGCCTGGTCCCTGTACATTGGAAGTCGACCCTGATCCCAAGTAGAACCGAATGGGTGCGTTTGTTAAACACCATAATGGCGGCGGAGTAGTGGATGGCAAAATGCAAAGATAGGAAAAAGAAAAAAAAAGGCACCAGGATCATGGCTGCAGCCTTAATCCTGGTATAACTGTTTTCTGGCAACTGTCCAGGTTGTATAGGGGAGCCCTTTTTTGTCTATATACTTTTGATTTCGTCTCCCGCATCAAGGTGAAATTTGCGGATGACACCATGTTAGTTGGAAGAATAAGAGATGGTGATGAGGAGGCATATCGGCAGGAAATAGGTAACCTAGTGGGTTGGTGCAGAGGTAAAGGAGACAATTATAGATTTTAGGAGACATATAGACACCAGCTATAAGCCAGTTGTGATCGATAGGGTGGAGGTCAAGAGGGTACAGCCGTTCTGTTTATTGGGAACAATAATTAGGGAGGATCTGTCATGGCCAGGGTACATATCCTGTCTGATGGGTAAAGCTCATCAGAGATTGTACTTCTTGAGGAAGCTGTGGAGGGCAGGCTTTTCCTCCTCAGTTTCTATAAGGCTGCTATTGGGAGTGTGTGGACTTATGACATCCCTTTGTGGTAAGGGATGTGCACGGTCCATGAAAGAAATGCCTTACTTAGGCTGATAAACAGTGCAGAAGATTATTAAGAGGGCGTATTGATCGAGTATCGAAGAACTGGGGAGAGGAGGTGCCCTCAGAGTGCTATTAATATCCTGACAGATAACGCCCATCCTGTGAATGCCTTGTTTACAGTGTTGCATTCTAGCAGGCTATTTAGGATTATTTCCTCTCATAGCACAAGTCTGCAAAACAGCTTCTTTCCGCAGCCCATAAGATGTTTGAATGCTAGAGGCTTTTAGGGTTGAATTAAATATGCAGTCTCAGCGGATTTCAGACACTTTTAAAGCTCAACTTTCCTCCTCTCCTTCACAGGACCCGTAAACTCCTTCAAAAATTACGATCCTCCTGAAATTCCTCTACTTACGAATGACACTCCCAATCCACATCCCTCCCTCCTTCTATAAATCTGTGAACTCCCTTTTTTCTAAATTCATGTGGGCCCATAAACATGTCAGCCTTAAATCAAGTACGTTGTCCCTGACATCTCCAATCACCAAGCCGCAGCACACTTCACACCACTAGTGGACTGGCACAAACATGGAGAACTGAAAGAGTGAGTATCTCTGACATCTCCAATTCCCTCACATCCCAGCATCATTGAAAGCCCATCCTCTTCTCTGCCCCACGATCTCTTGTTCTGCTAGGGCACTTGAGAAATACAAACTCTCCCTGGCCCCATACCCTTTGTACACAATTTTAGGCAACACATTGTTATCCCTAGGTAGGAACCCAGGCCCCTTTGGGGAGCCTCCTGGCCTGGAATTGTTTTTGGGCCTTCCCCTTTCTGTCCAACAACCGATGGCCTTACTTCAAAGCCCTTTTTAACAGACTTGGCACCCTCCAATTGGACTTTGAGTGCCTCACAACTCCACTCCTCATGCTTCCTGCCCCATTGGCCTTTCGGAGGCCTCTCACCCAAATTTGAATCATGTGTGGCTCACAAGAACTGTTTCAACACTCCTCGTCTATTATACACTCCCTTTTCACTCAACCTGGAGAGGACTACTGCCCTCAATTCTTAACCAACAAAGGGAACGGATTCTACTTCTAGCCCACAAATCTGTATACAAACCCAAGAAACCAACTTTAAGATTCTCACAAGGTGGTACATAACCCCTACAAAATTACACAAACAATTCCTTAATTATATGGATTTGTGCTGGAGGTGTAAAAAGGCCACAGGTAATAAATTTGCAAATTTTGTCTTGCCCATTTTACAGGTAGTTAGACTGATCACTCAGAAATTCTTCCTCCTGCACCACTTATCCATACCACTCAAGGAATCTGTACCCTGGCACCTCTTAAATGCAGAAAAGGCCTGCATCCCCATGAAAATGAAGGATCCTGACCTACAAAAACACCTGGTTTCACTGGAATTACTATATCTTCTGACGTAGGGAAGGTCCAGCTAGCTGGGGACTTTGTTAACTTGGCAGGGGACTCCACACTCAACCAAACAAATGCCCAGAGGGTGAGGTGCTTCTTTGCTGTACCACTTCCTGCCCCAGGGACATCTTCTTCATAATAATTAAAATCAAACACTCATCGCTTGTACAGTGTCGGATTGGTTATGGATCTTGCTTACCTCACCAATGAATAAGGAGGTTTCTCACCTCACCTACAGCATTTTGTGACCCTTACCGTCTATTGTGAAATTTAGTTTTTGGATTTTTCAAATCCTATACTGTGCCTTATCTTTGTAGCTGTGACCTCCTCTACTTTTCTGTACAGTATCTAACAAAAGTGAGTACACCCCTCACTTTTTTGTAAATATTTTATTATATCTTTTCTTTAAAGAAATTACACTTTGCTACAATGTAAAGTAGTGAGCGTACAGCTTGAATAACCGTGTACATTTGCTGTCCCCTCAAAATAACTCAACACGCAGCCATTAATGTTTAAACCGCTGGCAACAAATGTGAGTACATCCCTAAGTGAAAATGGCCAAATGGGGCCCAAAGTGTCAATATTTTGTGTCGCCACCATTATTTTCCAGCACTGCCTTAACCCTCTTGGGCATGGAGTTCACCAGAGCTACACAGGTTGCCACAGGGGTCCTCTTCCACTCCTCCATGACAACATCACAGAGTTGGTAGATGTTAGAGACCTTGAGCTCCTCCACCTTCCATTTGAGGATGTCCCATGGATGCTCAATAGGGTTTAGGTCTGGAGACATGCTTGTCCAGTCCATCACCTTTACCCTCAGCTTCTTTAACAAGGCAGTGGTCTTCTTGGAGGTGTGTTTGGGGTCGTTATGTTGGAATACTGCCCTGAGGCCCAGTCTCCAAAGGGAGATTATCATGCTCTGCTTCAGTATGTCACAGTACATAGTGGCATTCATGCTTCCCTCAATGAACTGTAGCTCCCCAGTACCGGCAGCACTCATGCAGCCCCAGACCATGACACTTTTTTTCAGATCCTCAGAGAGTTCTTTGATATGAGGTGCCATGTTGAACTTCCAGTAACCAGTATGAGAGAGTAAGAGTGATGACACCAAATTTACCACACCTGCTCCCCATTTACACCCAAGACGTTGTAACACTAATGAGTCACATGACACCGGGGAGGAAAAATGGCTAATTGGGCCCAATTTGGACATTTTCACTTTTTTTCAGTGTTGTCAAATAAAAAGTTATGATAAAATATTTATAAAAATGTGAGGGGTGTACTCACTTTTGTGAGATACTGTACATCCTCTTGTGCGATTATAAATAGAGAATAAAAATAAAAAATATATATATATAGATTCTTTATTAATAACGATAATGGGGAAGTTAATGGAGCCAATCTCTGGGAGGCACACAAAGCTTTTATCAGAGGGATCTTGATAGGGAAAGCCGCGTGGTTTGAAAAAGAGAGGAGGAGGAAAGTGCAGGAATTGATGAATGATTTAAATAGCTTGGAACAGAAACACAAGGCAGCTTTGACCCATAATAGGGAATTATTTCAAGACCTAATAGCAAAGAGGGAGGAACTAAAAGACTATATAGAACACGAAGCAAAGCAGATTTACAACAGGACAATAAGAGAACGGTACATCTGGGGGAATAAATCTAGCAAACACCTGGCGAGAATAGTCCAAAAACAAAAAACTATATAGAAAAAATTCAAGCCAAAAATGGGGAGATTAAATATGTATCCCAGGACATTGCCTCATCCTTTAGGGAATATTATGAAGAGCTGTATTCTGTAGACCCCAAGGAGGCGAAAAAATGGGACCAAAAAAATAAAAATCTCAGACTTTCTTAGCAGAGCCGGGCTGGAATCTCTGGGTCAGGAGGATAGAGAGGCACTGGAACAGCCAATTTCGGAGGCGGAAATATTGCGGGCCCTGAAGAACTCCTCTACAGGGAAAAGCCCGGGCCCAGACGGTTTTTCCATCCTTTACTACAAAACCTTCAAGGAGATCCTGATCCCTAGACTTCAACAATATTTGAATGGGCTGGGAATAGAATATGCTATGGGAGAAGCCTCTCTGTTAGCAACTATAACGGTTCTTCCTAAAGAAGGGAAGGATGGATCTAAGTGTTCTAATTACAGGCCTATCTCTCTGCTGAACGCAGATACTAAGCTGTATGCCAAAATCCTGGCTGAGAGAGTGAAAGGGCATCTTGAGGCATTGATCCATCCGGATCAAGTAGGCTTCGTCCCAGGGAGGGAAGGGAGGGACAATGGAGTCCGGACTCTATTGGCCCTCCAGAGGATGAGGGACTCGGGAGCCCCCAGTCTGCGCCTGTCCATAGATGCAGAAAAAGCATTTGACAGGGTAGACTGGGGGTTCATGTTTAGTACCCTAGAGTACATGGGGTTTGGTCCGAGATTCCTTAGTCGTATCAAAGCCCTATATGGGCGCCCAAAGGCAAATATCAAAGTAAATGGAGTCCTTTCCGCACCTTTTGAGATGAGGAACGGGACGAGGCAGGGCTGCCCCCTGTCCCCTCTGCTTTTCGTCCTGACCCTAGAGCCCTTATTGTCATCGATAAGAAAAAATCCAGATATAGAGGGATGTAAAGTGGAGGGGGAGCCCCATAAGCTGGCTGCCTTTGCAGACGACATTTTGTTTTACGTAAGTAACCCTCGGAAGACGATGCCCATTCTTTTGGAGACCCTTATATCATATGGAGCCCTTTCAAATTTCTGGGTTAACCCCGCAAAATCTCATATACTTAATATCAATGTAAATAAAATCGAGCAGCAGATTATAAAGAAAGAACATAAATTTGTGTGGAAGAAGCAAATAAAATATCTGGGTATAGACTTAGCCAACTCAACTGAAAAACTCTATAGAATTAACTACCTCCCCTTGCTAGATGAAGTGAAAAAAAAATGCAATGAATACACCAGTAGGCCTTTGACCTGGATAGGACGAGTAAATACAGTAAAAATTATGATACTCCCTGTAATAACTTACAAGCTACAGATGCTCCCTCTCCCCTTACCTCACCAATACCTAAGGAAGCTTAACTCAATACTGATGAATTTTGTATGGAAAAATAAGAAACACCGCACGTCGTTGAAACTTTTAAAACAGGGTAAGAATCAGGGGGGACTGGCGGTCCCCGACATCATTAGTTACTATCACGCAATTGCACTAATTAGAATTCCAGAGTGGGGGAAAATGAACTCAAGTAAAAGATGGGTACACTTGGAAAGGGGATTGAGTATGGTCCACTTGGGAAGGATTATTTGGAACCCCCCAGGGTATAGAGCACTAGATGTCCACACACACATCATTACACGGCACACGTTTAAAATTTGTATAGTATATAAGTATATAAGCAGCTGAATGGTAATTATAACTCACCTTTATTAGCACTTAAGGAAAATGATTATTTTCCCCCTGGGAAAAAAGAGATAGGAGGGAATTGGATAATTAAAGAGGAAACACAATTCGGGGATGTAATATTAGCGGGTCAACCACTGGCACTTAATGAACTAAAAAAAAAAGCGGATATATTTAAAATCGATGAGTGGCGGTACCTCCAGATATGCCAGTTCGTGAAAAAACTTCCACAACCAATCAGGTCACGCGGAGACCTGACAAAGATAGAGCAAATATGCACAGCAGAAAATACCAAAAAGTCTATATCAAAAATATATAAGTTGTTGATCGAGATGGACAGGCTGGAGGTCCCCCCTTTCATTGAGAAATGGGAGAGAGAATTAGGGTCACAGATAAACAAGGGGATGGTCAAAAAAATAATGAAGCTCACACATAGCTCGTCAGTAGATATGAGAACAGCTGAAATGAACTACAAATGTTTAGTTAGGTGGTACGCGACTCCCGACATAACAAGCAAATTTCAGGAGGGGAGATCCCCCAACTGTTGGAGAGGATGTAATCTGAGAGGAAATATGGGCCATTTATGGTGGGAATGTCAGAAAATACAAAAATACTGGGAGAGGGTTTTGAGTTACATCAAAGAAATCACCCAAATAGAAGTAAAAAAAAATCCATGGGTGGTCTTGATGCACGCAACAGAGGAGGGAGTGAGGCAATATAGGAGCACATTGGTCCCTCATCTGCTTAATGCCGCAAAAAGATTAATCCCAAGGAAGTGGCAAGAACAGGAAAGCCCCTCTATAGGGGAATGGATAGATGAAGTTGAGGCGACTTATAGGCTGGAATGCCTGAAAGAGAATCTCGAGGAGGACACCCAGCCAAAGGGGAAGTGGGAATGCTGGGAAAAATTTAAAAAATAAAGATAATCTCCATGTGAAAAAAATAAAAATAAAAAAATAAAAAAAAAATAAAGATAATCTCCATGTGAGGTATGTGATGTCTTTTGCATTTTTAAGGGCATGACAGCCCACTTTTATTTTTTTTTATTTTTTTTAAATTCTTTTATTTATTTGTTCATAGTAATAAACTGTACAATACAGCCAAGCAGTACATTCACACCTAAAGGTTTTGTAGCTGAAGCTCAAGATTCAAAATCCCATGTTTTACAATGGTGACAGTTCATTTACTCAGACACCTGTAGCTCAAATCCTGAAACTCAAAAACCTACATGAACTACTTTTGAGTCATATTTGGGCACTCTTGGCCTGTCTGACTTCAATGGGAAGCCCTGATAACGCCCAAATTGGGCATTTTTGAGCATTTCTTCAGCTGTATTTTAGAAATGTTTGAGCCTGTAAGAACTGATCTCCTACACCTAGTATTTTGCATTGGCCAAAACAAAAACGCCTGATACTTGAATACACAGGTAACAACGCTTCTAAACTGCTCATATAAGCACACAAAAATTCTTAAAAAGCTCAAAAAAAAAAAAAATCACTCTGCTCAGGTGTGAATTCAGCCTAAGCTGCCTTGGGACTAAGGCCCCTTTCACACTGGGGCGGTTTGCAAGCGCTATTGTGCTAAGAATAGCGCCTGCAAACCGACCCGAAACAAAAAAAAAAAAAAAATAAATAAAAAAAAACAATGGGGGAGCGCGCCGAACCCCCCGCAAAACGCCGCTATAGCGGCGGTTTGCAGGCGGTATTGACCCTTTTTCGGCCGCTCGCGGGGGGTAAAAACACCCCGCGAGCGGCCGCAATGCGCCGCTAAAACGCCGGTAAAGCGGCGCTAAATATAGCGCGCTTTACCGCCAGCGCCCCCACCGCTCCAGTGTGAAACCAGCCTTAGGGATGCTGGCCAATCACACATCATCTGATGCTGTTCATAAAACAAACACAAGAGGGCAGCAAAGCAGCACTTTCAACATCAGTTCAATCACTGTCTTCTCGCAAGCCAGGTGAAGCACAGCAATGATTGCCTACATTTCTTAACTACTTTGCGTAGCAGAGAAAATCTTTAACATTCAGAGCCTAATGGCATTGATGTTGTAACGGGAACCGCTTCTACACCAAACTTTTCAAATGTTAGCTTTAAGCTACCTTAAAGTCATGCTGGGTTGATGTGTTGAATAGAGATAACTGCTGAAATACTCACCTTTTCTGGAGGAAACAAAAAGGTACCTCTAGAGCTGGTCAATTGATCTCTGCAGATGAGGATCAGACAAACTGAATTATAGTCTTTCCCTTGAAGTGGTTTTAAAGTCAAAAGGTTTTTTACCTTAATGTATTACCTCAAAAAGACACAAAGAAACCCTCTGACTGGACCTTTTAGGACAATGACTCCAAAAATAGTGTATGCAGACAATAAAATATAGAAAAATAAAGTTTAATACAAATTCTAAAAAACATCAATACATAAAAAGCTTTTGTCAAAGCTGTATGATAAATTGAGGTTATAGATATAAAAGCATATTCAAACCACTGTTTAGAACATTCATAAGCAATTGTACAGAGCAAAGCTCTTATGTTCTTTATCTAATAAAACAAGCTTTTACGTATTGATGTTTTTTAGAATTTGTATTAAACTATATTTTTCTATATTTTATTGTCTGCATACACAATTTTTTGAGTCATTGCCCTAAAAAGTCCAGTCAGAGGGTTTCTTGGTGTCTTCCTGATGTACTATAAAGACAGCTTTCACACCGAGCCGCAGCTGGCGTCAGCGGTAACGCAGCGCTATTTTAGCGCGGCTTTACCTTTGTTTTAGCGTAGTTATTCGGCTGCTAGCGGGGGCGGCCGGAAAAGGGTTAAATCCGCCGAAACGTGGTTTTGCCTGCGTTATCGCAGCGCTGCCCCATTGATTTCAATAGGGAGCAGCGGTGGAGGAGCGGTAAGTTCACCACTCCAAAGAAGCTGCAGGCAGGACTTTTTGTGGCACCCTGCCAGCGCACCGCTCCGGTGTGAAAGCCCTTGACTTTCACACTGGGGTGCATGGAGCAGCTTTTTTCAGGCGCTATACAGGAGCAATTTTTAGCGATGTAGCGCCTGAAAATTGCTGGCAGTGTGAAAGGGGTCTTAGGGATGTGGGCAATTTCTCCTTCTCCCCACTAGAATTGAACCATTTTTGTATAATGTATTAACTGCATGAAGGTAAAAAAAAAAACTTTCATTAGCCGTTTGTTTTCCCCACACTCCTTACATCGATCAAGCCTGTCTGAAGCAGTGCTGGTCTCTCTCCCTGCTTGCACTGGGCAGATTGATAGCAGTGGAAGCCAAAGGCTTCTGCTGCTGTCCATCAAATCTAGTAAGGCGGGATCAGGGGGCATGGCCCGAGCTGTCCATGGACGCACATATCCCAGCTCAGGAGCACGGCTGCAAATTCCTTCCCCAAATTTTTTGCTGCTGTGATAAGACTTTCTGTTAGAGGTTTGCTACGTTTCTCTGAAAAAAATTGAAACTGTCAGAAGTTATTGGCATCCATCAGTGTTTATTCCATATTTAATAAAATTTGTTTTTAATTCAACAGAATATTTTAAATAAAAGACAGGTGAGAATGGCATTGGACAAAATTAAGTGACCCTTACCCTAATATTTTGTTGCACAACCTTTAGAGGCAAACTTTACAAACAAGCTATTTTTGTAGCTCTCAGACTTCTGTATCCTTCAACTGGTAGCATGGCAAACTATTTCCACGCTCTCAGGTTTGAAGGGCGTCTTCTCCAGACTGCATTGCTGCAGCGCATTTCATAGATGTTCTTTAGATTCAGATATCATAGAAAGCACTTCAGAATAGTCCAAGGTCTTCTTCTTAACCATTGTTGGGTATTTTAGCTGTGTGTGTTTTTGGTCATTATCATGTTGGGAGGACCCATGACATGGGACTAAGACAGATCTTTCGGGCCCGGGCAGTACATCTCTCTCCAGCATTTCTCAAAAGTGTTAAAATGCCATTGTGCCTGCGTTCAAGGCACTCCATACCCGACGCAGTAAAGGAGCCCCAAAACATAACTGGACCTTCTCCATGTGTCACAGTAGGTTTTGATATTCTTTTCATGAAAAGCTTAATTTGTCTGTGAGTGCTGATATGACTTGTCAAAAACCTCCAGTTTTTTTTTCTCATCTGTCTAAAAGACAATCTCCCAGACATATTGTAGCTTGTCAATATGCATTTTAGTAAATTACACTCTGGCTTTTTTTATATTTTTTTTCATCAGTGTCCTGGTTGTCTACCTTTAAACCAGTTGTTGCTCAAAAACTGACGGTTTGTGTAGTCAGAAACTGGGCTGCCTTGACCTTGTACCTCCTTGGAAGTTTTCCCTGGCTCTTTATCTGCTATTCACACAATCCTGCTATTCAACTTGGGGTTGATTTTCCTCTTCTGGTCACATCCAGAGAGGTTGACCACACGTCCAAGGACAATAAACTTCTTAAAAAGATTTACAGCTGTAGTCACAGGAACATTCGGCTATTTGAGTATTATATTATTTCCTTTACCTCTGACGTGATGGTCTACAATTTCCTTTCTGATCTGCCCAGACAACTCTCTCCTTTCTCTGGTCCATGCTCAGTGTGGTGAACACAATGATTCAAAACAGTGGCAGAGCGACTAATTTTTAAAATTTAAATGGCTGAGGGATTGCAAAATTTAAGATATGTGTGATAAATCAAACAAACAATTAAAGAACATAGTAGAGGGGAGGAGGCTGCTTTCCTTTGACCAATTGAAAGATAAACATGATCTCCCAAACTGGTACTTCTTCCGCTATCTGCAGCTGAGGCACGCGTTTGCTGCACAATTTGGCACAGGCGCAGTGGTACTGCAATCTTCACCTTAAGAGCAGTTTCTCTATGATGAATCTGTGTGGAAGACGCTGTCAGAAACATATAAAGAGCTATTTGGCGAAAGGCCTCCGGCACTCAGTAAATGTAGAGAGAAATGGAGCTCATTAGTCCTCAATTCCAAGGAGACGACTGGGACGATATGTGGGACCACCCTTTTCAGGTCCTAGTATCGGCCTGTGACAGGTACATCCAATTCAAGATACTTCACAGGGTATATTATACCCCAGCGAGACTAGCCAGCTTTATGGCTTAGATAGCGCCACCTGCTGGCGTTGTAAGGGGCGGATTTCGATCCTATATTCTGGCAGTGTCCGTCCATACAGGTATTTTGGACAGGGGTTACAAAAACCATCCAGGGGCTGATCTCGCTACCTGTCCCCATGACGATATCAGTATGTATGTTAGGCTTGGTGGAGGAGGTAGCACCACTTAGGGCAAAGAACTATGATCTCACTCACTTTGTTTTATGCACTCAAAGTCATCTTTTATGCTGGAAAAAAACCTGAGGCCCCATCCTTGGCCTTCTGGAAAGGCATAGTGAATAAAGTATTACCCTTATACAAAGCCACGTACTTGAGTAGGGGGTGCCCCTAAAAAATTTAGAAGGCATGGCAGTGCTGGCTCTCGTCGGATGATACTGTTTGAGTTACTGCATAAGTGATGGGCTAAATGTTACATAAAAAGGAAACATGCACTAATTGAAACGACGAGACAGGCCGTATAGCTACTACTAAGTGATTGTGGTTTTAGTTTTTACCTGAGCATGTACTGTAAAATTATTTGAGTAGGCCATGTGATTGCGTTTAACTGCCTGTTATACTTAGGACATTGCACAATGGGGAGGAGGGAGGCGGGCTATCTATGTGGGGTTCTGTTATTGTTGTTTTTTGCTGTTTTAAAAAAAACTGTGAATAAAAGGAATTTTCCAAAAAAAAAGATGTGTGATAATATTTATGGAAGACAGCTTGAAATATCAGTATGATGCATTTTTTTATGGTCATATCTAGGGGTGCCAATAATATATCACTTTTTACACTTTCTATGCTTTACGATAGACCAAAAAGCATAGAAGTATACATGAGCCCATTTCATTTAATTGCATCACTTTTTAGGAGGCATGAAGCACTGTTTCAATGACCTGTAAAAGTATCATCAAATTTTTCCAGGCTGTAGGTACTGAAAAGCATTCTACTCTGTATCTGCTTTTCCAAAAAGAACTCCAACTTTTGAGGTATGGAGAGAACAGCAATACCCCTAAGCCCCTGTACACACGGTCAGAAATTCCGACCAAAAAATCCGTCGGATTTTTTCCGACTAATTTTGTCCGACACTGGTGTTGCATACACACGGTCGGACAAAGTTGTCGGAAAATCCGATCATTCTGAACGTGGCGACGTTCGTTGCGTACAACGGAACTACGTTCAGGCTAGTAGCCAATAGCTTTGGCCTCGTAATTTGATCTGAGCATGCGTGGCACTTTGTCCCTCAGAATTCTCTACACACGATCGGAAAAAGTCTGATCGGATTTTGAGAGCAGGATCTCCGACGGAAAAAGTCCGATGGAGCCCACACACGGGCGAATTTTCCGCCAACATGGTCGAAATTTTCGACCGTGTGTACGGGGGCTAATACCCATCAACCCCATATGAGAACTCTCTGTTCTGGAGCAACTCATCACCAGGCCCAGAAATTCTCACATTGCAGAAATTTGGTGTGTGATTAGTATCTTCCAAACCATATAGCTAGTACAAACTTCCACCTTATAGTGAATGTGCAGTATACTGACTGTTTTTTCAATTGACTAATGTTATTAGCTTTTTTCCCTACACATGAATAGGGGATAAACCTAATAGAAGCATACAATGAAAATATTTTTTAAAAATTTTGTCAGCTTTTAAAAAAAAAAGGGATATAAAAAGTCCACCTTAATTGTCTAGATAACAATATTTGCATATGGGAAATGTGGAGGTACCTGTGATAAATAAGATTTTACATATTTAATGCTACACATATTGGAGGTAAACAGATCTGCTTCTTGTGTTCCACATTATATAAAAGGATTCAGCTGCGAAAGATAAGGATAATTCAAGGAAAGAAGCAATGGGGATGATTTCTTTGAAAATTCTTTGCTCAACAGTCAGCTGGAATTCATGTTGCAGAAGAAAGGTATGTGGAAATAATTCACAAGGGAACAAAAATTTATGAACCGGATAATTTATAACTAGTTAATGTCAAAAGGAAGCTTTAGATTAAACCAAAGCTTTAAGAACGCAAAATTGAGGTTTCCACCAACCCCCTCACTGCTGGCCTAGGCCACATTTTGTAAATTTACCTGCAGCAACTCTACAAGCAAATACTGCTATGAAGATTTGTCTATGGCCCTACAGACTTACATTTTAAAGAGACCCTGTCTCCAGACTATTTATTTTAATTATGGGGGAGCTGAAGGGAGGAGCTAGTCCAGCACAGAACAGGAGAAGACTATGACATGTGTTTAGCCGTGTCAGGCATTTTTACAGCTGTAACGCACTGGCCCTGTTTTTTTTTTTTGCAGCTTGAAAACTCCTATGCCACTTACAGCTCCTAAAAGACTGTGTGCAAGGACATATAGCAGTGATGGTGCCCCAGATGTTTTTGGAACTACATTTCCCATGATGCTCCACTACACTGCAGAGTGCATGAGTATCATGGGAAATGTAGTTCCAAAACATCTGGGGTGCCAAGGTTCGCCATCACTGACATATAGTATAACATGGAGAGGTGTTTTTAACCTCTTCAGCCCGGAAGATTTTACCACCTTCCTGACCAGAGCACTTTTTGTGATTCGGCACTGCGTTGCTTTAACTGACAATTGCGCAGTCGTGTGACGTTACACCAAAACAAAATCGACGTCCTTTTTTTCCCACAAATAGCGCTTTTTGGTGGTATTTGATCACCTCTGAGGTTTTTATTTTTTGCGCTATAAACAAAAAAAAAAGAGCGTAAATTTTGAAAAAAAAAAGCAATACTTTTTGCTATAATAAATATCCCCCAAAAATATATAAAAAACTATTTTTTTCCTTAGTTTAGGCCGAAATGTATTCTACATATTTCGGATAAAAAAAAACAAAAAAAATCGCAATAAGCGTATTATGATTGGTTTGCACAAAAGTTATAGCATCTACAAAATAGGGTATAGTTTTATGGCATTTTTATTATAATTAATTTTTTTATCAGTAATGGAAGCGATCTGCAATTTTTATTATGACTGCGACATTATGGCGGACACATCGGACACTTTTGACACTATTTTGGGACTATTGTCATTTATACAGCGATCAGTGCTATAAAAATGCACCAATTACTGTGTAAATGACACTAGAAGGGAAGAGGTTAAACACTAGGGGGCAATCAAGGGGCTAAGTGCGTCCTAGGGAGTGATTCTAACTGTGGGGGGATGGGCTACCACTGACATGACAGCAATCACTGCTCCCGATGACAGGGAGCAGTAGGTCCCTGTCATGTCACTAGGCAGAACGGGGAAATGCCTTGTTTACAACTCTGCATACACCTTTGCATCTCTCCATTCTGTGGCTCCGTAACGCGATCGCGGGATACCAGTGGACATCGAGTCCGCGGGACCCGCAGGCACGGTCACGCTGTATGCGCACCCACTAGCCCCGCCAATTAAAGGGGATGTACGCCCATTTGCCCACCGCTGCCTTTGTGCCGACGTATATCGGCGTGCAACGGTCAGCAAGTGGTTAAGCTGTGGGAGCA
>CM053032.1:223436250-223451661 GCA_028564925.1 Lithobates sylvaticus | reverse complement strand
CCCATAACTGTGTCACTACTTTAATCCAGAAGAGTATTTAAGGGAATAGCAGGAACTAGCATGGGCTCCCTCGGGCAAGGGCCCAGTTGTAGCTGTAATTGCTGAAAATGTTGTCACTAGAATCATGTATAATAATTTAGAAGGTGAACTACACAAAGATATAAAAACACATTCCAGCTTTATGTAGAGTAGACCTTTACATCAATGAGGATTCCAATTACCAAAGTGGTAGCACACTCTATGGGGAAGTGAACAAAGGAATAGTTAAATTCTCAGCAATGTCTCAGCATTTCCAACCTTCCATCATTTGCTGGAGAGCCTCCCCCGCTGTATGAATCACATTGCCTGTTACTCACATGAAGCAGAAGAACGGCAGCAAGGAAGCTCTGGCCCTGGCAGTAGCCAATATCCTCGTCATACAAAGAATAGGCCTGAAAAAAGAAACAACAGATCAGAATAGCCACACAGAGATGATAAAAAGCCACATCTGATTAATCAGATCAGCATCACACCTATATTATTGGTTACTAGAAGGTCTTTTTTTACTTTTGAATTTGGACCACTGGATTCCAACCAATGGCTCCCTCTAATGCCAGACACAAAGCTATCTCTGATGTTGTCCCTGGCAACCTTTTCTGCAGAAGCTCAGTATCTGCGTGAACAACTGCTGCGTAATGTACTTTGCATTAGTGAAAGCTGCTACTTTCAGTACAGACAGTCGGTAAGAAAAAGAACAATACCAATTTAATAAAAATATATGAGTTTTTTCATTCTCTAAGGCTGCTTTCACACTGGGGCGGTGCGGGGCGGCGACGGTAAAGCAGCGCTATATTTAGCGCTGCTTTACCATCGTTTTACCCGCGGTATGCGGCCGCTAGCGGGGTGGTTTTAACCCCCGCTAGCGGCCGAAAAAGGGTTAAAAACCTCCGCAAAGCGCCGCTGCAGCGGCGCTTTGCGGGCGGTATCCCCGCGGTCTCCCATTGATTTCAATGGGATGGAGCGGTATAGGAGCGGTATAGGAGCGGTGAACACACCGCTCCTTCACCGCTCCAAAGATGCAGCTAGCAGGACTTTTTTTTACCGTCCTGCTAGCGCACCGCGCCAGTGTGAAAGCCCTCAGGGCTTACACACTGGAGACACAGCAGCAGCTGTTTCGGGTCGGTTTGTAGGCGCTATTTTTAGCGCAATAGCACCTGCAAACCCCCCAGTGTGAAAGCAGCCTTACTGAATAAGGTTGTCAGTAAGGCTCAGAAACACAGATCAATTTTGGTTACTTATTTAGCATGTAAATTTGCAATACTTTTTTGAGGGCAGAAATTCCGTATTTTGATTGTTTATCTTAATACAGGGCTTGACAAATTTGCGTGGAATCTAGGAGCCAGGTTTTTTTTTTTTTTTTAACGACATGGAGACGAGTGAGGGGAAGATGGCCCCCGCCCGTCTCCAAGTCATTGCAGGGCAGAAGCGCCTTCAAATCGTCCCTTCCGCCCATACGTCTTAAAAAGGGACATTTTACTAATTTTCTTTTTTTCAAATGACAATTTTTTTTTTTATTATTGCATTTTAGTGTAAATTTGAGATCCAAGGTCTTTTTGACCCCAAGATCTCATATTTAAGAGGCTCTGTCATGCTTTTTTCTATTACAAGGGGTGTTTACATTCCTTGTAATAGGAATAAAAATGCAACATTTTTTTTTTCAAAATAAAGAAAAAATTAAAAATAAAAAAAAGGAAGTGAAAAAATTAAAAATAAAAGTTAAAATAACCGCCGAGCTTGTTTGCAGAAGCAAACGCATACGTGAGTAGCGCCCGCATATTAAAGTGGGGTTCAAACCACACATGTGAGGTATTGCCTGGATTGGTAGATCGAGAGCAATAATTCTAGCCCTAGATCTTCCTCTGTAACTCAAAACATGCAACCTGTAGAATTTTTTAGACGTCGCCTATGGAGATTTTAAAGGGTAAAAAAGTTTGTCGCCATTCCACGAGCAGGCACAATTTTGAAGCGTGACATGTTTGGTATCAATATACTCGCCGTAACATTATCTTTCACAATATAATAAAAAATTGGACTAACTTTACTGTTGTGTTATTTTTTAATTAAAAAAAGTATTTTTTCCCAAAAAAGTGCGCTTGTAAGCCCGCTGTGCAAATACGGTGTGACAAAGTATTGCAACGACCGCCATTTTAATTCTCTAGGGTGTTAGAATAAAAAATATATACAGTGGTGTGAAAAAGTGTTTGCCCCCTTCCTCATTTCCTGTTCCTTTGCATGTTTGTCACACTTAAGTGTTTCGGAACATCAAACCAATTTAAACAATAGTCAAGGACAACACAAGTAAACACAAAATGCAATTTGTAAATGAAGGTGTTTATTATTAAAGGTGAAAAAAAATCCAAACCATCATGGCCCTGTGTGAAAAAGTGATTGCCCCCTAAACCTAATAACTGGTTGGGCCACCCTTAGCAGCAACAACTGCAACCAAGCGTTTGCGATAACGTGCAATGAGGCTTTTACAGCGTCCTGGAGGAATTTTGGCCCACTCATCTTTGCAGAATTGTCCTAATTCAGTTACATTAGAGGGTTTTCGAGCATGAACGGCCTTTTTAAGGTCATACCACAACATCTCAATAGGATTCAGGTCAGGACTTTGGCTAGGCCACTCCAAAGTCTTCATTTTGTTTTTCTTCAGCCATTCGGTGGTGGACTTGCTGGTGTGTTTAGGATCATTGTCCTGCTGCAGAACCCAAGTTCGTTTCAGCTTGAGTACACGAACAGATGGTCGGACATTCTCCTTCAGGATCTCTTGGTAGACAGCAGAATTCATAGTTCCTTTTATCACGGCAAGTCTTCCAGGTCCTGAAGCAGCAAAACAGCCCCAGACCATCACACTACCACCACCATATTTTTACTGTTGGTATAATGTTCTTTTTCTGAAATGCAGTGTTCCTTCTACGCCAGATATACTTGGACACACACCTTCCAAAGAGTTCCACTTTTGTCTCATCGGTCCACAGAATGTTGTCCCAAAAGTCTTGGGGATCATCAAGATGTGTTGTGGAGAAATTGAGACGAGCTTTGATGTTCTTTTTGCTCAGCAGTGGTTTTCTCCTTGGAACTCTGCCATGCAGGCCATTTTTGCCCAGTCTTTTCCTGATGGTGGAGGCATGAACGCTGACCTTAACTGAGGCAAGTGAGGCCTGCAGTTCCTTGGACGTTGTTGTGGGGTCTTTTGTGACCTCTTGGATGAGTCGTCGCTGCGCTCTTGGGGTAATTTTGGGCGGCCGGCCACTCCTGGGAAGGTTCACCACTGTTCCATGTCTTCGCCATTTGTGGATAATGGCTCTCACTGTGGTTCGCTGGATTCCCAAAGCTTTGGAAAATGGCTTTATAACCCTTTCCAGACTGATAGATCTCAATTACATTCTTTCTCAATTGTTCCTGAATTTCTTTGGGTCTCGGCATGATGTGTAGCTTTTAAGGATCTTCTGGTGGACCTTACTGTGTCAAGCAGCTCCTATTTAAGTGATGCCTTGATTGTGAACAGGTGTGGCAATAATCAGGCCTGGGTGTGGCTAGAGAAATTGAACTCAGGTGTGGACAACCACAGTTATAGTATGTTTTAACAAGGGGGGCAATCACTTTTTCACACAGGGCCATGATGGTTTGGATTTTTTTTCACCTTTAATAATAAACACCTTCATTTACAAATTGCATTTTGTGTTTACTTGTGTTGTCCTTGACTATTGTTTAAATTGGTTTGTTTGATGTTCCGAAACACTTAAGTGTGACAAACATGCAAAGGAACAGGAAATGAGGAAGGGGCAAACACTTTTTCACACCACTGTATACATACATACATACACACACACACACACACACACACACACACACCTAAAGTAAGGATGTCAGTAGTATGTACATAGAGTGCAGAGGTCAGGAGTACCTAACAGAGTTCAGGGGTCAGTGGTAAGTAGCGCAGAGCTCAGAAGTCAGTAGTATGTAATGAAAAGTAAACACAGAATTATGCCAAGTCAGAAGTAACACAAAGTGCAGAGGTCAGAAATAAACACTCAATGCAGGGGTCATGAGTACGTGAGTGCAAAGGGTCAGAATGAAAGTATAACTAAACCCAAGAACAAAAATGCAATATATTGTAGCTTACAATTCTTAGCTATGCTAACTGCATTCATTTTCTTTTCTTTAGTTTTTTTCAAGCTAAGAAAAAGTTCAGCAAATACAGAAGATACCTGTCGATATTCTATGAGCTACCCTGAAGAATATCTTCCTTCCTAGCTATCTTCTGTAAACCACCAATTGCTCTGCCACCCATTCAACCACTTAAGGACCGAGCCCATTTCTGAGATTTGTTGAAAAACCAAAAACATTTTTTTTTGCTAGAAAATTACTTAGAACCCCCAAACATTCAAAATTTTTTTTTCTAATACACTAGGTCGTTGCAATACTTTCTGTCACAACGTATTTGCGCAGCGATGTTACAAGCTCACTTTTTTGGGAAAAAATACACTTTTTTAAAATAAAAAATATAACAGTAAAGTTAGCCCAATTTTTATATTGTGAAAGATAATGTTACCATGAGTAAATTGATACCCAACATGTCACGCTTCAAAATAGCACCCGCTTGTGGAATGGCGACAAACTTTTCCCCTTAAAAATCTCCATAGGCTACGTTTAAAAAATTCTACAGGTTGCATGTTTTGAGTTACAGAGGAGCTCTAGGGCTAGAATTGGTTTGAACACCGTTTTCATATGTGGGCGCTGCTCACGTATGCACTCGCTTCTGCTCTCGAGCTCGGCGGGACGGGGCGTGTTTATAAAATTTTTTTTTGTTATATATATATTTTCTTATTATACTTTTTATTTTTTACACTGTTCTTTAAAAAAAAAAATGGTGTCACTTTTATTCCTATTAAAAGGAATGAAAATCTCCCTTGTAATAAAAAAAAAAGCATGACAGGAACTCATATGAGATCTGGGGTCAAAAAGACCTCAGATCTCATATTTACACTAAAATGCACTAAAAAAAAAAATGTAATATCATTTAAAAAAAATGAAATAAAATGTTGATTTAAGAGGTATGGGCGGAAGTGACATTTTGACGGCGCTTCCACCCTGCAATGGTATGGAGACGGATGGGGGCCATCTTTTCCTCAACTCTTTTTCATACCAAGCCAGAGAGCAGACGTGATCGCCCCTGCCGCTACCGACGGCTCCAGTAAGCAGTGGAGGGCACCGGCGAGCGTCGGGAGGGGGGGACCCCCTCTCCTGCCACCGATAAAAGTGATCTTGCGGCGAATCCGCTGCAGAGACCACTATTATTGGAAACCGGACCGCTCACTGAAGAAGAGGCTATCGGGGTTATGGCAGCTAGCTGCTGCCATAACAAAGATATCCCTCTTAAAAGTGACGACGTATATCGGCGTGAGCCGGTCCGGAAGTGGAGATGGAGATACAGATACGTTTGCAGTCTATATCGAAGAGCAGCCTAAAAGGGACAACAATGGCTCCTTTCATAGATGCAGTGGAGGAGAGATATAGACACCTAAGGACAGGTGATATTTGTAGGATTACTAGGTGAAAATAAAGCAAAAGAAGCTTGAAAAAGCAAAAAAAACAAATGCAGTGACCACATCAAGGATTAGTAAGCTACAATATATCATCATTTTCGCTTTGTGGTTAGTTATGCAACGCATAGTTCAGCGGCCAGGACTAAGTAATGCAGAGTTCAGTAGTATGTAAACGCAGAGTGCTGGGGACAGTGGTCAGTATAGGCGACAGAATATACTGCATATAAAAATACAAGTACAGTACAGCCATATTTATTATATATACACAGTATAGGCTGTGCTTCCCGATTAGTAGTACTATGCAGTGAATGTGCATTACTGTTGCTCCCTAAGCTTATGGCTTTAAAATCTTTAAATAGCTTATTATATACTGATGCATCACGAGTGACAAAAGGCTTTGATGCGCTTGTTGATAAAAGTGCTGGCACAAGGCCTTGCTCAAATTGATGGGATTAATATTTGTTTCAGCTGCTAGGAGAGAAATTTGTATGGAACTAATCACAGCATACAGTTTGACTTAATGTATTATTTCTCTGATATATAAGGATAATGCTGCGCAAAGATTTTAGGAGAGCTGTTAATCAAGTAGGTAGAATCAGACCACCCTCAGGACAATGGCGTTGTAGAGTGTTCCATTAGCTTTTATGCATGGCTTGGTAGAGCCGTGTGAATCTCTATAACCTAAAGTCTATTTAAACTTCAAGAATGAACTTCTCTTATTTGCTCCTTTTTTGCTCTGTTAAATACACGATTGAAAGCATTTTGTTCTATCTGTTTGATAAAGGCAAAAAACCCATTGAACCTGCCAGAAATCGTGTTAGCTAAAAGGTTCCTGTGCACTCTGCCTATGCTGCAATCTTATTGGCTACATTGTTCACAGTTATATCTGAGGACTCATGTAACGAAGAAGAAAACCTAAAATCTCAAGCTTGGGTCTCCATAGATAAAGTACGCTTTATGAGTGTTGTCACTCTCAGACAGGAATTGTGTGTGTTCCTGGCAGAATCACCAGGTTATAATAAAGGAATAAAGCCTAAAAAAGGAAACTAATGCAGCCACCGTATCTACAGGCTGGTAAGTTACATTACATTTATATTTATATTTATGGGTTTAGATATGCTTTAGAACGCTTCCAAGTTCAGAAGGACAGGTAATATGCTAATTAAATCCAACATTCAACTCCCAGAGTAAGCAGATACGGCTGGGTTCACACGGAGCGGATCCATTGGATGGACTCCGTTAGCTCAGTAGGGGATCGCTCTGTTGATCCCCACTGAGCAGGAGGATGACAGGTCTGTCTCTGCTCACTGTGCAGGGTGGGACCTGTCAGAGCCCCGCTCTCATCTATGGGGAGATCGGATGAAAACGGACAGCCTGTCCTTTTTCATCCAACCCCATCCGATCCGATGGACGGATGTCGATACATTCTAAATGGGGCTAAGCACAACCCCTTAAAAACAAACCCACACCACAATCCCCCCTCAATGTCTTTATTGACCTTGCAATCTGCACTGGTCCAAATTATTTGGTGGAGGGGGGGATTATGATGTGGGGTTGTTTTTCAGGGGTTGGGCTTGGTCCTTAGTTCCAGTGAAGGGAACTCTTATGCCCAATACACATGGTCGGAAATTCCGACCACAAAATCCGATTTTTTCCGACGGATTTCGTCCGACACTGGTGTTGCATACACACAGTCGGACAAAGTTGTCGGAAAATCCGATCATTCTGAACGTGGTGACGTCGTACGTCGGAACTACGTAGAGGCTAGTAGCCAATAGCTTTGGTCTTGTAATGTGATCTGAGCATGCGTGGCACTTTGTCCGTCGGAATTCGCTACACACGACCGGAAAAAGTCCGATCGGACTTTGTTCTCGGAAAATTTGAGAGCAGGATCTCAAATTTTTTCCAACGGAAAAAGTCCGATGGCGCCCACACACGGTCGGATTTTCCGACAACATGGTCCGATAGGACATTTTCGGTCGGAAATTCCGACCGTGTTTACGGGGCATTAGGGTGTCAGCATACCAAGACATTTTGGACAATTTTTACACATGTGCTATGACTGTAAGTGGCAAACTTTTTTCATTTGCACACAAAGGGTGTGTTTTTTTTTTTTTTACAGAATTCATCTGTAGAATAAATGGAAGCAAACAACTTTGCAAAATAAACACTTTCATAGCTACAGCAAAGGCCCAGAATATTTAAGAATTCTACCCATGAAGCCCACTGTCCTTCATGTCCTACTGTCCTAGCCTTCTGTTCACATGTAGACTCGTGAGCATCTGTTATTTGTCATGATCACAGTAGGAGCTTTCCAGCTCTGATCTGTCGAGCACCGTCTCAGCAGAGAGCTCATTGAGTTCTGTATATAAATACATTAGGGTTGACAAAGTCACTTATAGATAAACAATCAATTCTGAATTTTAATACACACCTGGTATTCCATAATGAACACAAAGCTGTAAAAGGAGGAGGGCGAAGGAGGTAGACACTTATATGAGGTCATTCATGGACATAAAGAGACTCTGAAACTATTTTTAAATATTAAATCAAAATCATGCCAGCAAATAAAAGGGTTATTATCCCTCCCTCTGATATCCTTGGTCTTCAGGGGCTTCGCTGGCAGGAAAGTCTTCAGCATCTGGAACACTTCCTGGTGTGTCAGATGCCCTCTCCTCTACTACACTCTATGGTTTCTTCCTCTAGCATCCACATAACTACTGTGTCCTAGAGTGACCTTAGGGGCCAGAGGAAGGAACCAAAGGGCACAGAAGTGGACCATCTATCCAACACACATGAAGATTTTTCAGCCAGCGTAGCTCCTGATAACAGCAGGTTTTAGCAGAGCAGACAGCTCTTTACAGATATGACTTTGATTTGAGATTTAAAACGTATGACAGGGTCTCCAAGTTCTAGCATATTGCAAAGTTAAAGCAGAGTTCCGGACAATTTTTTTAAAAAAAGTCAGCAGCTACAAATACTGCAGCTGCTGACTTTTAAAATATGGACACTTACCTGTCCAGGGCGCCCACAATGTCGGCACCCGAAGCTGATCTGTCGCTCGGCTCTCGGGTGCTGTCACCGCCATCTTTGGTAAGGGAATAAGGAAGTGAAACCTTGCAGCTTCACTTCCTGGTTCCCTGCTGCGCAATCCGGATGGTCCCTGCTGTCTCTGGGACCTGTGCGTTTCCCAGCAGACAGTGGGAGGGGGGGTTATGGTGGGTGTAGACTCCCGCGGGAGTCTATGCCCGGAAGTGGGTGCAAATACCTGTATTATACAGGTATCTGCACTCCCTTCCCCCTGAAAGGTGCCACCGGGGGGGGGGGGGGGGGGGGGTTCTGGAAAGGTTCCATTTTTGTGTGATATTTCTCATTTCAAATTTGGGAAACCCCATTGTATGTTTATTTGTTGCCATTCACATCACATACCTGAAATAATTAAATAAATATTTTTTATACCCTTTTAGTTGTTTCTTTGGAGCAGGGTTATGCTGTATATAGAACTATATAGGCAGCTTATAAGCTTTGCTGAAATTAGAGGGACAGACAGAGGAAACTTTTTTTTTTTGAAAAACATTACTATACAATGTACCACCCAAGCCTTGAGATATTTAACCCTTTGTTAAGACAGACAGTGCAGAAACCAGAGCAGAGAAGATAAAGTGTTACCAAACCCAGGACCCTGCATTTACTATATCTGTTCTCCCACAGTACACAGAATATGGAAATACATTTAACATATCAGCCTGGATGTCACACCACTTCCTCAAACTCGGTCTATCCAAAACGAAGCTCATGATTTTTCCTCCCCCACGTGCCTCTTTCCCCGATTTCTCTATCAAGATCAATAGCACTACTATCAGGCCGTTCCCACATGTACAGGCTCTAGATCAGTGGTTCTTAACCTCAGTCCTCATTACCCCCCACCAGGCCATGTTTGCAGGCTTTCCTTTTATCTTGCACAGGTGCTTTAAATCTAAGTCAATGGCTTGGTATTTTGGACAGCTATTTTATCTAAGGGAAATTCCCAAAACATGGCCTGGTGGGGGGTAATGAGGACTGAGGTTAAGAACCACTGCTCTAGGTGTAACCCTGGACTCTGAACTATCCTTTTGGGCCCCCGTCCAAACACTGTCTAAATCTTGCCTCCTCAACCTAAGGAACATCTCCAAAACACGGCCCCTTCTAACCAATGATACCACAAAGCTCCTAGTTCACTCCCTGGTCATCTCTCACCTCGACTACTGCAGCTCCCTCCTCATGGCATCTTTATATAGGCTATACCCCCTTCACTCCATCATTAATGCTGCTGCCAGGCTCATCCACCTTACCAACCACTCAGTGTCTGCTGCCCCTCTCTGTCAATCCCTCCACTGGCCTCCGCTCACCCAACAAATTAAATTCAAAATTCTAACAACTTACAAAGCCATCCACAACTCGGCCCCCAGCTACATCACTAACCTAGTCTCAAAATATCAATCTATTCGTTCCCTTCGTTCCTCCCAAGACCTTCTGCTCTCTAGCTCCCTCGTCACCTCCTCCCATGCTTGCCTCCAGGACTTTTCCAGAGCCTCTCCTATCCTATGGAACTCCCTAACCCAGGGCTTGACAAATTTGCTTGGAATCTAGGAGCCAGCTAAAAAAGTTAGGAGCCAGGCCGGACCTGTCCCTGGCCTGACATGGAGAAACAAGTGAGGGGAAGATGCCCCCCACCCCACCTGTCTCCAAGTCATTGCCCATAGCTCTTAAAAGGGATATTATTTTTTTATTTTTTTTTTCAAATGACCAATTCTTTTAATTGCATTTTAGTGGAAATATGAGATCTGAAGTCTCTCTGACCCCCCAGATCTCATATTAAACCGCTTCCCGACCGCCTCACGCAGATATACTGCGGCAGAATGGCACAGGCAGGCAAAATCACGTTGATCATGATTTGGTAATTGCCTGCCCGTGGGTCGCATGCGCGCCACCAGCGGCGCGCTCGCGACCCGGTCGGGAGCTCCGTGACCCCGGCCGCGGGACCAAACACACACACGTCAGAGCCCATAACCCCTCCCCTCCCCCTAGTGGTTAACTCTTTCACTACAACTGTCATTTATACAGGAATCAATGCATTTAAATAGCATTGATTGCTGTATAAATGACAATGGTCCCAAAAATGTGTCAAAAATGTCCGATGTGTCCGCCATAATGTCGCAGTCACAATAAAAATCGCTGATCGCCGCCATTACTAGTAAAAAAAAAAATATTAATAAAAATGCTATAAAACTATCCCCTATTTTGTAAACGCTATAACTTTTGCGCAAACCAATCAATAATCACTAATTGCAATTTTTTTTACCAAAAATATGTAGAAGAATACGTATCGGCCTAAACTGTGGAAAAAAAATGTTTTTTTATATATTTTTTGGGGATATTTATTATAGCAAAAAATATTGCATTGTTTTCAAAATTGTCCCTCTATTTTTTATTATAGCGCAACAAAATAAAAACCGCAGGGGCGATCAAATACCACCAAAAGAAAGCTCTATTTGTGGGAAAAAAGGACGCCAATTTTGTTTTGGAGCCACGTCGCACGACCGCGCAATTGTCAGTTAAAGCAACGCAGTGCCGTATCGCAAAAAGGGGCCTGGTCTTTGGCTGCCAATTGGTCCTGGGCTGAAGTGGTTAAGAGGTCCTGACATGCTTTTTTTCTATTACAAGGGATTTTTACATTCCTTGTAATATGAATAAAAGTGACACCATTTTTTTTTTTTAAAAGAACAGTGAAAAAAATTCAAAATAAAAGTTAAAATAAATAAGAAAAAAAGTATTTATTTATTTTTAAACACGCCCCATCCTGCCGAGCTAGCGTGCAGAAGCGAACGCATACGTGAGTAGTGCCCGCATATGAAAGCGGTGTTCAAACCACACGTGAGGTATCGCCGCGATCGGTAGAGCGAGAGCAATAATTATATCCCTAGACCTCCTCTGTAATGCAAAACATGCAACCTGTATAATTTTTTAAACGTCGCCTATGGAGATTTTTAAAGGGTACAAGTTTGTCGCCATTCCACGAGCCAACGCAATTTTGTAGCGTGACATGTTGGTTATCAATTTACTCGGCATAACCTCATCTTTCACAATATAAAAAAAATTGGGCTAACTTAAACTGTTGTCTTATTTTTTAATTTAAAAAAGTATTTTTTCCCAAAAGTGCGCTTGTAAGTCCGCTGCGATAATACGGTGTGACAGACCGTATTGCAACGACCGCCATTTTAATTCTCTAGGGTGTTAGAATAAAAAATATATATAATGTTTGGGTTTCTAAGTAAAGGGAATGAGATGGGCAAGCAGTGAAAACAGGCATTGGAAGCTCCATTAGCATTGCTGGCTGTCATACCAACGGCCACCACAAGAGGGCGCCAGATACCAGAAGGAAGCATAAGACTGCAGAGAAGGCCTCAAAGCCGCGGCCTCAATTAGCGGCCGGCGCGGCACATCGCGATCACGCCGTGGGGGAGGGGGTGCGCACGGAGACAGGCTACCCCCCAGCTGTGCCGCCCCAGGCGCCATGTCGCTAATTCTAGTCGCAAATGCGACCTGGCGACCGGGGTTTGTCGAGCCCTGCCCTAACCCAATCTGTTCGACTATCTCCTACTCTGCTTGCTTTTAGACGCTCTCTGAAAACTGTTCTCTTCAGAGAAGCCTATTCTGCCCCGCCTAATAACTGTACATTTATTTTCTCCATCAGCTCATCTCCCACAGTTATTACCTTTTGTATCACTTGACCCTCCCGCCTAGATTGTAAGCTCCAACGAGCAGGGTCCTCCGATTCCTCCTGTATTGAATTGTATTGTAATTGTACTGTTCGCCCTCATGTTGTAAAGCACTGCACAAACTGTTGGTGCTATATAAATCCTATGTAGTAATAATAATAATTAATTATTTTTGTAAATATAAAACTGATAAATACCCTTTTCCCATCAGCAGTATATAGCAGTCTTATGACTTCTATCAGTGTCTGATTAAAGCTTGTAGGAGCATTTTTCATTCTCCTCTTACTGTCCCTATGAGGCTGCATGACCCCTGACCCTCGGTCTGCACAGTGCTAATTGACCCTGTGTCGATCACATACACTCTCTCAAGAAAAAATAAAATAAAACTTTCTAGCAATATACACCGAAATGAGCATGTGCAGAATACTCCCAAGGCACTATACTGTCAGGAGATGGATTGGGGACAGTGGAAGAAGGGGAGGATCAGAGAAGACAGGATCAAACAGCCTTTTTACACAATGCAGAGGATTAACCCCTTCGGTTCCACAGTGAGCATAACAAGCATACTTTATTGCATATACAGACTGTGGGTTTAGTAACACTTTAAATGATAGCAAACATACCTCCCTGGCCCCCTACCTAACATTACATGGCCGTTAAATCACTTCTACAGGGCATGAAAGGGAGCCCCCCCCCCCCCTCCTACCAACTTTACAGGACTCTTCAGTGCGATTGGAGAGCCCGGTACCAACACCGTTTGGTCTGCATCTGCTCTGAATAGGGAGGAAGGTACATCCATACCTGCCTTTGCTCTCTGACGTAAGAAACTGGAAGCGACAAGGATTTAAAGGGGATGTAAACCCTCGTGTTTTTTCACCTTGATGCATCCTATGCATTAAGGTGAAAAAAACACCTGGCAGTGACCAGCCCCCTAGCCTCCTCATTTTTCTTACCTGAGCCCCGTATTTCCCTCGGCGAGGAGGTGCTCGCCCTCTCTCCACGGGGCCTGGCTCTTGATTGGATAGATTGATAGCAGTGCAGCCATTGGCTCCCGCTGCTGTCAATCAAATCCAATGACGCGTGTGCCGGGGGTGGGGCCGAGTCCTGCATTCGTGTCTATGGATGCAAATGCTGGACTCTGGAGCGCGCCCGCAATGTAACCCCCCCCCCCCGGGAGAGCGCTTCTCCTAGGGGGTTATCTGATGCAGGGAGGAGCCACGAAAGCCGCTGAGGGACCCCATAAATGGACGATCGGGGCGAATCTGTGCAAAACAAGCTGCACAGTAAAGGTAAGTATGATATGTTTGTAATTTTAAAAAAATTAAAAACGAACCTTTTCAATCACTTTAATCACTTCCGTTTCAATGTTTACAAGCAGTTACAGGCTTGTAAAGCATCTGATCAATATGTTTTTAGTTTGATCAGATATTTTCAGGGCAGAGGAGAGACCTGGGGTCTATTAGAGCATGACCTGTCATGCTTATTGCTTTCGCAAGGGATGTTGTTCACTCCATGTGATAGCAATAAAAGTGATCCAAAAAAAAAAAAAATGAACAGAACGTATAACTGTATACAAATAAAATAAATAATAAAATGCACACATTTTTTTTTTAAAGCACCCCTGTGCTCATGCGCAAATGCAAACACATTCGCCAGTTGAGCACACATAAGTAAACATGTGAAGTAGTGCCACAAATGTCAGAGCGAGAGCAATAATTCTAGCACCAGAACTCCTGTGTAACTTTAAACTGGTAACCTGTAAAGAAGGGGTCTCAAACTGGCGGCCCTCCAGCTGTTGCGAAACTACAAGTCCCAGCATGCCTCTGCCTGTGGGAGTCATGCTTGTAATATCTCATGGGCTGTCAGCCTTGCAATGCCTCATGGGACTTGTAGTTTTGCAACAGCTGGAGGGCCACCAGTTTGAGATCCCTGCTGTAAAGCATCGACTATGGGGATTTTTACATACCATAGTTTGATGACACTCCACAGGCATACACAATTTTAAATCGTGACGCGTTCGGTATCTGTTTATTCGGTGTAACCTCATCTTTTCTATTTTACCCCAAAAATTAGGTATTCTATTGTATTTGTGTGCAATAAAATTCAACAAAGTGTATTTTTTCCTAAGAACTTGAGTTTTAAAAATGGCTGCACAAATATCCTGCGACCTAAAAGAATGCAGTAACAACCATTTTATTCTGTAGGGTCTTTCAAAGATATATACCTTTGTATGTACAGTGCCTTGAAAAAGTATTCATACCCCTTGAACAATTTCCACATTTTGTCATGTTACAACAGAAAATGTAAATGTATTTTATTGGGATTTTATGTGATAGACCAACACAATCGCACCACTTCAACGTGACTTCAAAGCTGCAGATAAGTGCGGTTTGCATTCTTCAATTTCATTGCAGCTTGCGACTTAATTTATCAGAAGTCAATGCAAGTTGCAATAAAATTGCAGAAAAGTAGTTGAGGAACCTCTTTTTAAAGTCGCAGCGGTTTGAACGGTTCCATTGCCAAAAATAGGGTGCGACTTGTCATACGGTTTTGAACTGTCAAATCACATGACAAATAGCATTGTGTAAACGAGGGCTAAAAATAAACTAATTAACAATAAGCTGGATGAGTGGAACTACACTAATCTTTTTATTTAGATAGTACTGACTAATGCATGCAGAACATTTTTATCAACTGTTTTATTTTCAATTTTTTTTTTAATATACTGTAGGTATAGGTTGCCTAAGGGAAGACCCAGAAGACAAAGGGTTAATTGTAAGTATAGTAAGTCTAAGGCCCCTTTCACACTTCTACGTCTTGTCCCACGATTTGGGACTGCAAAGTAGCATGACAAGTCGTTCCCCCTGATCTCCAATGACAGCCATTCATATTAGTATGACTTCAAGTTGTTCCGACAGGTATTTCAAGAAATTGCGGCCGCGAATCGCGCGACTTTAAAGTCGCACAAATGTGAAAGGGACCTAATTGTCCATACATGTTATCATTTACATTTGTACCAGACATTGCAAGTAGGATGAAGGACAATACCATAACCTGCACAGCAG
>CM053032.1:223308366-223435771 GCA_028564925.1 Lithobates sylvaticus | reverse complement strand
TTGACCTCTCTTCCACCACTGGAGGCTCCATTTCCACAGAATTTGTGCTCTTTCAGTTAAGAGAAAAAATGTGTGACGTCAGTTAATGATGTTGGACAAGAAGACCTGGCCCACAATCAGCGTTCTAATTCATTCCAAAAGTTTTCAGTAGGGTTGAAGTCAGGGTTCTGTGCAGACCCCTTGAGCTCCCCTACACTAAATTCATCAAACCATGTCTTTATGTACTTTTCTGTGTGCACTAAAGTCAAGAAGACCTGGCTGTTTATCCCACAAGTGTTCATCGGGGTTGAGGTCAGGACTCTGTGCAGTCCACTCAAATTCCTCCACACCAAAACCATCAAACTATGGCTTTTTGGACCCAGGTCATTGCACAGAAGCACAACCACACTGGAACAGAAAAAGGCCTTTCCTGAACTGTTATCACAAGGTTGAAGGCGCACAATTTTCTAAAATGTCTTTGTATGCTGCATTATCCTTCACTGGGACAGCTGAACTCAATAATTGGGAGTCCGCATACTTTTGGCTTTAAAGTGAAGATGCATTGGTCAGGTGTCCACAAAGATTTGGCTATTTACCATATAGCGCAGGGGTCTTCAAACTATGGCCCTCCAGTTGTTCAGGAACTATAGTTCCCATCATGCCTAGTCAAGTCTGTGAATGTCAGAGTTTTACAATGCCTCATGGGATGTGTAGTTCCACAACAGCTGGAAGGCCATAGTTTGAAGATCTCTGATATAGCTTATCAATATATTTAGAAAAGTAAAATGAAAAATTTAACGACATTCTTTTAGGCACTGAAAGTCAGACAAGAATAAGGCATGACACTCACTAGTCTGAAGCCTCGTATAAAAACCTCTGCTCATCTCACAATAGCACAATGCCAGATTAAGGAATCCAAGCCCTGCTGCTTTCTATCTGGCTTGTGCAACTTAAAGAAATCCAGGAGTAAACATTGGCAGCACAGAAGAGAAATCCATGCTGGAAAATATCAACAGTGACATCCAGGCTGTTTATTATGCAGAATGAGAGCGAAGGGAAACAGATGGCCATTCCTTTAAGGAAAGGTTTAGAGTAATATTGACAGCAGCATCAGTGGGGCCGTGTGTCTGCATATGGAAACACAAGTGTTTAGTATACAAACCCAATAGGGAAAAAAGTAAACTCTCCCGTGAATAAGTAATAATACCTTTTGTGTAAATTTGCCACAGATCTTCCCATTAGGTACATTACCTACAATAGATTGCTTTGTGACTGCTACATTGAATAGAAATATTTTTTTTATAAAAATGTATGCAAAAGTCATGTATTAGGAGAGAATAAGTAATCTATGTCTAGAAAAGTTAACAGCAGCTGCATAAAAGATTATGTAATGAAGTGAAGGGGAAGGGCAGAGGAGCTGGGCCAGCACAGACAGTAATTCGATATTTGCAGAAGAGGAGAGGGCTATGACGTACAAGGAAATTGAGTAGTCACAATTTTCTAGCAAGTTTAACCACTTGCAGACCGCTCCATGCACATATATGGCGAAGGGGCGGCCGCTCTGCGCCGGATCACGTACATAATCCGGCATGTCTGGGTAGGGGGAACGCGCACTCTGCCACATCTGTGCTGTGATTCAGTACAGCACAAGTTGGTTAGCCAGTCCCAGCCATCATTTATGGCAGGGACCTGCTGATCGGCTTAACAAATCACAGTACAGAGCCCTGTGTTTACAAACAACCCAGGGCTCTGTATACAGAGCAGCAGTGTGACTGTTTTCCCCCTGCAAAGCAGGGAGAAAAATCAGCCGCATTGATTAGTAAAAGCGGCACACATTACACATTGTTAGGCACACAGTTAACCACTTGATTGTCCTTAGGTGTTAACCCCTTCCCAGCCAGTGTCATTAGTACAGTGACTGTGTATAGTATTAGCACTAAACAAACAGAGGGAGAATCCAGCGCATTTAATGGGTGGGTGACAGACTAAAGGGGCATAGGAGCAGTCAACAAGGGTAAAAATCCAGTTTGCTCAAATATTATCAACCGCTGTAAAGGAGCTAGAAGAAACTCTGCAAAGGAAGATTACTTCCTGCAAAGGAATGCTTACTTTTTGCTGCTATTAAAGTACTTACCTGCTACACTTAGATGGCGCTGCTCTCTCTCCTCTTCCTATAGTATTAGCACTGATCACTGTATTAGTGTCACTGGTGATGTCAGTGGCAGTTAGTCAGTTCCCACCCAGTGTCAGTTAGCGTCAGATTGCCCGTCGGACTATCACAGTCCCACTATAAGTCACTGATGCCATTACTAGTATTAAAAATAAAAAATCCAGTAATATATACACCATCATTTGAAAATGCTATAACTTTCACACAAACTAATCAATACACACTTATTGGGATTTTTTTTTTAACCAAAGACATGTAGCAGAATACATTCTGGCCTAACCTTATGAAGAAAAAAAAAAAAAATAAAATATATATATATATATATATATATATATATATATATATTGTGTGTGTGTGTGTGTGTGTGTGTGTGTGTGTGTGTGTGTGTGTGTGTGTGTGTGTGTGTGTATGTGTGTGTGTGTGTGTGTGTGTGTGTGTGTGTGTGTGTGTGTGTGTGTGTGTGTGTGTGTGTGTGTGTGTATATATATATAATTTTTTTCAAAATGTTCAGACTCTTTTGTTTATATAATAAAAAACAAAAAACCTAGTGGTGATCCAATACCACCAAAAGACAGCTCTACTTGTGTGAAAAAACAGTGTTGAATAACCACGCAATTACCAGTTAAAATAACACAGTGCTGAAAAATGGCCTGGTCAAAAAGGGGGTAGAACCTCATGGAGATCAAGTGCACATTGCAAGCCAAAAAAAAAAAGGAGAAACACTGCATTGAAAGTGCTTGCAACTTCTTTTACTTTATCTGAAATATTTAAGTTGGTGATGGGGGTCTCTTTAACAGCTTCCGGACCGCTCCCGGGGCATATATACTGCGGCAGAGTGGCCCAGCTGCGCAAAATCAAGTACCTGTACGTGATTTTGTCCATGCGGTGTAGGGGGCACACGCGCGCCGCCAGACCGCCGCTCCCGATGTGATTGGACATAATCATTCTCTGGAGAGACAGGGCATTGGTGTGCCATGTAAACAAGGCAAACCGCTGATCTGTCAGAGGAAAATAAAGATCTTGTCTTTCAGCTAAGCTGAAACACGGATCTCTCTTTTCCTCCAGTTTATCTGTCCTCCACAGTTAAAAAGCACCTCCCAGGCACACACTTGATCACCCCTGGTGTGGTGCGAGTATTTTTTTTAGCACTGATCACAGTATTGGTGTCACTGGTCCCCAAAAAAGTGTCACTTAGTGTCCAATTTGTCCGCTGCAACGTCACAGTCCCGCTAAAAAGTGCCGATTGCCTCCATTACTAGTAAAAACAATAAAAAATAAAAAAAGTCCCTAAATATATCCTATTGTTTTGGATGCTATAACTTTTGCGCAAACCAATCAATATGCACTTATTGGGATTTTTTTTACCAAAAATATTTAGCAGAATACTAGGAATGCACCGAAATTTTGGCCGCCGAAACATATCGGCTGAAAATGGCATTTCCGGGAATTTGCAGAAAGAGAAATTTTGCCGATAATGCCGCCAGGAAAAGGGGCGGGGCCATCCATCCCACCCAGTGACACACATGTTTCATCCCGACGTGCCCCTCAGAGTCTCCCCTCCCTCCTCCTCTTCTCACTCCTGTCATACACAGCCTACCAGTGCCTGGTAATGCAAGTCACGCTGTGTGTAAGAGATGGATCTGAATTGCCGCGCAGCCGATGTCCCTCCTCCTAGACCGCCTCTTGAAATAGACGGCACTCTGATCCAATGCTAGGAATCATTGTGCCGTGTGTCATAGGAGGCGGGACATGGTACATCGGCTGCACAGCGATTCAGATCCAGCTCTGACACACAGCATGACATGCATTACCAGGCACTGGGGAGGCTGTGTATGACAGGAGTGAGAAGAGGAGGAGGAGGAGGAGGAGGAGGAGGGAGGAGGAGGGAGGGAGACTCTGAGGGCCGTACCGGGATGAAACTGGCTGCACGGCGATTCAGATCCAGCTCTGACACACAGCACAGTGTGACATCGTATTACTAGGCACTGGTAGGCTGTAGGCTGGCGGGCTGCACAACATAGGCACTGGCGGGCTGCTGCATCTGATGGGCACAGGCATTGGTGAGGCTGCATGGCATGGGCACTGGCGGGCTGCTACATATGGACACAGGCACTGGTGAGGCTGCATGACAGGCTGCTGCATCTGATGGGCACAGACACTGGTGAGGCTGCATGAAGGGCACAGGCAGGCTGCTACAACTGACTGGTAGGCTGCATCTGACAGGCACTGGTGAAGCTGCATTTGATGGACAATGGTGAGGCTGCATTGATCTCCCGTACCACTGTAAAAACAGTCACTTTCAGTATCAGTGCTGTTTCGGTATCGGTTTTGGTTCTCGGCCTAGTGTATTTTTCATTTTTGGTATCGGTTTCAGCAACAAAAAACTCATTTGGTGTATCCCTACAGAATACATATTGCCCTACATTGACAAAGAAATTGGAGTTTTTACATTTTTTTTATTTGCAATGTTTTATAGCAGAATATAAAAAATATTGTTTTTTATTCAAAATTGTCGGTCTTTTTTTTTTTGTTTAGAGCGCATAAAATAAAAACAGCAGAGGTGATTAACCACTTACAGACCGGACCATTTTGCAGCCAAAGGACCAGGCCCCTTTTTGCGATTCGGCACTGCGTCGCTTTAACTGACAATTGCGCGGTCGTGCGACGTGGCTCCCAAACAAAATTGTCCTTTTTTCCCACAAATAGAGCTTTCTTTTGGTGGTATTTGATCGCCCCTGCGGTTTTTATTTTTTGCGCTATAAACAAAAAAGAGCGACAATTTTGAAAAAAAAACGCATTATTTTTTTTTTTGCTATAATAAATATCCCCCAAAAATATATCAAAAAAACTTTTTTTTCCCTCAGTTTAGGCCGATACGTATTCTTCTACATATTTTTGGTAAAAAAAATCGCAATAAGCGATTATTGATTGGTTTGCGCAGAAGTTATAGCGTTTACAAGATAGGGGATAGTTTTATAGCATTTTTATTAATAATGGCGGCGATCAGCGATTTTTATTGTGACTGCGACATTATGGCGGACACATCGGACATTTTTGACACATTTTTGGGACCATTGTCATTTATACAGCAATCAATGCTATTTAAATGCATTGATTCCTGTATAAATGACACTGGCAGTGAAGGGTTTAACCACAAGGGGGCAATGTAGGGGTTAAGTATGCCTAGGGGTGTGTTTCTTACTGTGGGGGGGGGCGTGGCTGTCAGCTAGTGAATGCTGATCTCTGCTCCAATCACAGGGAGCAGAGATCGGCGTCACTAGTTGCTAGGCAGAACGGGGAGATGCTGTTTATCTCGGCATCTCCCCGTTCAGCCTTCCCGTGAGACGATCGCGGGTGTCCCCGTGGCGATCGAGTCCGTGGGACCTGCGACCGGTCTCACGGGGGTCCCAACCGGCGCGGGAGCGCGCCGCTCCCGGCGTGCTCCCAATGGCACGACAGGCATTAAGGAGAGACTTATATATACGCCCTCCTGCCTGTACGTGCCATTCTGCCGACGTATATCTGTGTGCGCCGGTCGGAAACCAGTTAAATACCATCAAAAGAAGGCTCTATTTGTGGGAAAAAAAGGACATCAATTTTATTTGGGTACAGCATCGCACGACCGCACAATTGTCAGTTAAAGCAACGCAGTGCCCTTTGCAAAAAATGGCCTGGTCAGGAAGTGGGTAAAACCTTCCGGAGCTGAAGTAGTTAAGTAAGCTAGTAGTTTTAGTCAAAACTGGACTTGTAATGTTGGATAAGATAACTGCTCATCCAGCTGGTTTCCTCAGATTTAATGGGATCATACCCCAGCATTTATAGCCACATGGGTAACTCCGTCACCCTAATCCAATAACTATTTTGTTATGAAATGCTTCAAGGCAAAAGTGGACTGTCAAAAATATCAACATCTTGACCTTACAATTAGGGCACTTTTTTTGTGTAAACCATTTCAGGCCTTTCGGGACTGCAGATGTTGCTGCAATTTGCTATTTGGAAATAAACCTCTTGTGTTTTTGGCAGTCATTGTATGGAAACATTATTTTCCTTCATATGTTGGACTTAGCAGCCAAGCAAGGCTGAGGTGTTGGCGTCATGCCACAGATGGATGTAGGCTGCGTCCCCAAGTAGCAGCAAATCCTTTGTTGCTGAATGACACCAGGTGTCAATCAACCCGACAACTGAGGACATCTAGTGGAGAAAATGATTTACTGGAGGAGAGAACGGGGGAAAAAAAAGCCTGGAGTTGGACTTTAATACAAAACTCACCTGCAGGAGACGTTCAAGCTGGTAAAACTTGCAATGAAGGTCTTCAAAGTTATTCTTGTAAAGGTTTCTAAACTGGTAGTCAAACATAATCCGGACCAGCACACAGAATGCCTGCTCCTCTGGCATCTGCACAGGAACAATAGGAAAAATAACAAAGGTCATTCATTATTGCTAGCAATCAAATATCCCTGTGGCACTAATGTTGTCATTTTGTCAAACATTATAATCTTTATGTACAATCTAGTTTCTTACAACTGACTAAATATGTACAGTCCAGCTTCAAAAGCACTGGAAAAATTATGACTGGTCTGATACCCATGTCCTTGAACCAATGATATGGCTGCATTCATTAAAAAAAAAGACTGGTGTGCAAGAAGGGATAAAAGTTGGCACAAGGACCATAATTGTACAATCCTGAGAAAATCCAGGCTAAATTACATATACCTTAAAGGGGTTGTAAACCTACGTGTTTTCTCACCTTAATGCATCCTATGATTGTGAAAAAACAAATTAGATATTTCTGTGCTGCTCTGCGGAGTGGAAGATTAGAGGGAGATTAGCAGAGAGCTGGTCTATTCAGACTACAGCTCTAAATGTTGCTTCCTTTCTCTGCCTATGCGGAGGGGAGGGGGGGGGGGGTGTGGCTTTCTCCCATTTAGCTCTCGCACCATGGAAGCCCAGTCTCCCCACCCACCTCTATGTGCTGCTGAGAGAGGAAGAAGGATTTCTAACATGATCTGCACTTTCCAAAGAGTTTAGAAAGAAAAAGACAGCAGATATACAACTAAATCTTATGTAGGGAGATTTGTTTTATCTCTGTGTATCATCTGAGGCTATTCACTTCCCTGTGTATATCCGAGGGTTTACAACCACTTTAAGTGTTTAAAGCACACCAATCACCACCAAGCATTTGGGGTACACGCTCCCCAGACAGTAGGACCACGCTCAAAATTTGAATCCGTTTTGGTCATTTTAATCATCTGCAATTATTTAGTCGGAAAAATTTGCAGTACATTTTAGTCAACTAAAATCTAATACTAAATTGTAAGGCATTTCCAAACTCATTATATACTCTTAGTACAAAATATCTAACATGTTATCATTTATGGTATTAAGGTTTGAACAAACTACAGAGATTACACACAGATTAAGCCGTTGTATAATGTCTTTATAAGTAAAACCAAGTTTCGTTACAAGAATATTGCTTTTTTTGACAGAAGTGTAACGTTAATAAAACTGTATTGCACAGTGCTCTGCACCGTCTGAGGAGGCCTGTAATGCGCACAGTGCTCTGCACGGTCTGAGGAGGCCTGTAATGCACACAATACTTTGGACGGTGGTCTGAGAAGGCCTGTAATGTGCATGGTGCTTTGGACAGTGGTCTGAGGAGGCCTGTAATGCGCACGGTGCTCTGGACGGTGGTCTGAAGAGGCATGTAATGCGCACGGTGCTCTGGACGGTGGTCTGAAGAGGCCTGTAATGCGCACAGTGCTTTGGACGGTGGTCTGAGGCCTGTAATGTACACAGTGCTCTGGATGGTCTGAGGAGGCCTGTAATGCACACAATGCTCTAAACGGTCTGAGGAGGCCTATAATGTTAAATGCTTTGAACAGTCTGAGGAGGCCTGTAATGCGCACAGTGCTTTGGACGGTGGTCTGAGGAGGCCTGTAATGCACACAATGCTCTGGACGGTTTGAGGAGGCCTGTAATGCGCACAGTGCTTTGGACGGTGGTCTGAGGCCTGTAATGTACACAGTGCTCTGGATGGTCTGAGGAGGCCTGTAATGCACACAATGCTCTAAACGGTCTGAGGAGGCCTATAATGTTAAATGCTTTGAACGGTCTGAGGAGGCCTGTAATGTGCACAGTGCTTTGGACGGTGGTCTGAGGAGGCCTGCAATGCACACAATGCTCTGGACGGTCTGAGGAGGCCTGCAATGCGCACAGTGCTAAGCACGCCACACTACTAAGCACGTTACAGTCGCTACCTTGCTTACTGGGAGGGAAATCGCATTCCTTGACGGAAATGGAAATCATTTTTGTCATAGTTTTCGTCAACTGACAAAAATGTGGGGTAGTTTTCGTCACTGAAAATATGCCGCAGAAAATATTTTAGTTGATGAAATTAACACTGGTGTCAATACACGCTTGTTTCCACTAAGGGAAAATTCATCCCCAAGGATGGTAGCTGTTCACTCTCCCACATCGAAAGAAAAAATGAAAAACAGCTTCACAGAATGTGATATTTATAAAAATATATAACAGATACTGCATGTAACGTCAGTCCACTAGCTCCAACCAATGCATTTTGCCTTATGGGATGTCATCAGGGGCCGATGATCCATTGTAAGTTATAATAAAAACAAATCAACACTCGCGCTAGGTGAAAACTGTGGCAAACTATATATAATAAAGAATGAAAAACCTGCAGCCGCCGTCCACTAGGTGCTAATTCACCTCAAATGACAATCAAAATAATAATACAGCACTTACAGTTGGTGATTATATACTTATTGTGACAAAAAACATATTGAAAGTGCTGAAGTGCTTCATGTACACTTCCTCACACCAGTAACAAGCACGTTTTGACCCCCAGACTGCAAAGTAATACTTATATTGGACAAAATGATGTCGCCCACATGATTTTAGTTGCATGCTATTCCAGTTCAGAGACTAATAGGTTATCAAGCCAGGGTCGTAATGGAAGCCCTAGTGTCTTCTCCATTAAAAGCCAAAGGTCAGCAGCAGCAGCTGCCTTATTTGTGTACTTACAGAATCACTTCAACCTCTTGCCGATCAGCCGCCATCATTATACTGAGGCAGGTCGGCTCTCCTGCACAAACCGCTGTAGGAGTACGTCGATCTTTGCATAGAATATAGTCTGCCAGTGACCCACGATTGCGGTGTACAGAGGCAGAACAAGGCATCGGTGCATTTTTATAGCACTGATCAATGTAATAATGTCACTGGTCACCAAAAAGTGTCATTTGGGGTCAAATTTGTCCGCCGCAATGTTGCAGTCCTGCTAAAAATCGCAGATTGCCGCCATTACCAGTAAAAACAATAACAAATTAAAATAAAAGTCCCTAAATCTATCCCATAGTTTGTAGACGCGATAACTTTTGTGCAAACTAATCAATATACGCATATTTAGCGATTTTTATTTTGAATTTTTTCCCAAATATATGTATTAGAATGTAGATTGGTCTAAAACTGATGAATACATATATATTTTTTTTTTGGATAAGTTTTATAGCAGAAAGTAAAAAAAAATTTGATTTTCAAAATTGTCTGTCTTTTTTGTTTATAGCGCAAAAAATTTAAAACTGCAGAGGTGATCAAATATCACCAAAAGAAAGCTCTATTTGTGGGAAAAAAAGGACATCAATTTTGTTTGAGTACAGCGTCGCATGTCTGCGCAATTGTCAGTTACAGTGACGCAGTGCCGTATCGCAAAAAATAGCCTGGTCATTAAAGGGGTGTTTCAGCAAAAAAAAAAAAAATTTTTTAGCTGCTGACTTTTAATAAGTACACTTACCCTCCCAGGGCGCCCGCGATGTCGGTCGTGGAGGCCGAGATGTCCCTCGGCACTCCGGTCCCAGCGCCACCATCCTCAGTAATGGAAACGGGCAGCGAAAACTACGGCTTCACTGCCAGTTTCCTACTGCGCATGCGTGAGTTGGCGCGCGGCCTACTGCGCATGCGCGAGTCGTCACGCGGCGCTTTGTGAATGGGGAACGCGATGTGTTGTGGGACACAGTTCCCATAACACCCGCGCCCCATTCACTAGAAGACGGCGTAGGAGCAGAAGACAGAACAGAGAGGACAGGACAGAACAAGACAGACGGAACAGGAAGAGGCAGATTAGGACGATCTGCCTAGCAACAGCCATTTCTGGTAAGTAAAAAGAAAAATATATATATTTTTTTTTCCATTTTACATTTTTATTAACTTTTTTATCAAGTTTTTTTTTTTTTCAGGGTGGCCCTCCACTTTAAGGGGGCAAATCCTTCCGAGGCTGAATTGGTTAAAGCAACAAGTTCACTTTAATTACCCCTCCCCTATAGCACATATTCCCCATTCCTTAACTCACCTGCCACTCCATTCAGCAGCGAGAAACAGAGGAGCAGGAGAAGACACCCTGTGGAAACAAACCCACTCAAGGTACTCACTCAAGGTGAAGCCTACATAGGACTATGAATTCTCCCCGTGTGACCGCACTGGTGCTTAGTGATTGGCCCAGCTCAGTCACATGGAACGAGTCCATATCCAGAACTAACAGGTATTTTTTTTGCTTCCGGCAGTAAGGGAAAAAGTTGAATATGCGCCGCTGGGGAGAAGGGGATTAAAGCAAAACTCAGGTTTGCTTTGGATGATCATATGCTGCAATTAGTCCTAACAAAAGCTAAAGAAACTAAAATAAAAAACACTGTAATTTGCTTTGTACTCCAAGAAAGTCTGTTGATGCTGCTGCCCTTCTTTTCCATTTTATTTTTAGATCTGATCAATTCTCTTTAGATAACAGTACAGACAAGAACAATAATATGAGAGGGCAGCCCAGACAACATGATGTCTCTGCCTGTGTGTTCATTGTCTCCTCTGCTGATTTTGTTCAGTAAAAGCTGGTTGAATCTCATATAAAACCCGAATACAAAAGAAAGAAACATTTAGAGTGTGGCAAGCACAAGGGCAGCCAAGGGTTGCTTCTTGCCTCTATCATCATACAGACATTGTGACAACAATTTCAGAGGAGAAAAAGTATTTAAGGGTGTCACCCCAGGTGGACTGATCTGAAAAGTATTTGAAAAACGCAATCAAAGCAATAGCTTTCTATGAAGTAGCTGTGAGAAAGGCCAATCTGCTTTCTAGAAGCCATAGAAATTTTTTTTCAGTGCTGCAAAATGCTGATTAATGGGGATACAGAGCAGGGTGACCGCCACTGGTACACAAGCCTGTGCAACTGCAAGATTATTCTCTTCTGAGCTGAAAAGAAAAAGTCCTTTAACCTCCCTGGCAGTATGATTATGTCAGATTTTTGATGTTGAAAGTGGTATAACTGTTTTGCATAGAGATTTGGCGTTTTATATTGTAGGCCTGTAATTCTAATGCCGCGTACACACGATCGGAATTTTTACGACAACAAATGTTCGATGTGAGCATGTTGTCGGAAAATCATACCGTGTGTACGCTCCATCGGACATTTGCTGTCGGAATTTCCGACAACAAATGTTTGAGAGCTGGTTCTCAAATTTTCCGTCAACAAGAAATTCCGAGCGTGTGTACACAATTCCGACGCACAAAAGTCCACGCATGCTCGGAATCAAGCAGAAGAGCCGCACTGGCTATTGAACTTAATTTTTCTCGGCTCGTCGTACGCGTTACTGAAGAGCAGTAACGATCAGAAAAGCATGAGGCTGAAAAGCGTGAATCGTCTCTCACCAAACTTTCACTTACATGAGATTAGCAGAAGGAGCCCAAAGGGTGGCGCACTTGGTATTGAACTTCCCTTTTCTAGTGCCGTCGTACGTGTTGTACGTCACCGCGTTCTTGACGTTCGAAATTTCCAACAACATTTGTGTGACCGTGTGCATGCAAGACAAGTTTGAGCCAACATCCTTTCGAAAAAAAAAACCACAGTTTTGTTGTCGGAATGTCCGATCGTGTGTACGCGGCATTAGGAATAACTCACCTAAATCTGTCTAGTAGACATCCCGGGCATGACAAAGTTTGAAACACAAAATCATAAATTATAATTTAACCACTTCAGCCCCGGACCAATTGGCAGCCAAAGGACCAGGCCCCTTTTTGAGATTCGGCACTGCGTCGCTTTAACTGACAATTTGCGCGGTCGTGCGATGTGGCTCCAAAACAAAATTGGGGTCCTTTTTTCCCCACAAATAGAGCTTTCTTTTGGTGGTATTTTATTGCCCCTGCGGTTTTTATTTTTTGCGCTATAAACAAAAATAACACAAAATTTTTTGCTTTTTGCTATAATAAATATAAAATTATAATTTAATTAATAACTAAATAAATAAATAATAATAATATAATAATACATTTTAGTCATTATTATAATCAAAAACACTGAAAAGTTTTTGTCCAAACAAGGGTGCAATATTACTTCAGTAAACATCCCGTGTATGATAAATTTTGAAACATGGGACTGCAAAGTCCCACGTCACAATCAGGACAATGGAACCTGGTTTCCTTTCAGATTTTCTTTCCACTGTAATCACGCTTTGAGCAACAAACCACGCACATCCTTGTGGGTGCTGAATCTTTCTCAGTTGGTGGGATGTAGTCCATGAAGTGACGACCAGTCAGGCGTTCCGGGTTGACAACGCCAGCAGCAAGACGTCCAGCTCTATTCACAGCCATTGGTGTTTGGTGGTTCAGGAAGATCAGTTTGGCAAGTTTCCAAAGTCAGCATAAACCACAGGTTTGTCACTCTTTTATTTTGAGCAGAATGTAGGCATTCCACAAGCACTGTTCAATAAGATGCCTGAAGATCTTCTTGTAATACTTTTTTTGTTGTTTACTCTGTGCTGGATAAAATGTCATTGCTTTTTCGGCTCGGTCAACACCTCCCATGGTGTTGTTGTAGTCTATCACTACCTGTGGCTTCATGATGTCTTTCCCACGTTTTGTGCGTATTATGACAGTGGAGGTATTATGGATTGTACTCATTAGGCACACATCTTTTTTGGCACGTCATCGCAGTGCCATCATTTTGCCTTTCTGCCAGGCAACCACTTCTCCTGTCTTGAGCTTCCAATTGCCAAAGATTGGTGGCATGTCACGCCGGTTAGCCCCAACAGTTCCATAGGCATCCGTTTTTGTTCTGCAGAAGGAACTCAAAGTTCAGGAGATGTATAAAAGTTGTCTGTAGTTACATAATAGCCCTGATTTAGCAATGGCTCAATCAGTGAAAGAATGGAAGATGTTGCCATTCCATAATTACTGTATTTTGGGTTGAATTTGGTTCCTTTCCCAGTGTATAGGACAGAATTCCAAATGTAACCAGTTGTCCATTCACATAGCATGAAGGATTTTATGCCAAATGGTGCTCTTTGATGCCATGTATTGTATCCAGCTGAGCCTTCCCTTGTAGGCCATTAGACTTTCATCGATGCTGATGTCTCTATCTGGCACATCGCTCCGTTGTAAATTCTTCTGAATCATTTGATATACTTCCCAAATCTTCTTTGGTTTTGGTACTGGATGAGTAGTTTCATCAAGTTCTTCATTGTTTTCAAAGTGCAAATACTTAATTATCAGGGAAAATTTGTACTCTGACATGACCGTGCCAAGGAATGGAGTGGCAAGTAATTTATTGGTTGTCCAATACAACTTCTGCAGGGGTTTCCCCCACCACTCCCTGAAGAATTATTAGGCCCAGAAATTTCCAAATGCCCTCTTTGGACACTGGTTCCCACTTTCTGCTCCTTGAAAACTTCTAATGTGTAGCAGCTTATTGCTCTTGGTACCGGTTTGTCCCTTAACTATTTTTTCAATAACCTCACCGGTCAAAAATAGCTGTAGGCATGCCAAGGGGTTGTCATCTTTAACATTCACTTTGATACCAGGTGCTCCAGTAAATAGGAATCTTGGGAGCGCTGCGTGATCCGTACCACAGTCAATAGAGCACCAAGTCCGCACATCACTGAGCTCAGTCGCAGTACCGTCGCTGAAATCTTTTTCTGTGTCTGATGACGAATTTCCCCACAAATCGCTATCACTCAATTCTGCAAGTGATTCTGTATCGCTATCGCTGTTTTCCAGCAAGTCATAAACCACTTTTGATGTAGAGAAACGCTTTTTGGATGCCATGCTCGTTCTCCAGTTTCCCAGCAGAAAGTACAGTAAAACTGCAGGCAAAGGGCACTGGACAAAGCACTGGGGGGGGGGGGGGGGGGGCTGAGGTCAATTAATTTGATACAGTAATGTAATCCAATAAGATTACAATGTATTGTGTGTGTTGTGTTTTACACATTTTGAATCTGCCGTAGTATCTACCCGCTGCGGCGCAACGCTGGCAGGGAAGGGAAGCCGGAACACACACAGGATCGGGTGGAAGATCCAGCCGCCAGACACAGCGGGAGTACATCGCAGGATCCCAGGGACAAGGTAAATTACCTCTTCCAGGATCCAGCGATGCAATCCCGAGTGTGGCTCGGGGTTACCGCTAATGGTACTGAAATTTCACCCCGAGCCACACTCTGGAATACCGCCAAGGAGGTTAACAGTACTCAAAGTTTGCAGTTAGATATTTACAAAAGTGTGGAAACCACACAGCGGGAAAAACAATCCGTGCAAGAGTCTGACCGCTTAGTGAAATAAAGAAAATAATGAATACAACCAGAATGAAGCTTTCCTTTTTTTAAAAGACAAATGAAAGGATTCTGATATGAGTATGAAATCAACATACAGTATACTGCCAAAATGTATTGGGGCACCTGCCTTTACATGCACATGAACTTTAATGGCATCCCAGTCTTAGTCCATAGGGTTCAATTTCAAGTTGGCCCACCCTTTGCAGCTACAATAACTGTCACAATTACTTGTGCTCTCAACTGAACTGTCAAGCCATCAAATGGCTAATGTAATAACTGATCACACGTGCAGCACCATGGCAAGTGGACATCAAACCGAGGTTAGAATGGCAGCTTCATTGGCTATATAGGATAGGAGGGTTTAGTCCCCATAACTGTGTCACTACTTTACTCCAGAAGAGTATTTAAGGGAATAGCAGGAACTAGCATGGGCTCCCTCGGGCAAGGGACCAGTTGTAGCTGTAATTGCTGAAAATGTTGTCACTAGAATCATGTATAATAATTAAGATGGTGAACTACACAAAGATATAAAAACACATTCCAGCTTTATGTAGAGTAGACCTTTACATCAATGAGGATTCCAATTACCAAAGTGGTAGCACACTCTATGGGGAAGTGAACAAAGGAATAGTTAAATTCTCAGCAATGTCTCAGCATTTCCAACCTTCCATCATTTGCTGGAGAGCCTCCCCCGCTGTATGAATCACATTGCCTGTTACTCACATGAAGCAGAAGAACGGCAGCAAGGAAGCTCTGGCCCTGGCAGTAGCCAATATCCTCGTCATACAAAGAATAGGCCTGAAAAAAGAAACAACAGATCAGAATAGCCACACAGAGATGATAAAAAGCCACATCTGATTAATCAGATCAGCATCACACCTATATTATTGGTTACTAGAAGGTCTTATTTTACTTTTGAATTTGGACCACTGGATTCCAACCAATGGCCCCCTCTAATGCCAGACACAAAGCTATCTCTGATGTTGCCCCTGGCAACCTTTTCTGCAGAAGCTCAGTATCTACAACTGCTGCGTAATGTACTTTGCATTAGTGAAAGCTGCTACTTTCAGCACAGACATTCGGTAAGAAAAAGAACAAGAACAATTTAATAAAAATATATGAGTTTTTGCATTCTCTTACTGAATAAGGTTGTCAGTAAGGCTCAGAAACAGATCAATTTTGGTTACTTATTTAGCATGTAAATTTGCAATACTTTTTTGAGGGCAGAAATTCAGTATTTTGATTGATCTTAATTTATATACACACACACATATACATACATATATATATATATATATATATATATATATATATATACACACACAGTGGTGTGAAAAAGTGTTTGCCCCCTTCCTCATTTCCTGTTCCTTTGCATGTTTGTCACACTTAAGTGTTTCGGAACATCAAACCAATTTAAACAATAGTCAAGGACAACACAAGTAAACACAAAATGCAATTTGTAAATGAAGGTGTTTATTATTAAAGGTGAAAAAAAATCCAAACCATCATGGCCCTGTGTGAAAAAGTGATTGCCCCCCTTGTTAAAACATACTATAACTGTGGTTGTCCACACCTGAGTTCAATTTCTCTAGCCACACCCAGGCCTGATTATTGCCACACCTGTTCACAATCAAGGCATCACTTAAATAGGAGCTGCTTGACACAGTAAGGTCCACCAGAAGATCCTTAAAAGCTACACATCATGCCGAGACCCAAAGAAATTCAGGAACAATTGAGAAAGAAAGTAATTGAGATCTATCAGTCTGGAAAGGGTTATAAAGCCATTTCCAAAGCTTTGGGAATCCAGCGAACCACAGTGAGAGCCATTATCCACAAATGGCGAAGACATGGAAGAGTGGTGAACCTTCCCAGGAGTGGCCGGCCGCCCAAAAATTACCCCAAGAGCGCAGCGACGACTCATCCAAGAGGTCACAAAAGACCCCACAACAACGTCCAAGGAACTGCAGGTCTCACTTGCCTCAGTTAAGGTCAGCGTTCATGCCTCCACCATCAGGAAAAGACTGGGCAAAAATGGCCTGCATGGCAGAGTTCCAAGGAGAAAACCACTGCTGAGCAAAAAGAACATCAAAGCTCGTCTCAATTTCTCCACAACACATCTTGATGAGTTTAGGGGGCAATCACTTTTTCACACAGGGCCATGATGGTTTGGATTTTTTTTTCACCCTTAATAATAAACACCTTCATTTACAAATTGCATTTTGTGTTTACTTGTGTTGTCCTTGACTATTGTTTAAATTGGTTTGATGTTCCGAAACACTTAAGTGTGACAAACATGCAAAGGAACAGGAAATGAGGAAGGGGGCAAACACTTTTTCACACCACTGTATATATATATATATATATATATATACACACACACACACACTGTGAATATAGTTTGGGGGTCAGAGGCAATGCAGGGTTCAGACATCAGTAGTATGTACTGCAGGGTGTGTTGGTCAAGAGTAATTAGTGCAAATTGCAGAGGTCAGTAGTATGTAATGAAAAGGAGCAATGCGAGTGCAAGGGTCAGAAGTAACATAAAGTAAGGTCAGAGGCGGCTCTCTAATTAGGCAAATTAGGCGGCCGCTTAAGGCCTCGCACTCACAGGGGCCTTGCGGCCGCCTAATTTGCCTATGATCAATACTAATGAAGCCAGAGGCTCTGCCTCTCTTCCCCCCGCCGCTGCCGGGACTCCATGGCCCAGGGACAGACTGACCAATCGGGCACTGCCTGAGGGCCCCCTGGGCCAATCATGGAGCATCCCGGTCTGGTGGCCAAGCCCTCTAGATCTCAGCAAGGCAGTGCGGGACAGGGGGGTAGCCGTAGGTCTGCGCCGCTCACCCATGAACGACTGACCGCCAATTCAGCAGCCCAGCCAGGGAGAGAAAGTACACAGCAGCGCAGCCCCATGACTGTGAAGGGGAAGGAGCGGATCCGATCTTCTACAAGGTAAAGTGCCTGCCCATGCAGCCCTCCTGTGCTCCAGCCTCCTGGATAAGAGGAGCGGAGGAGCGGTGGAGCCGCTGCATATAGAAGAATTGCTCTTTCCATATTCCTCCTGCAGCCGCTAAATGTTTGTGGGGGAGAGCTGAAACAAGCATTCACCGGCTGCAGGAGGAATATGGAAAGATCAATTCTTCTATATGCAGCGGCTCCGCCGCTCCTCCGCTCCTCCTATCCAGCTTTTTTTTTTGCTGCCCCCTGGCTCCGCCCCCCCATGATCCCCTCCGGCCCGACTCTGTGCTCTCCATCCTACACTCGGCTCCCCCATCCAATGCTCTCTGTCCCCCCAAGTGCTCCCTTGCTCCGCCCCATGATCTTCTCCACCCCATGCTTTTAGTCCCCCCATCTGCTCTCCACCCCACCCTATGCACTCAGTCCCCCCATCTGCTCCCCACCATGATCTCAGTCCCTCCATCTGCTCTGCACCCACCCCACCATGCTCTCTGTCCCCCCATCTGCCCCCACCATGCTTTCAGTCCCCCCATCTGCTTTCAGTCCCCCCATCTGCTCCTGACCATCCTCTCAGTCCCCCCCATCTGCTCCCCACCATGCTCTGTCCCCCCCCATCTGCTCCCGACCATCCTCTCAGTCCCCCCCATCTGCTCCCCACCATGCTCTCAGTCCCCCATCTGCTCTCCACCCCACCATGCTCTCAGTCCCCCCATCTGCTCTCCACCCCACCCCACCATGCTCTCAGTCCCCCCATCTGCCCCCACCATGCTTTCAGTCCCCCCATCTGCTTTCCACCCCACCATGCTCTCAGTCCCCTATCTGCTCCCCACCATGCTCTCAGTCCCTCCCATCTGCTGCCCACCATGCTCTCAGTCCCCCCCATCTGCTCCCCACCATGCTCTCAGTCCCCCCATCTGCTCCCCACCATGCTCTCAGCCCCCCCCCATCTGCTCCCCACCATGCTCTCAGCCCCCCCCCATCTGCTCCCCACCATGCTCTCAGCCCCCCCATCTGCTCCCCACCATGCTCTCAGTCCCCCCATCTGCTCCCCACCATGCTCTCAGTCCCCCCCATCTGCTCCCACCATGCTCTCAGTCCCCCCCATCTGCTCCCGACCATGCTCTCAGTCCCCCCCCATCTGCTCCCAACCATCCTCAGTCCCCCCCATCTGCTCCCCACCCCACCATGCTCAGTCCCCCCATCTGCTCTCCACCCCACCCCACCATGCTCTCAGTCCCCCATCTGCTCTCCACCCCACCATGCTCTCAGTCCCCCCATCTCACTTTGCTCTCAGTCTCCCCATCTGCCCCCCACCCCACTATGCTCTCATTCCCCCCATCTGCTCCCCACCCCACTATGCTCTCAGTCTCCCCCCATCTGCTCCCCACCCAACCATGCACTCAGTCCCCCACCCCACCATGCTCTCAGCCCCCCATCTGCTCTCCACCTCAACTTGCTTTCCAGCTCCCCCAGTGCTCTCTGCCTCCTCACCCCCCCATGTGCTCCCCTCCCTAGTGCTCTCCACCACACCGTGCTCTCCAGTTCTCCGCCCCCCATGATCTCCTCCACCCTCTCTGTGCTCTCCACCCAACCATGCTCTTGGTTCCCCCCCATGTGCTCCACCCCCTATGATCTCCTCCACCCCCTCTGTGCTCTTCAGCTCCCCCAGTGATTTTTGGCCCCTCCCATGTGTTCCCTGGCTCCTCCAGTGCTTTTCACCCCACAGTGCTCTCTGCCTGCCCCCATGCTCTCCACCCCACGTGCTCTCTAGCCCCTTCCCCACTGCTCTCTGCCCCTCCATGCACTCCACCCCACCATGCTCTTCAGCTCCCCCAGTGCTCTCTGCCCCCCCATGTGCTCCCTGGCTCCCCCCATTGCTTTCCGCTGCACCGTGCTCTCCACCCCCCCATGTGCTCCCTGGCTCCTCTCCCTAGTGCTCTCCACCTACCGTGCTCCCCAGCTCCTGTGCTCTCCATCCCCATTCTCTTTGCCCCCCCCAGTGCTCTCTGCCCCCCCCCCCGCACCAGTGCTCTCTGCCCCATCAGTGCTCTCTCATTTCCCCAGTGCTCTCCAGCTCCCCCCTACTCTCTTCCCCCCTGCTCTACACCCCCCAGTGCTCTCAGCCCACCTGCTCTCTACCCCCCCCAGTGCTCTCTGCCTCACTCCCATGCTCTCTCTCGGGCCCCCCCTCACCCCCCGCAGCTCTGCAAGGTTCCAGTCTCCTCTCTCCATTATGAGCATGAGTGGGGCCTCATGTCTAAGTTTTGCCTAAGGCCTCACAAAGCCTAGAGCCGCCTCTGAGTAAGGTGGTCAGTAGTATGTACATAGAGTGCAGAGGTCAGGAGTACCTAACAGAGTTCAGGGGCCAGTGGTAAGTAGCGCAGAGCTCAGAAGTCAGAAGTATGTAATGAAAAGTAAACACAGCATTATGCAAAGTCAGAAGTAACACAAAGTGCAGAGGTCAGAAATAAACACTCAATGCAGGGGTCATGAGTATGTGAGTGCAAAGGGTCAGAATGAAGTTAACTAAACCCAAGAACAAAAATGCAATATATTGTAGCTTACAATTCTTAGCTATGCGAACTGCATTCATTTTCTTTTCTTTCGTTTTTTTCAAGCTTAGAAAAAGTTCAGCAAATACAGAAGATACCTGTCGATATTCTATGAGCTACCCTGAAGAATATCTTCCTTCCTAGCTATCTTCTGTAAACCACCAATTGCTCTGCCACCCATTCAACCACTTAAGGACAAAGCCTATTTCTGAGATTTGTTGAAAAACCAAAAACATTTTTTTTTGCTAGAAAATTACTTAGAACCCCCAAACATTTAAATTTTTTTACTAATACACTAGAGAATAAAATGGCGGTCGTTGCAATACTTTCTGTCACAACGTATTTGCGCAGCGATGTTACAAGCTCACTTTTTTGGGAAAAATACACTTTTTTTTAAATAAAAAATATAACAGTAAAGTTAGCCCAATTTTTTTTTTATATTGTGAAAGATAATGTTACCATGAGTAAATTGATACCCAACATGCCACGCTTCAAAATAGCGCCCGCTTGTGGAATGGCGACAAACTTTTTCCCTTAAAAATCTCCATAGGCTACGTTTAAAAAATTCTACAGGTTGCATGTTTTGAGTTACAGAGGAGCTCTAGGGCTAGAATTATTGTGCTACCTCACATGTGTGGTTTGAACACCGTTTTCATATGTGGGCGCTGCTCACGTATGCACTCGCTTCTGCTCGCGAGCTCGACGGGGGGGGGGGGGGTTTATAATTTTTTTTTTATATATATATATATATATATATATATATATATTTTCTTATTATACTTTTTATTTTTTACACTGTTCTTTAAAAAAAAATGGTGTCACTTTTATTCCTATTAAAAGAACTGAAAATCTCCCTTGTAATAAAAAAAAAAGCATGACAGGAACTCATAAATATGAGATATGGGGTCAAAAAGACCTCAGATCTCATATATACACTAAAGTGCAATAAAAAAAAAAAAAAAATGTAATATCATTTAAAAAAAATGTAATAAAATGTTGATTTAAGAGGTGTGGGCGGAAGTGACATTTTGACGGCGCTTCCGCCCTGCAATGGTATGGAGACGGATGGGGGCCATCTTTCCCTCAACTCTTTTTCATACCAAGCCAGGGAGCAGACGTGATCGCCCCTGCCGCTACCGACGGCTCCAGTAAGCAGTGGAGGGCACCGGCGAGCGTCGGGAGGGGGGGACCCCCTCTCCTGCCACCGATAAAAGTGATCTTGCGGCGAATCCGCTGCAGAGACCACTATTATTGGAAACCGGACCGCTCACTGAAGTAGAGGCTATTGGGGGTTATGGCAGCTAGCTGCTGCCATAACGACGTATATCGGCGTGAGCCGGTCCGGAAGTGGAGATGGAGATACAGATACGTTTGCAGTCTATATCGAAGAGCAGCCTAAAAGGGACAACAATGGCTCCTTTCATAGATGCAGTGGAGGAGAGATATAGACACCTAAGGACAGGTGATATTTGTAGGATTACTAGGTGAAAATAAAGCAAAAGAAGCTTGAAAAAGCAAAAAAAACAAATGCAGCGACCACATCAAGGATTAGTAAGCTGCAATATATGATAATTTTGGCTTTGTGGTTAGTTATGCAACGCATAGTTCAGCGGCCAGGAGTAAGTAATGCAGAGTTCAGTAGTATGTAAACGCAGAGTGCTGGGGACAGTGGTCAGTATAGGCAACAGAATATACTGCATATAAAAATACAAGTACAGTACAGCCATATTTATTATATATACACAGTATAGGCTGTGCTTCCTGATTAGTAGTACTATGCAGTGAATGTGCATTACTGTTGCTCGCTAAGCTTATGGCTTTAAAATCTTTAAATAGCTTATTATATACTGATGCATCACGAGTGACAATAGGCTTTGATGCGCTTGTTGATAAAAGTGCTGGCACAAGGCCTTGCTCAAATTGATGGGATTAATATTTTTTTCAGCTGCTAGGAGAGAAATTTGTATGGAACTAATCACAGCATACAGTTTGACTTAATGTATTATTTCTCTGATATATAAGGATAATGCTGTGCAAAGATTTTAGGAGAGCTGTTAATCAAGTAGGTAGAATCAGACCACCCTCAGGACAATGGCGTTGTAGAGTGTTCCATTAGCTTTTATGCATGGCTTGGTAGAGCCGTGTGAATCTCTATAACCTAAAGTCTATTTAAACTTCAAGAATGAACTTCTCTTATTTGCTCCTTTTTTGCTCTGTTAAATACACGATTGAAAGCATTTTATCTGTTTGATAAAGGCAAAAAATCCATTGAAACTGCCAGAAATCGTGTTAGCTAAAAGGTTCCTGTGCACTCTGCCTATGCTGCAATCTTATTGGCTACATTGTTCACAGTTATATCTGAGGACTCATGTAACGAAGAAGAAAACCTAAAATCTCAAGCTTGGGTCTCCATAGATAAAGTACGCTTTATGAGTGTTGTCACTCTCAGACAGGAATTGTGTGTGTTCCTGGCAGAATCACCAGGTTATAATAAAGGAATAAAGCCTAAAAAAGGAAACTAATGCAGCCACCGTATCTACAGGCTGGTAAGTTACATTACATTTATATTTATGGGTTTAGATATGCTTTAGAACGCTTCCAAGTTCAGAAGGACAGGTAATATGCTAATTAAATCCAACATTCAACTCCCAGAGTAAGCAGATACGGCTGGGTTCACACGGAGCGGATCCATTGAATGGACTCCGTTAGCTCAGTAGGGGATCGCTCTGTTGATCCCCACTGAGCAGGAGGATGACAGGTCTGTCTCTGCTCACTGTGCAGGGTGGGACCTGTCAGAGCCCCGCTCTCCTCTATGGGGAGATCGGATGAAAACGGACAGCCTGTCCTTTTTCATCCAACCCCATCCGATCCGATGGACGGATGTCGATACATTCTAAATGGGGCTAAGCACAACCCCTTAAAAACAAACCCACACCACAATCCCCCCTCAATGTCTTTATTGACCTTGCAATCTGCACTGGTCCAAATTATTTGGTGGAGGGGGGATTATGATGTGGGGTTGTTTTTCAGGGGTTGGGCTTGGTCCCTTAGTTCCAGTGAAGGGAACTCTTATGCCCAATACACATGGTCGGAAATTCCGACCACAAAATCCGATTTTTTCCGACGGATTTTGTCCGACACTGGTGTTGCATACACACGGTCGGACAAAGTTGTCGGAAAATCCGATCATTCTGAACGTGGTGACGTCGTACGTCGGAACTACGTAGAGGCTAGTAGCCAATAGCTTTGGTCTTGTAATTTGATCTGAGCATGCGTGGCACTTTGTCCGTCGGAATTCGCTACACACGATCGGAAAAAGTCCGATCGGACTTTGTTCTCGGAAAATTTGAGAGCAGGATCTCAAATTTTTTCCAACGGAAAAAGTCCGATGGCGCCCACACACGGTCGGATTTTCCGACAACATGGTCCGATAGGACATTTTCGGTCGGAAATTCCGACCGTGTTTACGGGGCATTAGGGTGTCAGCATACCAAGACATTTTGGACAATTTTTACACATGTGCTATGACTGTAAGTGGCAAACTTTTTTCATTTGCACACAAAGGGTGTGTTTTTTTTTTTTTTACAGAATTCATCTGTAGAATAAATGGAAGCAAACAACTTTGCAAAATAAACACTTTCATAGCTACAGCAAAGGCCCAGAATATTTAAGAATTCTACCCATGAAGCCCACTGTCCTTCATGTCCTACTGTCCTAGCCTTCTGTTCACATGTAGACTCGTGAGCATCTGTTATTTGTCATGATCACAGTAGGAGCTTTCCAGCTCTGATCTGAAGAGCACCGTCTCAGCAGAGAGCTCATTGAGTTCTGTATATAAATACATTAGGGTTGACAAAGTCACTTATAGATAAACAATCAATTCTGAATTTTAATACACAGCTGGTATTCCATAATGAACACAAAGCTGTAAAAGGAGGAGGGCGAAGGAGGTAGACACTTATATGAGGTCATTCATGGACATAAAGAGACTCTGAAACTATTTTTAAATATTAAATCAAAATCATGCCAGCAAATAAAAGGGTTATTATCCCTCCCTCTGATATCCTTGGTCTTCAGGGGCTTCGCTGGCAGGAAAGTCTTCAGCATCTGGAACACTTCCTGGTGTGTCAGATGCCCTCTCCTCTACTACACTCTATGGTTTCTTCCTCTAGCATCCACATCACTACTGTGTCCTTAGGGGCCAGAGGAAAGAACCAAAGAGCACAGAAGTGGACCATCTATCCAACACACATGAAGATTTTTCAGCCAGCGTAGCTCCTGATAACAGCAGGTTTTAGCAGAGCAGACAGCTCTTTACAGATATGCCTTTGATTTGAGATTTAAAAAGTATGACAGGGTCTCCAAGTTCTAGCATATTGCAAAGTTCAAGCGGAGTTCCGCCAATTTTTTTTTTTTAAAAGTCAGCAGCTACAAATACTGCAGCTGCTGACTTTTAAAATATGGACACTTACCTGTCCAGGGCGCCCACAATGTCAGCACCCGAAGCTGAGCTGTCGCTCGGCTCTCGGGTGCTGCCACTGCCATCTTTGGTAAGGGAATCAGGAAGTGAAACCTTGCGGCTTCACTTCCCGGTTCCCTGCTGCGCAATCCGGATGGTCCCTGCTGTCTCTGGGACCTGTGTGTTTCCCAGCAGACAGTGAGGGGGGGGGGGGTGTAGACTCCCGAGTCTATGCCCGGAAGTGGGTGCAAATACCTGTATTATACAGGTATCTGCACTCCCCTCCCCCCTGAAAGGTGCCAAATGTGGGGGGGGGGGGGGGGGGGTTATGGAAAGCGGAGGTTCCATTTTTGTGTGATATTTCTAATTTCACATTTGGGGAAACCCCCATTGTATGTTTATTTGTTGCCATTCACATCACATACCTGAAATAAATAAATAAATAATTTTTATACCCTTTTAGTTGTTTCTTTGGAGCAGGGTTATGCTGTATATAGAACTATATAGGCAGCTTATAAGCTTTGCTGAACAAATCCAAAGTGAAATTAGAGGGACAGACAGAGGAAACGTTTTTTTGAAAAACTTAACTATACAATGTACCACCCAAGGCTTGAGATATTTAACCCTTTGTTAAGACAGACAGTGCAGAAACCAGAGCAGAGAAGATAAAGTGTTACCAAACCCAGGACCCTGCATTTACTATATCTGCTCTCCCACAGTACACAGAACATGGAAATACAATTTAACATATCAGCCTGGATGTCACACCACTTCCTCAAACTCGGTCTATCCAAAACGAAGCTCATGATTTTTCCTCCCCCACGTGCCTCTTTCCCCGATTTCTTTATCAAGATCAATAACACTACTATCAGGCCATTCCCACATGTACAGGCTCTAGGTGTAACCCTGGACCCTAAACTATCCTTTTGGCCCCACGTCCAAACACTGTCCAAATCTTGCCACTTCAACCTAAGGAACATCTCCAAAACAGGGCCCCTTCTAACCAATGATTCCACAAAGCTCCTAGTTCACTCCCTGGTCATCTCTCACCTCGACTACTGCAGCTCCCTCCTCACGGCATCACCTTTACTCCATCATTAATGCTGCTGCCAGGCTCATCCACCATACCAACCGCTCAGTGTCTGCTACCCCTCTCTGTCAATCCCTCCACTGGCCTCCGCTCACCCAACAAAATTAAATTCAAAATTCTAACAACTTACAAAGCCATCCACAACTCGGCCCCCAGCTACATCACTAACCTAGTCTCAAAATATCAATGTATTCGTTCCCTTCGTTCCTCCCAAGACCTTCTGCTCTCTAGCTCCCTCGTCACCTCCTCCCATGCTTGCCTCCAGGACTTTTCCTGAGCCTCTACTATCCTATGGAACTCCCTAACCCAATCTGTCCAACTATCTCCTACTCTGCTTGCTTTTTTTTTTAACATAAAGTTTATTTATTTGCAAAAGCAGACCAACACAGTATTAAACTTCATACAGAGACATCGTAGTCATAAAGTAAAAGACAGTTGTACATGTGTTCAAGCAACGCGATCAGAGTTACATACAATGACAGAGCTTCCCAACTTTATAGCAAACTATATGACGGCTGACGTTGCAGCACGTCAAGCAGGAGAGAGAGGGGGGGGGGACGGGGGGGGAGGGGGGGGGGGGGAAACGGGCCAGAGTCACCTGTCCACTACTATTCGTCAGCCAGTTTCATCCGGACAAGAGGTTGCCGTCCGTGTCCATTGTACATTGTCCAACCTCGAGTGTTTTTTTTGGGGGGGGGGGGGGGGGGGGTGAACCGTTTCCTAGTCTATGGTCAATTCACGTGCCGACACCCAGGGGGCCCAGATTTTGTCAAATTTATTCGGACAGTTCCTACCCAGATAGGTTAACTTATAGAGAGGCAGGGCGTTATTGATTAATGTTATCCAGAGCTGTTTGGAAGGTGGTTGAGTTTGGTTCCAGTTTAGAAGTATGGCCTTCCTAGCGTAGAAGGACGCATAGAAGACAAACAACTTTCTCCTTTGGGGAGCCTCGAGAAAGTCGCAGACCCCCAGCAGGAGGGGAATGGGGCTGTATGGGACCCTAACTTTCCCTATGGTATTAATATCTGCCAGCACTTCTTTCCAGAATTGCTCTATTCGAGTACATGCCCAGACTACATGGAAGAAGCCTGCATTGTCCTGACCACACCTGGGGCACACCGCTGAGCGACCAGGATATATTCTTGCCAAGCGAACTGGTGAGTATTGGGTACGATGGAGAAATTTTAGCTGCGTGAACCTATCCCTAGCCGAAATCATTAATGGTAAATACTGCTGAATGCCCTCCTCCCAGTCGTCAGCGGCCAGTTCCGGAATATCAGCTTGCCAGCTATTGTATAATTGTGATACTTTAGATGTGTCCAGCCCAGCCAACATATTGTAAAGTGTTGAGAGGGTGCCCCTATTTTCCCCTGACCTGAGGATACTCTCCAGGCCTGACATCCGCAGCTCAATAGCCCGGGGGAATTGGGAGTGGTAGGCATGGCGCAGTTGGAGGAATCTAAAAAACATGTGGTTCGGAAGGTCCCTGTCCCTCTTCAGGTCATCGAAGGTTATCAGGTGTCCCTGGGTCACCACGTCTCCCAGCTGCGTAACCCCATGCCTGGCCCAGATCACCGGGTCCGGAATAGAGTGGAAGTGGGGCAGACGGGGATTACCCCAAAGTGGGGTGTAGGGAGACCACACATCCGGTTCTTGTACCAGTGTGTGGATCTTGTCCCACACTTTAAGCGTAGTCTTCATAATTATGGACACCCCTAAGTTGGATTTGGGTCCCCTGTATATCAGATTCCCAGGTTCCACTTGGGAGCCCAGCAGCGCCGCCTCCAGTGACGACGCAGGATTAGCCGGGTGCTCGGACAGCCACCATCTGACTGTGACCAGCACAGCCGCCCAGTAGTATTTTATAAGGTTTGGCAAAGCCAAGCCTCCTAGTGTCAGAGGGAGTTGAAGGGTTGTCTTAGCTATTCTAGGTGTCCCTCCCATCCATATAAAATTGGTTAGAATGCTATCCACCTTTCTGAAGAATGAGATGGGTATGACCACCGGAGTCTGTCTAAAAAGGTATGTAAACTTTGTAAGTATTGTCATCTTGATAAGATTGACATGCCCCACCGGAGTGATCGGAAGGGACTTCCAGACTGCACATCTCTGGGACATATGGGACACCACTGGAGTCAAGTTGAGGTTAATGAATTGTCCTAAGTCCCTGTGTATTTCCACCCCCAGGTATCTGAACTGGGAAACCCTCTGCAGCTGTGCGTCCGACACCCGAGGAGGGTCACCCGAGTGCAGGGGGAACAGTATGGACTTTCCCCAATTGATGCATAGGCCCGAATAGCTACCAAAGGTGTTGATGACAGATAGCGCCCTCTGAAGAGAGACTTCGTCGTCTCTAAGATATAGCAGGGTGTCATCGGCATACAGCGACACCTTCTCGTGTAGCGAGCCGATCGTGACTCCCTCAATCTCCTGGCTGGACCGTATGAGGATCGCCATTGGCTCTATAGCGAGAGCAAACAACCCTGGCGACAAAGGGCACCCCTGCCTCGTACCCCTGCCCAAGCTGAAGGGCTGGGATAGTGCCGTACCCGTGCGGACCCTGGCTGTTGGATTTTTGTATATGGCCTCCACCCAGGAAATAAAAACTGGGCCAAAACCGAACCTGCGGAGGACCTCCCACAGATAGGGCCATTCGACCAAGTCGAATGCCTTCTCTGCATCCAGAGAGGCCACCACCGCAGGTTGGGCATCCCCATTCCTAGAGGCCAGAACTGTATATAATCGTCTCAAATTAATATCCGTTCCTTTACCAGGCATGAATCCTGACTGGTCATCATGGATTACATTAAGTATTACCTCGTTCAGGCGCTTGGCAAGAATTTTGGTGAGGACTTTTGCGTCTGAATTCAGTAGGGATATAGGCCGGTAGGACGAGCACATTTGAGGGTCCTTGCCAGGCTTGGGGATTACTACTATTATGGTTTGGGCCATCGACGGAGGGAGGGCCCCATCCGTTAATGTTTTGGCAATCATGTTATGCATTTTGGGTACCAATTCCTCAGCATATTGCTTGTAAAATTCCGGTGGCAGCCCATCCAAGCCCGGGGTCTTACCTGCCTGCAAAGTGCCAAGTGCCAACTGGACTTCCTCTAAGGTGATTGGGGCATCCATAAGATCTCTCGCATCGGCTGTAAGGGTTGGGAATGTTACTGTATCTAAGTATGCAGCTAGTTCCCCGTCAGTACATTTCACTCGCGAGGAGTAGAGTTTAGAGTAATAATCTACAAAGCAGGAATTAACTGCCCCTGGGTCTGATGCCAGTGTGCCATCCTCCCGTCTGATTCGGGGAATAGCAGATACTGTAGATTGCTCTTTGGATATCCACGCCAACATCCTCACCGTTTTATCACCCTGCTCAAATATACGTTGGGTAAGGGCTAGTTGTTTTTTATTGACCTTCGCAACGCGAAGTAGCATCACTTCCCTGTAAGCCACCCTCATATCTTGCGCTGTAACAGGGTTAGCAGTTTGAGCGAAGCGTGCCTCAAGTGCCTGGGCTTTTTCCTCCATCTCCTCCAATAATAGCCGATCATTTCTGCGTTCCCTATTTATTGAGGACATATAGCATCCCCTAATGTATGCCTTAAAGGCCTCCCAGTCATTACTCAGGGAAGTGGAACCCCCATTCACCAACCAGTACTGCGCTATCTGTTTGGCTATTTCTATTTCTATCGTAGGGTGATTGATCCAGAACTTAGATAGTCGCCAGATCCTGTCCGCTTGGGGTGTCAACTCTGCTTGCTTATAGACGCTCTCTGAAAACTGTTCTCTTCAGAGAAGCCTATTCTGCCCCGCCTAATAACTGTACATTTATTTTCTCCATCAGCTCATCTCCCACAGTTATTACCTTTTGTATCACTTGACCCTCCCTCCTAGATTGTAAGCTCCAACGAGCAGGGTCCTCCGATTCCTCCTGTATTGAATTGTATTGTAATTGTACTGTTCGCCCTCATGTTGTAAAGCACTGCACAAACTGTTGGTGCTATATAAATCCTATGCAGTAATAATAATAATTATTATTTTTGTAAATATAAAACTGATAAATACCCTTTTCCCATCAGCAGTATATAGCAGTCTTATGACTTCTATCAGTGTCTGGTTAAAGCTTGTAGGAGCATTTTTCATTCTCCTCTTACTGTCCCTATGAGGCTGCATGACCCCTGACCCTCGGTCTGCACAGTGCTAATTGACCCTGTGCCGATCACATACAGACTCCCAAAAAAAATAAAAATAAAACTTTCTAGCAATATACACCGAAATGAGCATGTGCAGAATACTCCCAAGGCACTATACTGTCAGGTGATGGATTGGGGACAGTGGAAGAAGGGGAGGATCAGAGAAGACAGGATCAAACAGCCTTTTTACACAATGCAGAGGATTAACCCCTTCGATTCCACAGTGAGCATAACAAGCATGCTTTATTGCATATACAGACTGTGGGTTTAGTAACACTTTAAATTATAGCAAACATACCTCCCTGGCCCCCTACCTAACATTACATGGCCGTTAAATCACTTCTACAGGGCGCGAAAGGGAGCCCCCCCTCCTACCACCTTTACAGGACTCTTCAGTGCGATTGGAGAGCCCGGTACCAACACCGTTTGGTCTGCATCTGCTCTGAAAAGGGAGGTACATCCATACCTGCCTTTGCTCTCTGATGTAAGAAACTGGAAGCGACAAGGATTTAAAGGGGATGTAAACCCTCGTGTTTTTTCACCTTGATGCATCCTATGCATTAAGGTGAAAAAAACACCTGGCAGTGACCAGCCCCCTAGCCTCCTCATTTTTCTTACCTGAACCCCGTATTTCCCTTGGCGAGGAGGTGCTCTCCCTCTCTCCACGGGGCCTGGCTCTTGATTGGATAGATTGATAGCAGTGCAGCCATTGGCTCCCGCTACTGTCAATCAAATCCAATGACGCGTGTGCCGGGGGTGGGGCCGAGTCCTGCATTCGTGTCTATGGATGCAAATGCTGGACTCTGGAGCGCGCCCGCAATGTAACCCCCCCCCCCCGGGAGAGCGCTTCTCCTAGGGGGTTATCTGATGCAGGGAGGAGCCACGAAAGCCGCTGAGGGACCCCATAAATGGACGATCGGGGCGAATCTGTGCAAAACAAGCTGCACAGTAAAGGTAAGTATGATATGTTTGTAATTTTAAAAAAATTAAAAACGAACCTTTTCAATCACTTTAATCACTTCCGTTTCAATGTTTACAAGCAGTTACAGGCTTGTAAAGCATCTGATCAATATGTTTTTAGTTTGATCAGATATTTTCAGGGCAGAGGAGAGACCTGGGGTCTATTAGAGCATGACCTGTCATGCTTATTGCTTTCGCAAGGGATGTTGTTCACTCCATGTGATAGCAATAAAAGTGATCCAAAAAAAAAAAAAAATGAACAGAACGTATAACTGTATACAAATAAAATAAATAATAAAATACATTTTTTTTTTAAAGCACCCCTGTGCTCATGCGCAAATGCAAACACATTCGCCAGTTGAGCACACATAAGTAAACATGTGAAGTAGTGCCACAAATGTCAGAGCGAGAGCAATAATTCTAGCACCAGAACTCCTGTGTAACTTTAAACTGGTAACCTGTAAAGAAGGGGTCTCAAACTGGCGGCCCTCCAGCTGCGAAACTACAAGTCCCAGCATGCCTCTGCCTGTGGGAGTCATGCTTGTAATATCTCATGGGCTGTCAGCCTTGCAATGCCTCATGGGACTTGTAGTTTTGCAACAGCTGGAGGGCCACCAGTTTGAGATCCCTGCTGTAAAGCATCGACTATGGGGATTTTTACATACCATAGTTTGATGACACTCCACAGGCATACACAATTTTAAATCGTGACGCGTTCGGTATCTGTTTATTCGGTGTAACCTCATCTTTTCTATTTTACCCCAAAAATTAGGTATTCTATTGTATTTGTGTGCAATAAAATTAAACAAAGTGTATTTTTTCCTAAGAACTTGAGTTTTAAAAATGGCTGCACAAATATCCTGCGACCTAAAAGAATGCAGTCACAACCATTTTATTCTGTAGGGTCTTTCAAAGATATATACCTTTGTATGTACAGTGCCTTGAAAAAGTATTCATACCCCTTGAAAAATTTCCACATTTTGTCATGTTACAACAAAAAATGTAAATGTATTTTATTGGGATTTTATGTGATAGACCAACACAATCGCACCACTTCAACGTGACTTCAAAGCTGCAGATAAGTGCGGTTTGCATTCTTCAATTTCATTGCAGCTTGCGACTTAATTTATCAGAAGTCAATAAAAGTTACAATATAATTGCAGAAAAGTAGTTGAGGAACCTTTTTTTAAAGTCGCTGCGATTGAGTCGCAACAGTTCCATTGCCAAAAATAGGGTGCGACTTGTCATACGGTTTTGAACCGTCAAATGACATGACAAATAGCATTGTGTAAACAAGGGCTAAAAATAAACTAATTATCAATAAGCTGGATGAGTGGAATTACACTAATCTTTTTATTTAGATAGTACTGACTAATGCATGCAGAACATTTTTATCAACTGTTTTATTTTCATTTTTTTTTTTTTTTATATATACTGTAGGTATAGGTTGCCTAAGGGAAGACCCAGAAGACAAAGGGTTAATTGTAAGTATAGTAAGTCTAAGGCCCCTTTCACACTTATACGTCTTGTCCCACGATTTGGGACTGCAAAGTAGCATGACAAGTCGTTCCCCATGATCTCCAATGACAGCCATTCATATTAGTATGACTTCAAGTTGTTCCGACAGGTATTTCAAGAAATTGCGGCCGCGAATCGCGCGACTTTAAAGTCGCACAAATGTGAAAGGGACCTAATTGTCCATACATGTTATCATTTACATTTGTACCAGACATTGCAAGTAGGATGAAGGACAATACCATAACCTGCACAGCAGACACATGATTTTGATTAGAACAATGGGCATGGCAGCAGCTTTGCTCCCCATATCCCTTGAATTGACATAATAATTGTTAATTGCTATAGTGAAGCCACCCCTTTTTGAATGGTCTATACAGGCATGGTCTGCTCCACTGGACACAAACTGCCCACAAGCTCTGCCCACAACATCTGTGCCTCCCTTTTGAAGTGACACACAGATGCATGCATTTGGTAAATTTGGTAATGTCCCTAATGTCTCCTCCTAGCAGGAGCATGAAGTTTGTGGCTTGGGCCCCTGGACATCCACCACCACCCAAGTCTCCTGCTCCCAAGGCATCTGGATGATCCGTCTATGCTTGAATGAGACAGAAGTACAATATACGAACATGCTGAAATATTCCCCAATGCTCTGCGATGAGTCCGATAGAAAACAATACACTATTGTATTTAAAATGCTGCTAAAATATCTTGGTTAGAACAAACCCTCACAATCTTAAAAGATTTTTAAAGAAAATTACTAGTACCGGTTTGGCTACCTGACCTGCATGCCTTTGGATTATGAGGAAAAAACCCATGCAAAAACAATAAAGCATGCAAACTCCATTTATGTCTCCCTTAGAAACTGAGCCCATAATCACCGCACTGCAGGCTCCCTTAGAAACTGAGCCCATAATCACCGCACTGCAGGCACTATTAAACTGCCCCAACAGAAAAAAACATATGGACTCTAAACATTTTATAATTTTGGTTGCAAAGTGTTTATCTTCTTACCTTACAAATCTTGTAAAGAGAGTCTTGTCCATCGCCCTCCGAGTCCTTGAAGTAATCGTGTGCAGGAAACGTTCGGTGGATATCTCTTTTGATAACGCTCTCTTGAGCTGAATCCTAGTAAAAAAAAAAAAAGTCACAGCTATTAACTTATAAAGGGCAAAGGCTGGCAGTATGATAAATCCCACAATACCCAATGGCCCTGGGTGAATTATCTCTCTCACTAAAGTAAGAACAGGGAAAAGAAATTGACCCTTACATCAAACAGTGTCAGTTACTTGCGACAGAAACATCTCACGTCGGCCTAAGTAAGGAAGTGCCTGTGGATACCTCTCTCATAGAATTGCAAGGTATAATTTAATTGAAAGCAGGATATTTTTTTTTTTTTTTTTAAAAGATTAACGTGGAAGACTAGTTTTCAGAAAGGTGGTCACTGAGACAGGACGATAGAGAAAATGATACATAGTTCACAGTGGTTTCAATGAGTTCCTGGGTAGAGGGGAGGTCAATGTCCACTCGCTCATCTCCCCTACCTAATAAGAACCTGGAAGCAGTCACTGGATCACCTCCAAATTATTAATGACTTCTAAAAAGACCTTTATGGCCTTGGAAAACCTTGTCTGATATTCCTGCCCCACAATTCACTGGAGTATATAAAAAAAGAGCTTGAGTATGGAGTTTGGCTAGAGATGAGTTTGTAGGACACCCAAGCTCCTCTCTAATGGTGGCAGAGCAAATCTCTCCAACAGAGCCAAAGATAGCAATTTAAACATTTCCAAAACGTATTTTATTGTACAGCCGATACTGCACCCCTGACCTGTTTTGATATGAGAATGTTTTTGTAAATAACATGTGTGCTGGCAATTGTTTTTTACATTGTATATTTTCTACTGAAATTAATAAAAAAAATAAAAAAAATGCGGCACTGCGTCGCTTTAACTGACAATTGCAATGTTGTACCAAAACAAAATTGATGCCCTTTTTTCCCCACAAATAGAGCTGTCTTTTGGTGGTATTTGATCACCTCTGCCGTTTTAATTTTTTGCGCTATAAACAAAAAAAGACCCACAATTTTGAAAAATATATATATATATTTTTTACTTTTTGCTATAATAAATATCCCCCCCCCCCCCCCCAAAAAAAGTCTTCATCAATCTAGGCCAATATGTATACTTCTACATATTTTTGGTTAAAAAAAAAAAAAAAAAAAATCACAATAAGCGTATATTGATTGGTTTGTGCAAAAGTTATAGCATCTACAAAATAGAAGAAAGATTTATGGTATTTTTACTATAAATTTTACTTTTTTACTAGTAATGGCGGTGATCAGCGATTTTTAGCAGGACTGCGACATTGAGGCGGACAGATCGAACACTTTTGACGTTTTTTTGGGACCAGTGACATTGATCAGAACAGTGATCCCTGTTCTGGCTCTCTGTGGAGCGATCGCGGGTGGCCACGCTCATCATCTCCGGCTATATAGCTATACGGCCATACGTATTGCACAGAGAGCCATATCAGTGCAATGATTCACGCAATAGAGCCGCCCTGCCTCAGCATATGTGTGGCAGCTGGTCGGCAAGTGGTTAAAAGAAGAAGTACAGCCAAAGCTCATTTGGCTGTACTTCTCCTGTGGATCACAGGAGTGCAGCTCATTCTGAACTCCTGTGACCGGTTTTCAGCAGAGAGCAGGCAGAAATCTGCTCTCTGACATCACAGAGTCTATCCAAGCTCTGCGTCATCACGACCACAGAGTCGGGATCTGCTTAGATCCCTGAACTGACACCCAGCTCAGGCTGTCAGCGAGCCGCTTCAGCCCGAGCTGGCCACTCCCGCCCCCTAGACAGCTCAGTGCTTCAGTAAGCAAGGAGGGGGCAGAGCAGAGAGCCGGTGACTGACAGTTACCAGTTCTCTGCTCTGGGAGCTGTGAGAACTGAGTGGTCAACGGTGTTCGTTCGCTCGGTTCTCAGTCTAGAGGCGCCAGGGGACACATGCAGCCCCGGACTGATGTTGCATACACCTAGGTAAGGATGAATTAGAACCCCCCCCCCCCCTCTCTTTTAAGACGCACTGATGCTGCATCCACCTAGGTAAAAAAAAAAACGTGTTGGTTCAGCTGAAATTCGAGCAGTAGGTGCCCCTATCGGTATCACCTGGCTCAAAAAAAGCAATTAACCTTTTGTTGAAGGGGGGGGAAATTGGGGGGAAAATTGTCAGCCGAAAGCCTTTGTACACACGATCAGATTATCAGACAAATATTTTTCAGCTTTTTGTTGCATGCTAGTCTCATATTGAAAGTAAAGAGAGGTTACTCAACATATGCGCTCGCTCCCGAAACAGCAGGGAGGCGGGACTCCGAGCGGAGCCGAACAGTCGGCTCGGTCTTTTTCGGCCGCGCTTCGGCTTTTTTCGGCCGCGGTTCTGTCTTTTTCGGCCGCGCATGCGCGGTTTGTCTCGCGGCGGGAAATTTAAACCGCTGGCAAACTGCAAATGACACTAGCAAGCTGCAAATGACACTGGGCAAGCTACAAATGACGCTGGGCAGGTTGCAAATGACGCTGGGAAAGGCTGCAAATGACGCTGGGAAAGGCTGCAAATGACGCTGGGAAAGGCTGCAAATGACGCTGGGAAAGGCTGCAAATGACGCTGGGAAAGGCTGCAAATGACGCTGGGAAAGGCTGCAAATGACGCTGGGAAAGGCTGCAAATGACGCTGGGAAAGGCTGCAAATGACACTGGGAAAGGCTGCAAATGACGCTGGGCAAGCTGCAAATGACACTGGGCAGGCTGCAAATGACGCTGGGCAAGCTGCAAATGACGCTTAAATGTTTTTTTTTCCCCCTAAAACGTTTTTTCCTTAAAATTCCCTCCTAAACTTGGGGTGCGTGTTATACGCCGATAAATACAGTATTCTCTCAATTCTGAGCATTTCTAGTCTTGCTTTTACAATTTTTTTTCGGACAAAAACTGTACTAGTTAAACAAAAATCAGATGTTATGTTCACTTATGATAAAAATGTTATGGCCTGCGCCTTCAGTTTGTCGTCCAATAAGTCAGAATTGGCTGTCAAAAGCATTATACTCACAATCAGAAAATCTGCAGATCGTACGTCGTATGAAGTTTCACTTACGATTTTCTTATTGTGTGTACGGGCCCCAACAGTCGTTGCATCCTTTCAGATGCAGGCAATGTTCACATATTCTGGAGCCGACTGTCAGAATACAGTAACCGGCAGGGGAGATTCGTCCATCCACACAATTTACCATGGATGGAGGAATCTGGTAGATTTGTTTAGTTCAGCCTTCAGTCTGAATGAAAAAAATCTATAAGCGTAGGCCAGCTTTTACAGTTTCTCTGAAGCCATGTGTGTCACCTTTCGCCCAGAACAGGTACATTTGTGGTTAATATAGCAGTGGTGCATTACCTATGCAAAGCGGGACAAATTAATGGCAGCGTAGACTCAGGGCAGAAATATTCAACAGATTTACAGCCACTGGATCACCCATAAATGTATTAATGACTTCTAAAAAAGACGTTTACGGCCTTGTAAAACCATACCCACCATTCTCAAGCTCTGCAAAATAAAGGTATTTCTTTCATTTAGAAAATATGTCTGCTAATGTTTAGAGTGGGAAAAAAAGGCTACAAGACACATTGTGAGTGTTGTAGAGAGCAGCCATTTGGAAATAATGCTTGTACAGCATTGGAATCTTATAGTCTGGAATTACTATCAGTTTCAGGCTCAGAATGCTTCACGTTGATCCGCTGAGATAGTTTCCTCTTAACGGTTTCAGCTGCCGGTTTGAAGCACAGTTCCCTGTGGAAAGTGTCAATTACTTGTTCTAAGCGTCAAGCTTGCTCTTGAGAGTGTTGTACAATGGTGGTTGTCTGCCTCGGCGCTCTTTAGACCAAACAGAAAAATCAATGGGTCAGGTATTAATAGCAACTGCACTAGCTGCTCCAACCAATCAGATTCATCCTTTCGTTTTTGACTGCTGAAGCCGATTGGATGCCAAAGCAAAACAGCACCTTTTTCTCCTAAGGCCCGAAATCAATAAACTAGTAATTTTCAAAATGAGCTGCATTCATTCAAGTACATGCACAATGAAGCTGGCAAGTTTAAACTGAGTGTTCAGCCAACAATTATTTCTAGTTTGAGTAGAGAAAGGTTTGAACCTCCGTCGGATTCTCCGTTGGCAAGATTAACTCTAACCTTCTATCCTGGTGACCTCTATCACAGCGAGAGAAAATGAGGAAAGGCCTAAAATTTTAGGGCCCCTTCAGAACTTTACGTTTGTTGTGGTATCTTACCAGGGCCATATTTGAAAGGGCTAGTTTACCTTTAGCAACTATAAACTGCTTTAACCACTTTCTTACTGGGCGCTTCCTGCCCAGGCCAATTTTCAGCTTTCAGTGCTGTCACTCTTTGAATGACAATTGTGCGGTCATGCTACACTGTACCCATATGAAATTTTTATAATTTTTTTTTCACACAAATAGAGCTTTCTTTTGGTGGTATTTAATTACTACTGAGGTTTTTATTTTTTGCTAAACAAAAAAAGACCGAAAATGAAAAAAAAATAAAAAAAAGGGGTAATTTTTCTCCTTCACTGATGAGGCTGCACTGATGGGCACTGCTAAGCTGTGCTGATATGCACTGGTAGGTGGCACTGCTTAGCAGCAGTGGATCTGGATTGTGTGAGACCGATGTCCCGTTTACTCCAGATGGTAATCAGCTTTTTTTTTTCTTCTCACACAGCATGATGGGGAAAAAAGCTGATCACCGGCTCAGTTTACATTACGTGATCAGATGTCATTGGCTGACAGCTGATCACGTGGTAAGGGGCTGGGATCTCATGGACTTGCTGATCACAGAGCGAGCCCCACGCTCGCCCAGTAGAGGAGGTACATGGATGCCCTGGGCAATTTAGCCCCATGCTATAGCCATCTTTCGGCTATAGCATGGGCGGCAAGCGGTTAATCTAAAGGCACCCCTTACCTGCGCAGACAAACTGTGCAACTTTGAATTTGAAGTTGAATAATGCCCTTGCGATTGGTGTAGATCACTACCTCAGAGCGAGAGCATCATCCCCATCCTGCCATGTTGCTAGGACATTGCTAAAGACTCCCAGCCGTAACTACTCACCCCCACTAACACAGGAGAGAGCTCTCAGACCCCTGCAAACATATGGCTCACTAGGGCGGCACAGTGGTGTAGTGGTTAGCACTTTCACCTAGCAGCAAAAGGGTTGCTGGTTAAAATCCCAACCACGACACTACCTGTCTAGAGTTTGCCTGTTCTCCTTGTGCCTGCGTGGGTTTCCTCTGGGTACTCCGGTTTCCTCCCACACTCCAAAGACATGCTGGTAGGTCAATTGGCTCCTGTCTAAATTGGCCCTAGTATGTGTATGTATGAATGCGAGTAAGGGACCTTAGATTGTAAGCTCCTTGAGGGTAGGAGCTGATGTGAATGTACAATGTATATGTAAAGCGCTGCGTAAATTGATGGTGCTATACAAGTACCTGTAATAAATAAATAAAAATATACGCAGACGGAGCATTACTGAGCTCAGAGCTACTGCAACAGGGGAGAGATAGTGCATGTGAGGGGGGTTTGAATTGGCTGGGAGTGTTTTAGCAACGTCCTAGCAGAAGGCAGGACAGAATTATGCCACCTCTGGGAATTTTGCAGACAGGCTTCAGGAGGTATGTAGGTGGCCTACATCTGTTGCAAGGGCAATCTTTAACTTTGGGTAAAGCTGCCAAATTTTATCTAGAGGCACCGTTTTGGTAAAGGTAAACTAACAATGTAAGGCACCCCATGGTGAACATACAGCAATGGTCCAAAATCTGGAGCTGAACATATTTGTGTATTGGGATCCCTTATAAAATGAATGGCAAAAAGCCTGTTAATACATTATGTGAGCTCACTGCTTATATAATACACTGCATTTAGAGTCAGCAGTGCTTGTTGGCAGCAGAGAGTCCTTGTCAAATCGAGGCTTATGTATAGAGATTGGAGTAAAGGTGGAGCAGATCCGCAGAGTATCCAATTAGGTTATAGCCTTTAATCCAACCCTCAAAATTTCCACTCGTCTGCTCGCATTAGGCATGTGGAAATAAGCGGAGGGCGAGTGTAGAGTCGCATCGGAGGGCCTGTACGCCGCCAGCAGGCGGGGTTGAATGGGAGCCAATTTTCCTCCCAGCCTCCGCCCCCTGTCATTCTCTTAGCAGGGCCTGGCATACAGCAGGAGTCAGCAAAGAACTAGATGAGGCGGGGCGGGAGGAGGGTTGAGCGGGAGCTGCCAAAGTTTACTTTTACTATTAACAAGCTAGTGATTGGTTGCTCGGACAGCCTAGCAACCAGCTTAATAGGAAAAGGTAACTTTGGCATTTTTTAATGCTATATTTAATATACCATTAAAATATTTACTTAACAAGGCAGTGATGAGGTGTACAGTGCCTATAGTAGCCAATATTTTATCCTCATTTTATTTTGTCACAGTCAGATCAATGAAATATGCTTGTTGTTGTTAATATTTATTTTTGTAGCTTAAAGTGTTATTTAACCGGAAAATGTTTTTTTACCTTAATGCATTGTTTGCATTAAGGTAAAAAAAACTATTTTTAATTTCTTTGTGCCCTCCTTCCCCTTTATGAAGAGTAAGAGAGGGGAGAATAGATCAGCACTGTGCATGGCTGTATCTATTCTGCCCTTACTTCCTCTTCAAACAGCATTCACCAAGAAGCACGAGCCATTGGCTCTTGCTGCTGTCAATCAAATGCAGTGAAGAGGAAGTGAAGGGCCGGCCTAAGTCCCGCTGTGTAAGTCTATGGAGCGCGGCTCCATAGACACACAGGTCGGAAGCACGCGGACAACATTTTTCCCCATAGCAAGCGACTGGCTATGGTTGTCCTCAAAAGAAAAGGAAAAGCCAAGATCGCCGGCAGGGACCCGAGAAGCGGAGGATCGGGGCCACTCTGTGCAATACCACTGCACAAAACATTTAACAGTGTTGTTTCATGAGATAATTTACAGGGGTGTGTTTAGGGGCAGAACGCGGGGCAGAGTAGGGGTTGGGTTGGGTTGGGGCAACTGGTGGCGAGTAACTCTTAGGCCACTTTCACACATGCGGACCGTATGTCCGTATTTCATCCATCCGTTTTCGGATGAAATACGGACATACATGCATCCCTATGGGATAGCGGGTGTCAGCGGATGAACATCCGATATCATCCGTCTCTGCTATGGTCCGATTCTGCAGACATGGACAGACGGTCCATGTTCATCCAATCCACCATAGAGGAGAGCAGGGATGTGACAGGGCGGTCCCTGCACAGTTTGCAGGGACCATCCTGTCATCCGCCGGCTCAGCGGACATCAACGGAGCGATCCCCGCTGAGCAAGCGGATGTTTACGGGGCGGATCATTATGGATCCGTCCCGCGTGAAAGGGGCCTTAAGGCCGGGCTAGTAGCTCAATACTTAAAATTTTGAGCCCTGCTTTAGTCACTGGGAAAAGAGAGCCATATTGGATTGTTATCTGTAAGAAGACCCAGTTCTATTCATAAGCTAAGCAATTCTGTATAGCTACAGTGGGAAGTGTTTGGAATAGGGCCATTTAGAAAATAGGGTTATCGGCAACCCAATGGATTTTTTTAGAAGGGTAGCCAGCTGCACAAATTAACTTCAAGATGAAAATTAGTCTCAGCAGTTAGACTGTGTCTCCTTCGATTAAACACAAAGTTATATTTGGTGTGTACCATCATAACCTTTTTTAATAGAAACCCAAAAATTATATAGCCCCATAATTAACCTCAATACATCCAGAATGTTACTGAATAGCACGATCTCCTAAACTTTGTGCCATCATTAGATACTAAATAACAAATGACATAACACTACCATCTATAATTTTCTACCACTTTATATGTGGTATTTTTATGCTATTATGTTCTCTGTTTTCTCCCATGATGTTTGTTCGGGTGTCATTTTAATGTCGATCTCAATACATATTTGACTTTTTTTTAGCACCATTGTCTAATAGTTTCCTGGGTATCACAAAAGTTTGTTTTCCCCACTCTCTCCTTTGTTTTATTTTCTGTAAACAAATTCTATCTGCACCATTGAAAAGTGCCAAAACGTACCAGCTACCCATAGGGCCAGCCTCACGTCAGGACTCCAATCCCCCTGAGGATTACACAGAAACCCATACAAAATGTTTTACCATGCGCCATGTAATAGATGACAATTCATATATACTGTAGAACTGCTGAATAAGCAAGTCTGTTATAGAACTCCTGAGCCCTGCATTATGACTCCTACAGTCATGGCAAGTATGACCTTTGGTACTCGACCTCCCAGGAAAAACTCTACTTTACATGAAAGTTTTATAACTCTGCATTAGTAAAGTCCTGATGTTTCATATATCAATATATAGTGCCTAGGTATGAGAAGTGCAATAAGGGAGAATGACGATCTCAGTTTTCTGCCGACAGATGGAAAAAAAAAAGTTTTAAAATCGCCCCTACCCCAGTCCTCACTCACTGTACATGGGGGTGGGTGGGCTGATCTTCATGCTATGTCTACAGAGCCAAAAGGCACCAGGATTTGTAGGACTGCAACATCTAGGTGAAGAGATTTAGTCCAAGAAGTAGATGTTGACCGTAGACATGTGCAATTCGTTTCGTTTTTTTTTTTTTTTGTTTTTTTCCGTTATTTTCGTTCGTTCGTTTTCGTACGAATGAACGAATCATTCGAATCGTATGAATCCGAATAACGAATCGTTCGAATCCGAAAAAAACAAATTAGAAACAACGAATGTACTAATGAAGAAAATCCGAAAAACGAAAACGAACGAAAAAATTTGTACATTCGTAACTTTTTTTTTTTTGTTGAATTGGTAATTTTCCATGTTCCTTACAATGGTGCTGCTAAACGTGCTTCGAATGGATTGAACAAAAAAATTTGTACATTCGTAACTTTTTTTTTCGATTCGCAACTTTTTTTTTCGATTCGTAACTTTTTTTTTTTTTTTTCAATTCGTAATTTTCCGTGTCTCTATTGAACAAAAAAATTCGTACATTCGTAACTTTTTTTTCGATTCGTAACTTTTTTTTTCGATTCGTAAATTATTAAAATGTAATAATAGCATGCACATTACATAAAATGATGAATTATGCTCCTATTACGAATCTACGAATGCTACGAATGTACGAATAAATACGAATGCGTGTTGAATCTTCTTGAACAAAGATGATGCCAGCAATGCATGCACTTAGCAGGGGTCTCAAACTGGCGGCCCTCCAGCTGTTTTAAAACTACAAGTCCCATCATGCCTCTGCCTGTGGGAGTCATGCTTGTAACTGTCAGCCTTGCAATGCCTCATGGGACTTGTAGTTTTGCAACAGCTGGAGGGCCACCAGTTTGAGACCCCCTGACTTAAAGGATCGTGTTCTAACACAAAGGCAGCGTTCTCTACCTCACCTATGCTCCAGGGCTCTGGCCTCTGCCAGTCTCTTAGCATTCCTAGAGTATTGGATACCTGTGTACTGCTCCATTTGCTCGTTTCATCTGTTGAATCCCGAACCGATGTAGATGTCAGAGAATGGAACTGCGGCACGCAGGGGGCACAAGTAAATGACACTCCAGGAAATGTCAAATGCTAAAGAGACTAGTGGAAGCTTTAACACTGGAGTGAAGGGGGTAGGAGACATGGAGAGTATACGACCTTTTCTATATTCCAGGGATGTTTTTTTGCTATCTTTTTATTAAAATGTCAGTCACTTTATTATGAAAATATACTGTATATCTAATGATATGTCTTCTTCAGTGGAAGTCTTTCCTGTGCAAATGCCAAAACCTGGAAATGATCGGGTAGGTCAAATATTACATGACTGAATGAGGTCTCTAGCACTCAAAGAGAACAGTGACGCAAGACCAAACAGGTTTCTCCACCATGCCTGCATACAGCATGGGCAAGGCAAACAGTTGCTAGCAGTAAGTAGCATCAAATTGTTTTCTTGTTAAGAGACCCTCTAATACAGTGGTCTCAAAACTGTGGCCTGAGGGCCTGATGCAGCCCTTTGCTTGCCTTTATGCGGCCCGTGGGGCACTATTCTCTTCACTGATTCAAGGCATTATTTACTTCAAGGACACCAGTGATGGACTATGCTTCTTTTCACTGATATAAATGTTGAAACCCAATCGCTGCCACTGACACCAATAATGAGGCACTATCCCCCTGACTGACATAAAAGATGGGGCACTATATCTGCCACTGACATCAATGATGGGGCACTAGCCCTCCCACTGGCACCAAAGGTGGGGTACTATTCCTTCCACTGAAACCAATAATGGGGCACTTTTCCTGCCACTCACACCAATGAAGGGGCACTATTGTTTCCACTGATGCCAATGATAAAGCATTATTTCTTTGACTGCCACCAATAATGGGACAACTATTCCTCCAACTAATACCAATGATGGGGCACCATTCCTTCCAATGATACCAAAAATGGCGTGCAATTCCTCCTCCTACTCACAACAGGCACAGTGTAATATTTTTGCTCCCACTGATCACCAGGCCTGAGGCATTTTCTACTCCCACTGACCCTCCTAAAGGCTGGCCATAGACAGTTCGAATCTCGGCCGGTGTACTATCATTAGCCGTCCCCCATCACAAAGTGTCCTCTGTGTACTGCGCATGTGCAGTACACAGGACACCCATATTACGAAAATTGCCGAGGATGAACGGCGCCTGCGCCGTGAGTCCACTTTCAAGCCCCACCATCCAAGTGGACATTATAGTTAGAATATAAAAGAGCCGAGCACAGCGAGGCCGTGCCCAAAGCGTGGCGAGCGAAGCGTGGCGAGCAAAGTGAGCCCGCGAGGGGCCCTCTAAGTTTGAGTAGCCCTATGTCCGCTTGGATGGTGGGGCTTACACATCCACTCACGGCGCAGGCGCCGTTCATCTTCGGAGCATTTCCGAAAATCTTTATGCTCCGTACTGCGCATGCACAGTACACTTCGGACACCTGGTGATAGCCAGACTGTTCGTGACAGAACACCGGTTCAACAGGAGCCAGCTGAGATTTGAATCGTGTGTGGGCAGGCTGTACCAAGTTGATCAAATCGATCAACTTGGATATGACCAGTCTGCTGGATTCCGTTGAAATTAATCGCTAGTGGTTGCTATAGCTGCTAGCAATAATCACTATATCATGTACTACTGGCAAAGACGGCTTACCTGCCCTCCCCCGCTCTCCCTGCCTGGAGCAGACAATTGCTCGACAGAAGGGATTCAGTGTCAGTACTATCTGCGTTGAGGGGAGAATCGTGCAAATTACTTTCCTGCAATCCGTAAAAAAATTGCACCGTCTATGGCCTATTAAAGTTTGACGGGCAGTAAACTGTCCCTTTGTTTAAAAGGTTTGGAGACCCCTGTTGTAATACAAGAATCCAATAGTACTGTAATGGTATATAACATATATATTGTATGTACAGAAAATCTGCTGCTCTTACGTACATGATCCTGACTACGGTATTTAAAAAGGGAAGAATGAGTCATAAACCAATTGTTAATATAGAACTAGAAAAGGCAGGCTACATACATAAAGACCTATTATTTTAGACTATTAGTTTGAGTATAATAAAAAAGGACACCTAAGAAAAGAGCTTTCGGACACATGATTCATATATAGTTTGCTTTAATTAAGGTCATGGACTGTTATCTGTGTTTTAAGACACCACATACCCTACAGGGGTGACTTGAACATGCCTACATGTCTGTATTAGTGACATGGAACAATCCATAAATTTGCAAGCTTGGAATTGCTGAGGTTCCAAATGTATTTCAATGGAGAGAGGAGGGGAAAAGAGGCAGAGAGCAGGGATGGGAAGAAATGATTGGGAATTCATTTTCTAACCTATGCAATTGCTCTCTTCCCCACCAGTGGCTTGCCAGCAGCACCTCATGGCATCCACAGACATGAGATTTGATTCCAATTCAACTCATAATCAGTTGCCTTAAATAAAACCCTTTCAAAAGGAAGCTGCCATTCTGAAAATGCTAGATAACTGGCTGTCATTCTGACTCTCTTGCTTCGTTAACATTAAAGTACAGTTTTACTTTCCTTTTTTTTTTTTTACTTAGAAAGTATAAGGCTACTTTCACACTGGGGCGTTTTTCAGGTGGTGCAGCGCTAAAAATAGCGCCTGTCACCGCATGAAAAAATCCGGCCCCATTAACTCCAGTGTGAAAGCCGGCGGCTTTCACACTGGAGCGGTGCGCTAGCAGGATGTCAAAAAAAGTCCTGCTAGCAGCATCTTTGGAGCGGTATAGGAGCGGTGTATTCACCGCTCCTACCCATTGATTTCAATGGGACACCGCGGTAATACCGCGGCAATACCGCCGCAAAGCGCCGCAGGGGATTTTAACCCTTTTTCGGCTGCTAGCAGGGGTTAAAACCGCTAGCGGCCGAATACCGCGGCTAAACCGACGGTAAAGCAGCGCTAAATATAGCGCTACTTTACCGTCGCTGCGGCTCCCGCCCCAGTGTGAAAGGGGCCTTAAGGTAAAAAAACCTTCAGCCTTTAGAATCACTTTAAGCTAATCAGGTTAAGGGCACGACATCACATTCATAAACTATGATCAAGCACTTCATTACTGCACCAGCTTCATTGCTTCTATTTAATCCATCTTTCGCAGCTCAGGAAGCCCCAATCCTCAAGAGAAGCTTTTAATGCTGCAAATTAAATTTTATTCAACATGAAAAAGATAAACATACTTCAGATGGGAAATTTTTAATTGTGAAAAGTAGAATTTAAATACAGCACTGTTTAAGGGGTTTTTAAAGTTTTATTTGGTTGGTTTAAATAAAAGATCCCTAATCAACTTTCCAAGACAAGCATTGGAAGGTGTCGCAGGTTAATCTGAAACTCAGTTCCTTTAGTTATTCTCATCGTAGGTTGCTTCAGTAATGGTTCACTTGACTCCAGGGCCGGGACAAGGGGTGGGCAGGAGGGGCGGTTGCCCTGGGCACTGTGGTATCATGTGATGGGGGGGGGGGCACCACAAGGAGATTAGGGGTAGGGAATTTGTGTTAAAAAGGGAAATTTGGGGGGCTTCAGGGGGTAAGAATTGTTTTAGGAGGGCAAATTTAGGGAGGGTGTGCTAGGAGTTGTGATTTGGGGGGATTTGTGTTGGGAGTGGGGATGGGACACATAATGCCCATACATCTTGGGGGGGGGGGGGGGACAATTTGGCATCTTCGCCCTGGGCTCTAAATTACCTTGACTCCCAGATAATATGTCCGTTATAGGGAGGGTCTGGCTCAGTAACCTGCTTCTTTATTTGACCTACTGGGTACTTTAGAGAAGATCTCCAAACAACAGTTTAATACAGCTTGGAGTCTCATCCCTGCTACTCTATAGGGTTCATTTACTAAAACTGGAGCGTGCAAAATCTGGTGCAGCTCTGCATAGAAACCAATCAGCTTCCAGTTTCAGTTTCTCAACAAACTGAAGTTAGAAGCCGATTGGCTACCATGCACAGCTGCACCAGATTTTGCACTCTCCAGTTCTAGTAAATCAACCTCCAGGACTGCACTCTTCCACAGAATTCAACTTCTAATCACTGATGTCTTTGGGAGATATAAGAAACCCTTTGGTGATTTCAGAAGCCTAACTCCAGCCAAACTTTTTTTTTTTTTTTTTTTAATTCTCTGTTTTTTATTAGATTTCAGATAACAAAGTTAACAACATACATTATTAAAAAAAGGTATACAGTGAATGATGCCAGTCAAGAAAAGAAAAAAAGACAATTGTTATTTCCCTACCTTCCTTTCTACCCACTTATCCCTCCCAATTCCACCCCCCCCCCCCCCCCCATTACACACCACTAGTTCCCAAATTATTTCAGTCAAGTTATTCGTTGGTTGGTAGAACAAGGACAGGGGGAGAGAAGGCCCTAGTTCAGCTCCACTGTATAATTAACGGAGAGGGCTCTACCGGAAAAATTTGCGAATTGGGCATCGACAGGGGGGACACTCTGTCTGCCCTGTCGTCTCCCCCCCTTCCCCCCCTGCGATAAACATCCAGTCTCGCTTAGCCAAGGGCTCCATAGGCCTACAAACTTCTTTAAGTTGTTTTGCCTAATAAACATCGCCCTCTCACACCATATCATGGAGTTAATGGACTCAGCCCATGCCATCAAGGAGGGGGTCCTGGTCTGCCAATTCTGTGCCATTCAGCACCTTGCCCTATACAAGCATCTCAACACAGCTATTTTTGCAAGAGACGGGACTCAACCTTCCTCGAAACTTCCTAGAAGGCAAGTCCTAGCCTCTGGTTCCAATGTAGTCCTAAAAATTCTATTTATCCTCTCCACTATTTCTATACAGTATCTGAATAGCTTTGGACACTTCCACACCATATGGACAAATTCTCCTGGCTCCTTACATCTAGGACATTCATCCCTAGGCTTCCTACCAAATGTAAAAAATTTTTGGGGGGTATAGTAGGAACTCCAGCCAAATCTAAATGGAAGGGGTTTATAACCTCTATCCTTTTTGTAAATGCTGTCTTGTCCCCATAGAAGAGACTTCCCTGGCAAATCTGACAGCTGTCACATGGACCTAAGACGAAGAGAACTCCCAATGGGGACACACAACAAAAAAGGTGTTCTAATGACTTTATCCTAAAGATTAAAAATATAAAAAAGGTTTTTGATGAAGTTGGGTCTTAACGTCTCAGCATTTATTACAATTTAAAGTATCAATTTGTGGTAGATTGACACATCAGAAGAGAATGAAGAGCAGTGAGACATCTGCTTTTTTGGCATGACCTGCCAAATTCTCCTCAACCCAGCTGGCAGTAAAATACGGCTCAATTGTGGGTAGTTTTTTTTCCTGCTAAAGTCTGTCACATCTCTCACTATTACTGAGCCGTGTCCACTGTAAGCAACCTATAAGATTTCATAGTGACCTAAAAAATCCCTAGAGCAGCTTCCATGTGCGTTAGTAATCTAGTTTTGTTAAATTTTTTTTTTTTCATTATACACTGACTGGTGTTTTTGTGTGTGCTTATGTAATGTTTTAATGCGTTTTGCGTTACTTTGATGAGTTCTGCCAGCCAAATGAAATATTAAGTAAAGTGGAGGTTGCAATGGGAGAAGCTAGTTACCATGTGCTGAAGATGCATCAAAATGCATGTTACAGGCATTTTCATGCACTGCCATTGCCATCAATAAGGTCTACAATGCATGTTGGCACACTAAAATAAAAACTGACCTACACTTTTTTACAACCAACGCATGTAAATTTGGTGAAAAGATGTGAATTAGGACCATTAAATGCAATAGCAAAGTGCACACATGCATTAACATGTAGTTCAATGTGCACATTCAGGCTGGGTTCACACTGATGGCGGATGTGGGTTGCAGCATGAGTCCTGTGTGTCCCTGTTCTCCATTTCAGGGACGAAGCAGAGACAAATTTTTGTCTGAAATGGGCCCTGAAACTGCGCCAAAGATGCACAGGACTCCTGTGCATGCGGCTCCAGAGATGTGTGAACGGGCTCCATAGAGAGCCGGTCACAATCTCCTGTCATGCAAATTGGATGCGGGGAACTCACAATAGCAGGAGATTTTGTCCGGCTCTCTATGGAGTTGGTTCACATATCTCTGCTGCGGCTCCAGTGCGAATTTGCACAGGGACCCTGTGCATCTTTTGGTGTGTTTCAGGTTATAATTCAGCCAAAAATTCAGGCTGAAATCGGACCTCAAACAGTGAACAGGGACGGACCGGACCCCCTACTGTGAGCCGCATTCAAAGATAGCATGAACGCAGCCAAAATCTCAAAAGGTGTGAACCTTTTGGCAAACCTCTTTAGGTGTTTTCCAGAATTACCATAGTGCTAGCCTAGTCCACCCTAATAAAAAGGTACAGTATATAGACAGGTGCAAAACAAAAACTTCAGACAAGCAAAAGAAATAAGAATTTAAACTCATCTCAGATTTTAATCTGCTGCATTCTTGTTCTTAATCTATGACGCAGACATAAGATACAGTCAGGCAACTAGCAGAAAATAGGAATGTCGGCACACATTCCTTCATTTATTATGCACTTTAAAGAGAACTTGTGGTCAGGCTATGGTCATTCAAGTATCTACATATAATTAACTGCAAGTTAATGAGCTTTAAAACAATCCCCCACTGATCTCTGAAGCTGCAGGTACTGTGGAACAATGTATCCTCAAATTGCACAGGAAAAGCACTGAAGTAATTCAAGTTATTCTCACAGCAGCCCAGCTCCATTTGTCAAAGCACCTGTTATGTGTTTACATTTTAAGAAGTATAGCCAAAGCTATTTTGGCTGTACTTCTCCTGGGGATCAAAATGAGTGCACTTCATTCTGCACTTCTTTGACTCTTTTTCAGCAAACAACAGGTTAAAGCCTGCTGTCAGCTGACTTCACAAAGCCGACGCAGGCTCTGAAAAAATCCCGACCATATTGTCAGGATCCGCCCAGATGCCTGGACCAAACAAGCCATAGGTTCACTTTAAAGGAAAAGTATAGTGGAATTTAGCTGTTATGTGTTTACATTTAGCCATTTTGGCCCTACCTCTCCTGGGGATCACAGGAGTACACTTCATTCTGCACTCCTGTGACCCCTATTCAGCCAAAAGCAGGCTAAAGCCCGCTGTCGACTGACGTTATTCAGCCAGTCCGGGTTCCAGAGAGATCCCAACTTTGTCAGGATCCACCCAGATGCCTTGACCGGCAGCTGGCCTAGCCCTTTGAGCAAGCCACTAATAGCCTGAGCCAGCTGCTCCTGCCCCCTTCACAGCCTGGTGAGCGCTGAAGGGGGAGAGCAGAGAGCCGGTGACTTTAGTCTGTTCACTAAAGACAGAGAACTAAGTGATCAGCTCCCTCACTCAGTCTACATGTGGTTGGGGACTGATGCAGCATCGGTCTGGGCCTAGGCGAGTCTGGAGAACTATTTTTTCTTCTTTCTAATCCCAAACTTCTCTTTTAACAACTGGTTATAAAAAGGAGTGGCCACACAGGGAGGGCATTGTTTTTAGCGTGTCAACTGATTTATAGCCTTGCATTGTGAAAGGAGCAGTAGAGCACAAACGTTGTGTAGCACTGCAAAGCTGGAAATACTGCCTGTTTGTGTACTGTGATGTACTTACCGTATTTATTGGCGTATAACACGCACCCCAAGTTTAGGAGGGCATTTTAAGGAAAAAAAGTTTTAGGAGGGAAGTTTAGAGGAAAAAAAAAAAAAAACTTACATTTAAGCGTCATTTGCAGCCTTGCCCAGCGCGATTTGCAGCCTTGCCCAGTGTGATTTGCAGCCTTGCCCAGTGTGATTTGCAGCCTTGCCCAGTTTGATTTGCAGCCTTGCCCAGTGTGATTTGCAGCCTTGCCCAGTGTGATTTGCAGCCTTGCCCAGTGTGATTTGCAGCCTTGCCCAGTGTGATTTGCAGCCTTGCCCAGCGTGATTTGCAGCCTTGCCCAGCGTGATTTGCAGCCTTGCCCAGCGTGTCTTGCAGCCTTGCCCAGCGTGTCTTGCAGCCTTGCCCAGCGTGTCTTGCAGCCTTGCCCAGCGTGTCTTGCAGCCTTGCCCAGTGTGTCTTGCAGCCTTGCCCAGTGTGTCTTGCAGCTTGTCAGCGTCTGTGTCATGTTTAAATTTCCCGCCGGAGAAGAACGACCGAGCGCCTCCGGAAAAGCCCGAGCCGTCTGTTCGGTTCCACTCGCAGTCCCGCCTCCCTGCTGTTTCGGAAGCGAGAGCAGGGAGGCTTGACTGCGAGCGGCGCCGAACAGTCAGATCGGTCTTTTTCGGCGGCGCTCGTTTTTTTTTTTTGACGGCGGTCGCCATTTTTCGGCGCCGTTTCATTTTTTTGGTCACTTTTTTGGGGGGATCGGCGTATAACACGCACCCACGACTTTCCCCCGATTTTAAGGGGAAAAAGTGCGTGTTATACGCCGATAAATACGGTATTTACTGTACAACCTACATATTGAAAAAAGCTTTTTAAAATAGTAGTACAATTGAAAGGATAATTAACATCACGCCGATCTCTTTTACATGTACAAAACACCTACAAATTGTGAAGACTATACATTCCTCTTATGGCAGCAAATAGGAGATCCAAACTGAACAAACACGGGCTATTATTGCTACTGTGCTTACAATAGGACACGTTACATGATATAACACATGTTCTGTAAATACCATCCGTACCTAATTTGTATTTTTTTTTCTGTCTTCTGGATGGCCTCATTAGGAGTATGATCAATATTTCAGATACTTCAGCCCTTAAATCCTCTTCCTATTATATATTTCTCCTTTTTTTTTTTTTTTTAACACACACGTTCAAACATGCAAAGCGGCTTCAGAGCGCCTACCCCGGAAGCATCTCAGCTTCGCTTTTACCAGCTAATTTGCCAGTGTTCAGAGGACAAAGCAGCCTGGTAATTAGAAGGCCAGAGGGACAGTTCTCCTGGTGGGGGATCCTGCTGACTTCTCATTTACACGCTAAGCACCACACTGATTCTCTGGGACTTAGAAGTCTAATTCTTCTATAGAGCATTCATATTTCATAACTAGATTCCTCTAGTGGCAGCTTGCTCTCCACCACATATAGCAGCACAATATTTAAAGGTGTAGGAAAATAAATTGCTACTAAGGCCCCATGCACACGAGACGCCGATGCAAACTCTGCTGAACGCATGTTTTAAAAAGCAGAAACCTGCGTTTAAAAACGCGCGTTTTGCCGCGTTTTCATACCGCGTTTGCGCCTATAAGCATTTATAAAGATAACATCATATAAACCCTCCCCAAGCTCAGAAAGCATGTATTATTAACTATTTCTGCCATTTTGATCAGAGTGAGCAGCAGCAGCAGAGAGAGCCGTTGTACACTTGCATTTGCCTCTTTTTCTGTGTTTTTTTTTTTGGAAATGGATCCCATATTGAATATATGTCAGGAAATGCTCCTGATGTTGCTCTTGATGAGGCATCAACGTCGTCGCAAATTGCGCTAGAGGTCCAGAGTCAGAGCTCGTCGATATTGGACCCATCCGTTGATGGCACAGCGAATGTCCATTGGATATTTCACAAACACGGTGGGGGGTTGGGGCTGACTAGACATTGGTATGCAGGTTTTTCTTTGTGAAAAAAAGACATTGCTATGCTTTGGTCAGACTAGGTGGAGTCACTGATTAGATTTGAAATTGGATGAAGGGTTGGGGCAAAGAAGTGGAGGCATTCCTAATTGTCTAAGCCACCTAAAAAAATTGTTTTTTATGGCATTGCATCGGTGAGTATATACGCACTATGATCTAAAGTAATTACGACATTTTAAACCAATTTTTTTAAAATTTTTTATGGTTTACCATCATATTTGAGTTTTCTGGTCCAAAAAATTGGGTTCCTTTAAAAACGCTTATAAAACGCAAACGCGGCTAAACGTGGGTGCCGCGTTTAGCGTCTGAACCCATTTTTTTGCTTCTGAAAAAACGAGGTTAAACGCAACTGTGTACATGGACACATAGGATACCATGCGTTCAGGGGCAGTTGAAAAAAGTGTCCAACTGCCTCTGAACGCACGTTTAACAGCGTCTCGTGTGCATTGGGCCTTACTGCTACTACCTACTGCAACAGTAAGAAGAAAAAGCCCACTTAAAGTGGAGTTCCACCCACTTTTACAACTCTTCAGCGTCCCTCACTAAACTGTGCACTGTAAACAAATTGGATATTTTTTTTTTTTTTTTTTCTGCACAGACTGTATATCTGCTGTATTCATTTTTCACTTCCTCCTCCCTGGCCGCGGCCCATCGCATCATTTCCTGTTTGCAATGCCTCCTGGGAAGGGGCAGCAACTTCCTCTCAAACTGCCGTTGCTATGAAACCTGACCTGAAACCTATTACACTGCTTATGCTGCACTGAGCATGTACGAGATCTGCAAGGATGAGATCCAGGAAGAAATCCAGTCTGGCTTCAGATGCCCACACTTAAGATGGCCACGGCCTGCTGCAAGTTTATACAATAACAAACTACTGCTAAAAACTAACAAAACAGACCTTAGTTTACAGACTAACTTTACTAGAATACATTAAGCTTGTGTATTATAGGGGTATTTTTATTTAAAAAGTATAATTTCGGCCGGAACACCGCTTTAAAGCGGAAGTAAACCCATCGATTTAACAGTTAAAAAAAAAAAAAGGCATGCCGGGAATGCTAACTGCACATTGGTTGTGCTCTCAACCAAACAGTCAAACCATCCAATGGCTGGTGTCATAACGGATCACATGTGCAGCATCATGGCAGTTGAAGATTAAACAGAGGCAAAGATGGCAGCTTCCTTGGCTGAAAACGATAGGGGGGTTTACTTCCACTTTAATCAGATAAATGTATTAGGGCGCAGCTGATGAAAAACAACATTTTGGGTTTACGGACACGTTAAATAACTTTTTTTGGTAAAATCTAACATCGTTAACCACTTCACCTCTGGAAGAATTACCCCTATTCCTGACCAGGCCATTTTTTGCAATATGCATTGCTTTAACTGACAATTGCGCGGTCGTGCGACACTGTACCCAAATAAAATTTATGTCCTTTTTTTCCCCACAAATAAAGCTTTCTTTTGGCGGTATTTGATCACCTCTGCGTTTTTTATTTTTTTGCGCTAGAAACCAATAACGACCAACAATTTGAATATAAAAAACAATATCCAATTAAGTAATGAAAAAAAAAAAAATCTAATTTCTTCATCAGTTTAGGACAATATATATTATGCTACATATTTTTGGTAAAAAAAAAAAATCCCAATAAGCGTGTATTGATCTGTTTGCGCAAAAGTTATAGCGTCTACAAACTATGGGATATATATATTTTTTTACATATATACATTAATTCTGCACAGAGCAGCCGCCCTGTAGCAGTAAATCTGCTATGGGATATTCGGGAAGAGGTTAAAAACTTAAGCTAATAATCAATAAAAGGGCATCACTAAGCTCCAAACTTCCTGCACTGATCAGTGGCTAACACCATACAACACTCTACAACTGTTAGGACCGTTTCCCAGAGCTGCGTTGTTGCAAGATATGTTACAGTATGTGGTTTGTTGTGCGGGGGTTTCATTCATTTTAAATAGTAACCCAATACACTAAAGTAACGCACCTGCACTCATGTGTTGCATTTTTGAAAAAGGTTCGGGTGCATTGGCAACCAATACAAAATGTCTGGACTGCCTGCAACTCACATTAATGCCCGTCATAACTTGTGCACATTACTGCATAAATGTGAACCCGGCCTTAGGGCTAGTTCACACCACATGCAGTCCAGTGCATTTTCTTTCTGCATCAGAAACGCATCAGTGCGTTCCAGTTTCAGAAAGAAAAGTAACATGCTGCATTTTTTCTGCACTGAACTGTACTGCAATGCGGTAAAACACATCAGAAATGCACTGGAATTCACATGCCCCAATTTAAGGTGAAGAAAGCGGGAAAGTGCACTGTAAAGCTTCAGAAACACATCAAAAACGCGCATGCAGAGATGCGTTTGGAACACATCTGGACTGCATTTCTATGTTGTGAACTGGTCCTTGGACTTAATTTATAGGTACATAAACTATACTATTCCAATGGATTTTCTTTCATGCTTATATGCAGATTGATGTAATTTGATCTGAACTCAAGGCCCCTTTCACACGAACGGACTGTTCAGGTCCGCCTGTCAGTTTTGTCGGCGGACCTAATCGGGTGCTCCATGTTAGTCTATGAAGCGATGGATGTCAGCGGTGACATGTCCACTGACATCCGACACGGTCGGGTCCGCTAAAATCAGACGGATGTCCCTGGCGGATCGGATCCGTCCCTGGCGGGTGAGATGTCCGATCTCTCCATAGCAACCAGCGGCGCTCGACAAGCCCCTCCCCGCTCAGTGAGCTGAGAGGGACCTGTCATCCACCGGCTCATCGGAGATAAACGGAGAGATCTCCTGCTGAGCTGGCGGACAGAAACGGACTCCGTGGCAGCGGATCTGCCTCGTGTGAATGAGGCCTAAAAGTCAGTTCCAGCAAACTTTTCTTTTTTAAATAATAAAACGTATTATTTTTTAACTAATCTATAGTTATACCAAATTAACCTTTACACTAACTCCTTCCTACCCTTAGAAGTTTTTTTTTACTGTTGCTTTGCTGCTGAATTTTATACTATCTAAAGTGTTTGTAAACCCTTACACACCACTTTTCACTACAGGTAAGCCTATATTAAGGCTTACCTGTAGGTACCGTGGATATCTCAAAAACGTGCACAGTTTAGGGGTTATTCACTGTAGCCACATGTGCCAACGTCATTGGCACATGCGCACTGAAGAAATGACTCGCTCGTGCCGTTTCTTCAGCTGCTGTGCCGTGACCAGCAGCTCCCGGGTGCTCCCGGCTATGGCCAATCACAGCGCCAGAGCCCGTGAACCCGGTAACAACACCGAAGAGACATCACCGGTCACATTGGTGTACGGGGACTGCTGCACCAGCTTCGACCCAAGGTAAGTATTTTATAATGAGCTAGTATGCGATGCATACTAGCTCATTATGCCTCTGTCTTGCAGGTTATTTGTCTTTTTTTATGGATTTACAAACATTTTAACAGTTTTCATACATTTTGCTGAAACGTCTGTTTTAGAAAAAAAAGAAAGAAAAATAACACCAAATACCACGTATTGTGCCCACTTTAGAGCCACAATAATTTCCACGTCCTACACCATTTTAACACCTCTTAAAGGGGCAACCCTAATAATAGTAGGTCTCCATCCATAGTAAATGACTACATTATATAATTCATAAAGAAGTTCAGAATGTCAAAACAATCGTGTCATAAATGGAAATGATTGGACTGGATGGTGTGAGGGAACCTTAAAGAGGTTGTAAAGGAATGCATTCTATGCATTTAGGTATTAGCGCCCTAATACTCACTTAAGCCCCCTCTCGATCCAACAATGTGCACAGGAGCCTTGGCTGTTCTCGGACTCCATCTCCTCATTGGCTGAGAGATTGGCTCCAGCTGCTGTCAATCACAGCCAGTGAGACCATGAGAAGAGAGTGGGGTGGGAGGCAGAGCCGCGGCTCTGTGTCTCCTATGGACACAGAGTAGGGCTCAAAAGCGAGCATGCACAAGTGCCCTCATAGCAAGCGGCATGCTATTGGGGGCACTGGTCAAGGGGGAGGGGCCAGGCAGATGACCAGAGGAGAAGACGATCAGGGCTTCTCTGTGCAAAACCAGTGCACAGAACAGGTAAGTATGACAGGTTTGTTTTTGTTTTTTTTGTTTGTTTTTTAAGCCAAATTTTTAATACCACTTTAAGGATGCAGAGACTTCACTATTTAACATTTGGCACAAAATGGTTTCTATTAGTATAAATCTTGAGCATTGTAAAGCATTGTGCAAGTGACCTCCCATCCACTGTGCTGTGACTTTCTAATCCTTCTACAACTGCTGAATAGGCCAAGTCTCTGCAGGTTCAGGCAAAAGGAAATAAATGCATAGCATAAATCCACATGGCATATTGGGGTCACAACTGTGCCCCTGGGAACCCTTGGCATGTTAGCTTCTGCCATACAACTGAACCTAAAATTTAGGGCTGAAACAACTAATCGATTAATCGACAACTAATCGATTATGAAATTAATCGATAACTATTTTCATAATCGATTAATCGGCCAGTAATATAATGGGGGTAAAAAAAACAACTAAAATAAGCCCTTTATAGTACAAAAAGAGCAAATAATCACTACTGTAAATATTACTTTCACAGTTCTACGGTAAAAAAAAAAATTAAACCCTTACAGTAGTGAGTATATGCTTTTTTTTGTACTATAAAGGGTTTAGTTATTTTTTTAACCCCATTATGTTACTAAACGTCTTAGACCTGGTTCACATCTATGTGTTTTTTGGTGCTTTTTGCAGAAACATACTACAGTTCGTTACATGGTTTCCTATGGGACACGTTCACATCTATGCTTTTTTCAGCTGCTGCGTATTTGAAAAGGGTCAGGGACTTTTTTTTAAACGCAAAACTTTTTTTGGTTCAATATACTTCAATGGAGAAGCTGCAGAAAAGCATGTAATGCGTTTTTGCAGCCATTTGTGTTTTTTATTCTGCCCAACAACAAAATTGGCCAAAAAAACAGTATGTCTCTTCTAATAGTGTATACAGTATATCTCTTCTGTCTGTTATTCTCAGAGTGGATTTGATATTTTGCTCCCTAACCATATAGTTGGTTGTTTATATTTACCACTGCATAGAGATATTTAAGAATAAATTGCCTTTTTTTTTCAACTTTACATATTAACTAAATTATACACCACACATTTTTTTTAAGGTTATTAGCCGATTAATCGAAACAATCGGCCAACTAATCGATTATGAAAATAATCGTTAGTTGCAGCTCTACTAAAATTAAACAAATGGTTTCAATATAAGAGTTACAAACAACAAACACTAAGCACGTTGAGGGTAAACACTATGATGGTTGTTAAAAAGTTTCACACAACTAGAAGTACTCCTATTTATTTCACACATAGTGTATACAATATTGCTAATGTGTTTTTGTATAGCAATATTTGTCTCCTTTCATTCCCAGTACACCAGCAGAAATTACCTTTAGGCTTACCATGGCTGCTGTAACTAGAGAGATGGTACACTATATAGCCAAAGGTATACATCCACCATATGACCAAAAGCTTGAGGAACACCACTCCAAATTACTGAATTCAGAGGTTTACATACTAAAACATTTTTATATATCCAATGTAGTATATAAAACCAGACTGCTAACTAATGATATCCTACCCGCCACATAAAAAAAAAAATATATAATTTTAAACTTTAACAGCTAAGGACATCCCTCTTTCTATTATCTTCTAGTTGTTAGACTGACCGCCATCTGTCTTTTTGCTTCTGAATTCCTTCACGCCGAAAGTACGCATATATGTGCCCACACTCGACTGTGCTTTTCTTTCCCCGTGGGGCCGTATATATGCATATCTATCTTTGTGCTGGGCGCTCACCACCCAGCGCATTTCCAGCGCACAGAGATCGTGTTCCTTCGGGGAGCCCTGGGTCCCGTACTAATGACCTGCCAGTTCCGGGCCACCTGATCGCTGTGATAGCTTTCGATTGCAAAGCAAAATGTGCACTTTTGTTTTTGGGTTGTACTATGGGTACATACACATATAAGGCCTCGCTGCAATCGTCCGGAGCAGGAGAATTTATTTTAGGTTGTTTTTTGGTGTTTTTTGGTGGGAGGTTATGGTGGTAACAAAAAAAATATACAGCAACATTTTTAAAAAAGTGTGAGCCAGTTTTCTTACGATATGAAATAAAAAATATCAGGAGATATCCATTACCATTTACCACCAAAAAGCCCAATTGGTCCTGAAAAAAAAACAAGGTATCCCCTTGGATGCTCACAGTACTTGTGATGATATTTATGGTTTTATTAACACATGTCATAATTGTGCTTAGGCATGAACATTTGTTTTACCTTTAGGCATAAAGGGGTCAATTTCCATCATCGACCCAGCACTGATACCTGGTTCTCAAACTATACAGACAAACTGTATGCTGTCAATGTTGTATTGATCTACTGTCCAAATGTTGTGCCCATTTTCATTGTTAACTGCATTCTTTCACCACGAAAAAAACTTTGTGGGAACAATTTGGAGAAGGCTATATTCTGTTCCCATCTTGCCTGTGCCCCTATGAAGCTAGCTCCATACATACATGGTTTAATGAAGCCTGATGACGCATATCTTATGCGAAACGCACGGAGGCCAATTGTGCGACGCCAACGTCATATCCTGCCTATGAACCACGCTCACATTGAGGCTTGAACCGCACGCTGGTCCCCTGCACACAGAGCGGCCATTACTGGAACACTGGACAGACTCAGTGACGGTCTAAAGCACATATACATGTGAGTGTAAATTTTAAACCTTTTAAAAAACAAAAATTTTGCGCAATGATGGCCGTTTCATTTTCTATGAGTACATAAGAAGCCACATTGGAGAAACTTAAGAAAATAACTCTGTATCTGGTGGAAACGTGATAGACTGGCTGTTAAAAACATATACACAGGTGTTTTTATTTCTGCTTTCTGGTAAGTGTTTAAATTGGAAGGTGGTGGTAAATCACGTATCACAACTGTTTTTGGATACACAATTGATTTAGCACGGTGGATAAATATAGGAAGAACACAACTGATGGGACTTGTAGAACACATAACTTTGCAAAAGTATTTTTCTTGATTTTTGAATTTTGATTTTCTGTCCTACTGGATTTAGACGGACAGGAGCACTGTATCAGATAGTTATGTATGGTTTATATGTATTGTTCATTATTGATGACACAATTTTGATTTAATAATTGGTGGATAATTTATATAGTTTAAAGGGGAGCGCAACTACTTATTAGGCCCCTTTCACACCGCGGTGACGGTAAAGCACCGCTATATTTAGCGCTGCTTTACCGTCGTTTTCACCGCGGTTTGCGGCCGCTCGCGGTGCGGTTTTACCCCCCGTGAGCGGCCGAAAAAGGGTTATAGACCCCCAGCAGAGCGCCGCCGTATCGGCGCTTTGCGGCAGTATTGCCGCGGTTTCACCGCGGTGTCCCATTTTAATCAATGGGAAGGAGCGGTATAGGAGCGGTGAACACACCGCTCCTATACCGCTCCACCCAAGATGCTGCTGCTAGCAGGACTTTTGTCCCCTCAGTGCAGCTATCAGTGCCCACCAGTGCAGCCTCTCAGTGCCCACAGTGCAGCCTCTCAGTGTGAAAGCCCGCCGGCTTTCACACTGGAGTTAAAGGGGCCTGGATTTTTTCATGCGGTGAACAGGCGCTATTTGCACCGCATGAAAAACGCCCCGGTGTGAAAGGGGCCTTATACAGTTTTCTTCTATCACTTAAACTAGTGGTGATTATTGGTTGCAGCATAACCTTCACTTTAATATATTTATACTTGTGCTTTGCGCTGGTGGCACTTCATTACTATACATACAAATTCTTACATACACACTTCAAAATCCTATGCAAAGTCTTATTAGTAAAAGTTAGTATAACTGCAAATTGGGGGGCCAACACCATATTATTTATTGGGTTTGGAATGCAAAATCCAGCAAGCTTAGCCACTTGCTGCCTAAGGTACATAAATAGACATCCTTGGGTTGCAGTAGTTGGACCAGGATGATGCCTGCACCTACAGGCATCATCCCGGTATCATTCTTGTAGCCACTCGATCACTTCTGTGGGTGGCGGAAGGGGGTCTCACCCCCTCCCGCCTCTGCCTTTGCCGGGCTCTCTGGTCCCATTGCAGAGGCCGGAAGCTGGTGGCCCTGTACAAAGTGAGAGGAACTGACGTCGTTCCCCTCTCTCTAGAACCCTGGAAACCGGGAACGACGAGTAATTAGTCACTTCTGGTTCCACCTCTTTGTTTACCTGGCCACTAGAGGCCAGGTAAGCAGCCGATTAGACCAATCTGTGTCTGATCGGCTGTGTGGGAGGCCAGAGGAGATATTTGGGGTCTAATAGACCCCAACTCTCTCCATAAAGAGGTCCTGTCACGGCTCATGCTATCATGAGCAGATTGCAGATGCAATTTTAAAGCGTGACCTGTTCGCTATCTATTTACTCTGTGTAACATCATCTTTCACATTATACAAATAAATGGGGCCAACTTTAGGTTTTTTTTTTTTTTTTTTTTTTAATTCATGTGTTTTGTTTTAAAAAAAAATGTGTTTAAAAAAAACTGCTGCGCAAATACCGTGTGACATTCTATAGGGTCTCTGCTAAAAAAATAATATAAAAAAATAAAATATAAATTATATTATATATAATATGTTTGGGTGTTCTAAATAATTTTCTAGCAAAAAATAAATAAAAAATAGTAGATTTTTACATGTAGGAGCAAAGTGTCAGAAATGGCCCGGATGGCAAGTGGTTAAAAAAGTGTGACGGTCAGGTGCCCGCAAGTCTTTGGTCACATAACATATGATAATTGAACTGCGGTACAGTAAATAATTAAAAATCTCATTATAAAAATCATGTTCAGGTAAATGTAAAATAAGTCAAAATCTACACGAGTAGTTGTTTAATATCTAATGGAATCTATCCTCGTGTAAATCAGAAGTGTGAGAAGGTTCTTGCATTACCTGACTCTCAAGCCTGGTTCAGGGGCAGTGAAAGTAACCCCTATTTACCTCCACTATGGGTGAAGCCACTGCCCCGAAAAAAATAATTACTTTTATATTAAACTATTAGAGATGTACGATGCCTGAATAGAGATGGTGCCATCCCTCAGAAGAGGAAAGCTGATGAAGATATAGTCAGGGGAGTTCTGCAATCTGTGTAAAAGGCAATACAAACAAGAAAGGGGATGCATACACGTTAATAAGCATGCATGCATTTTACATTAAAAATATATCTGATACTAGGCCACACCTCTAAATTATTTGTTCAACCACTAAATAAAGCAAATTCTGTAAAAAAAAAAAAAAATACATGCAAATTACTTTTCATGTTGTAAACTGCTGCGCAAACTGTTGCCGCTATATAAATCCTGTATAATAATAATAATGAAGACCTATTGTAAGGCTGCATCATATATATCACCTATCACACCAGGAGTGGTAAAGTCATGGCACAGTCTGGAATGTACTAGTGATCAATGTCTTGTGACTGCACTCACTGCAAGACACAGAAATGATCATTTGGAAGCTTCCCATCCGAGGCTCGGCTCAGCTCCCCACAATGCGCTAGAGGATTACAATGAGATGAGAAATAATAGGGATTTCGAAGGAAGCCTTAGAACTTGATTGTATACAGTGGCTGCCTGGAAGTCCTTATACACACTGGGAGAAGGTGAAAAGCTTGCAGACAGCTGAGAGATAACATTGAGTTGTGGTGGCAGACCTCGGCGGACCACACTAATTAAAATTCAGTGTGCCCAAGTTGCTATGGTAGCAGCGCGACTCCGAACAAAAGCTTGCTATCAGCAGAGGGAATGCACCCAGCTGATGTGTGTATTTCCACTACATTAAAAACGAGAACATTTAACTCCATCTTCTTGGCCGGTGCCACAGTGTACTTCAACGGTCTTCACTATTAATATTACGAGAGGAGAACTCGGGCCAATTAAATAGTTGAATATTGTTTTGAAATGAACAGCTGGTAAAATCACAAAATATGATCAATTAACATGGAAATTCAGCCAAAAAGCTAAAAACACAATCAAAATATTCAGTGTAAAATATGTTACAAGCCAATATGTTTGTAATTTTGTAGAGAGAATTTTGAGATTTATGTGTCACGGCACCAGCCAAGCACATCGTTGGGCAGTGGGACTTACTGCCACACGTAGATCTTTCCTGAGAGGCCGGGTCCTGCTCTGCTGATTTTAGTGATAAGCAGCTGGAGTTAGAATGCAGTCTTGGAACAGGAAGGGGCCAACCTCAAACTGTTTCAAAGTTGGGAGCATGAACTTGTCCCAAATGTCTTGGTATGCTGACAGCTTAAGAGTTCCCTTCACTGGATGCCAGGGACCAAGCCTAACCCCTGAAAAACAACCCCACACCATAATCCCCCTCCACCAAATGATTTGGACCTGTGCACAAAGCAAGGTCCATAAAGACATGGATGAGTCAGTTTGGGGTGGAGGAACTTGACTGGCCTGTACAATGTCCTGACCTCAACCTGATAGAACACCTTTGCGATAAATTAGAGCGGAGACTGCAAACCAGGCCTTCTCTCCAACATCAGTGCCTGACCTCACAAATGCAGTTCTGGAAGAATGGTCAAACATTCCCATAGACACACTCCTAAACCTTGTGGACAGCCTTCCCAGAAGAGTTGAAGCTGTTATAGCTGAAAAGTGTGGGCCAACTCAATATTGAACCCTACGGACTAAGACTGGTATGCCCTTAAAGTTCATGTGCGTGTAAAGGCAGACGATCCAATACTTTTAACAATATAGTGTATCTATTTACATTTTTTGAAATGTCGACTAACGTAACTAAACCATAAAATCCAAATCTGGAATTCAGTTTTATCAGGATCTAGTGGTCGCCCCCCAACCTGGTTGGTGGGGGGACCCTGCCCAATATGTAGTATGTTTAAAGCAGCTGTGCTCCCTGTAATCATGGGCCAAGCATACCTTTGAAAACATACCTCGCATGTCTGATGAAGGGTTTCTGCGTGGTCGCAAAACATATCAGTCTATGCACTTTGAAACAAATATGTTAGTGTGCCAGAGGCATATCTTTTCCATGTTATGCATAGTGATTAGTCAGGATTTGTTGCAGAACCCTTCTAACCAATTTGTCTATTCCATTATGGTGTGCAAAAAAGATTTCTTTGCTTGAGAACACAATGATATACCATGCCAACTGAAAACTATTTTAGAGACGAAAGTATGAAAAAAGATTTTAATGCATCATGGGACCTGATCCTGACCTTTTTTTTTTTTTTTAAGTTTCAGCCCCTACTTTGCTATGACATGCTGAAAAAGCAATGTGTCACAATGGAACAGATGTGATAGAAACATATGAGCACCATGGAAAATATTTTTTCTTCATGGATCTAAAGCTAAATTTATAACAGGACCACATATTTCATTGCCATTTGAGATCTGAACATATGGAGTTTTTTCAAAATATATGAAATTTATTTCGCATCTTGGTTATCCTGAAAATAGTGAAGCTTAAAATCTATTGTCCTCACCAGAGCCACTAAAAGCCGACACCCGTCTGGGCAGAAGGCATTTAATCAGTAACCGCTTTTTTCCAACACAGGAGGAAAAATTAACATCTGGGGAAGCCCATATGAACAGCGGAGGAACATAAAAATAGTAAGCAGTCAATACTCTGGTTGGCATAGAACTCAAGTTCCCTCTAAGAGGTCTTTACAAAACAATACCTCCCCAAGGACTTTATGTGACCCTATCTTTAGTATAAAAAAAATTAGGAGACCTTTCACACTGTGCCGCCTAGGGGCGTTAGCGGTAAAGCGGCGCTATTTTTAGTGCCGCTTTACCGTAGTTTTAGCGGCGCTATTCGGCCGCTAGCTGAGCGGTTTTAACCCCTGCGCTAGCAGCCATAAAGGGGTTAAATCCACCCGCAAAATGCAGCAGCGTTTTTCCAGCAGGTGTAGCAGTGCTGCCCCATTGATTTCAATGGGGAGGAGCGGTGGGGCTTTCACACTAGAGTGAATGGAGCAGCTGTTTTAGGGCTGTTTGCAGGCACTATTTTTAACGCTATAGCGCCTGCAAAACGCCCCCAGTGAGAAAGGGGTCTTAATCAGCAGCAGCCAATAGACTTAGGCAGGCCATACATTATCCAAGCATATACATATAGAGGTTGATCACACTCAAATCGCCAGAAAAACTTGAACTTTATAGCATAAACTCCAAGTACAAAAGTATCACAGATATCATACAGAATGACAGAAGTGATGGTAAACGCATGTATCCATCTATATATTTCTTAATAAGTTTATGACTTGGTAAGAAATATAAGAACTAATTGTATATCTTAACAATTTATACATGTAAACATGTTTATGAAAGATTTACCTATATAAACCCGCGCAATTGGCTTGCATGTATTTATATAAATTTTGTATTTTTTGTTATTTCTTTACATTTTCATATTTTTTCATTTTGTCCATTTTTCTATTTTGGATTTGGTTTTTATCATTGTATATATTTGTGTTGATATTACTGCAACTTAAGAAAACAGGTGGAACACTGGTTTAGATGCAGCTGAACTTGAAAGTATTTAAGGAGAATAATGGCGTAGGTGTATCTGTGTTATAACCAAGTGCAATCTGCTTGAAACGTGTTCACCATCACTGCCGTCATCCTGCATCTTGGATCTGTGATGCTTTTGTACTTGGATTTTAATACAATAAAGTTTAAATGTGTGGTCAACCTCTATACGTATATGATTGGATTGTTTGGATCATGGATTGGACTGGCACCATGTTGCACAAAGAGGGGGTTAATATAAAAACATAAAAATAAAGTTACATTCTAGTCCAGCATGAACAATTTTAACTACCCCTAAGGAGGCCATAGTTTCTACAGTATCTCACAAAAATGAGTACACCCCTCACATTAATGTAAATATTTTATTATATCTTTTCATGTGACAACACTGAAGAAATGACACTTTTCTACAATGTAAAGTAGTGAGTGTACAGCTTGTATAACAGTGTAAATTTGCTGTCCCCCCAAAATAACTCAACACACAGTCATTAATGTCTAAAAGTGAAAATGTACACATAGGGCCCAATTAGCTATTTTCCCTCCCCGGAGTTATGCGACTCGTGTTACAAGGTCTCAGGTGTGAATGGGGAGCAGGGGTGTTAAATTTGGTGTGATCGCTCTCACGCTCTAATACTGGTCACTGGAAGTTTGCCATGAGGTGCCATGTTGAAGAACTCTCTGAGAATCTGAAAAAAAATCTGAAAAAAATAATTGTTGCTCTACATAAAGATGGCCTAGGCCAGTGATGGCGAACCTTTTTGAGCCCGAGTGCCCAAACTGCAAACCAAAACGACTTATTTTTTTCAAAGTGCCAACACTGCAATTAAACCTGAATAACGAGGTTATAGTTTAGAAAAAAACAATTCGTACAGTTTTTCAAACTAATTAACAGCTTTTGTTTAAAAAGAAAAACACAATAACAGAGCTTTCCATTAAACATGTATGGGCAGAGTATTGCATAGTATGGGCAGAGTATTGCATAGTATGGGCAGAGTATTGCATAGTATGGGCAGAGTATTGCACAGCATGGGCAGAGTATTGCACAGCATGGGCAGAGTATTGCACAGCATGGGCAGAGTATTGCACAGCATGGGCAGAGTATTGCACAGCATGGGCAGAGTATTGCACAGCCTGGGCAGAGTATTGCACAGCCTGGGCAGAGTATTGCACAGCATGGGCAGAGTAATGCACAGTATGGGCAGAGTATTGCACAGTATGGGCAGAGTGTTGCACAGCATGGGCAGAGTGTTGCACAGCATGGGCAGAGTGTTGCATAGTATGGGCAGAGTATTGCATAGTATGGGCAGAGTATTGCACAGCATGGGCAGAGTATTGCACAGCATGGGCAGAGTATTGCACAGCATGGGCAGAGTATTGCACAGCATGGGCAGAGTATTGCACAGCATGGGCAGAGTATTGCACAGCATGGGCAGAGTATTGCACAGCATGGGCAGAGTATTGCACAGCATGGGCAGAGTATTGCATAGCATGGGCAGAGTATTGCATAGTATGGGCAGAGTATTGCACAGCATGGGCAGAGTATTGCACAGCATGGGCAGAGTATTGCACAGTATGGGCAGAGTAATGCACAGCATGGGCAGAGTATTGCACAGCATGGGCAGAGTATTGCACAGTATGGGCAGAGTAATGCACAGCATGGGCAGAGTATTGCACAGTATGGGCAGAGTAATGCACAGTATGGGCAGAGTATTGCACAGCATGGGCAGAGTATTGCACAGCATGGGCAGAGTATTGCACAGCATGGGCAGAGTATTGCGCAGCATTGCATAGTATGGGCAGAGCACTGCAGAGCATTGCATCTCTCTCTCTTCCCCTCTCCCCTCGCACTGTAGGGCGCGCGGGAGCAAGATTCTCTGGGAGGACGTCCATGGACGCCCTCCCAGAATAAGCCGACCGTGCTGTAGCCATCTTTTGGCTATGGCCCGGTCGGCAATAGGTTATAAAGCTTACTTGAATAAGTGTGGGGTCGGTGTGGGGTCAGTCCCCAGGCGCTCCGTTCACTCCAGTCGCTCCTGTGGTGTCCGTGTGTCAGGTGATACCCACGCAGGTGCATCAGATGATTGAGAGCGGGGGGCGTGGCTTCAGTGTTCTCTGGGGAGGGTTCTCCCCAGAGAACTGTGGGAGATGTAGTCCGCGGGAGCGGACGCCGTGACTACAGTGTATGACTGTAGTCACGGCGTGCCCACAGAGAAGGCTCGGCGTGCCGGCAGCGGCACGCGTGCCACGCGTTCGCCATCACTGGCCTAGGCTATAAGAAGATTGTCAAGACCCTGAAACTGAGCTGCAGCACGGTGACCAAGACCTTACAATGGTCTAACAGGACAGGTTCACTCAGAACAGGCCTCCCCATGGTCGGCCAAAGAAGTTGAGTGCACGTGCTCAGCGTCATATCCAGAGGTTGTCTTTGGGAACTTTTGTTGCCAGCGGTTTAGACATTAATGTCTGTGTGTTGAGTTATTTTGAGGGGACAGCAAATTTACACTGTTATTCAAGCTGTACACTCACTACTTTACATTCTAGCAAAGTGTAATTTCTTCAGTGTTGTCACCTTAAAAAAAATTTAGATTCAAATATTTACAAAAATGTGAGGGGTGTACTCACTTTTGTGAGATACTGTATATAAAAATACATACAAAAAAAAAATGATACATTTTAATTAAAGTTGTAACAAAAAGAAAAATCTATAATTGTAGATTGAGATATCTATATAGATATCTCAATATATAATTATAGATTATTTTTTTTTTTGTTACAACTTTAATTTAATTAAAATGTATCATTTTTTTTTTTGTATGTATATTTATATACAGTATCTCACAAAAGTGAGTACACCCCTCACATTTTGTGTGTATATATATATATATATATATATATATATATATATATCTATATCTATCTATCGTGGAGATGCGACCCTATCTCACAGGTGCAAATAAGCAGTATATGCCTGATTTTGGCAGGTATACTAATTACACACCTGTGGGCTGGGTTCATAAACTTCCCAGGAAGAGAAGTCAGTGCTCAGACTTGGAGACGGCTCTGCCCAGCAGACAGGAAGTCTGGCCAGGAGAAAGACAGAAGGTCTCAGAGCCTAAGACTGCAGGTGGCAGTCTGTGCGTACGTTTGAAGCAGGCAGGTGTAGCCTGCGACTAAAGCAGCACGAAGCTGACAATGAGTAAGCCAGGACGCTATCGTTTGGTTATGCAGTGATGGTGGATCCCCCTGCGAGGGAAGATTTCTGTTGGTTTGAACTTTTTCGTTTCCTTTAAATAAAAGTGGGCTGCCATGCCCTTAAAACACAAGTCTGGAGTGGCACGTTTCTGAAAAATCGCATGCACCACTTGTACCTAATCACCCCGGATCGTCACACTATATATATATATATATATATATATATATAGATATATATATAGATATATATATAGATATATATATATAGATATATATATATATATATATATAGATATATATATAGATATATATATATATATATATATACACATACACACACACACACACACACACACACACATATACATATACACACACACGCATATACATATATACACACATACACAAGGTAAATCATTTCAAAACTTTTTCCACCTTTAATGTGACCTATAAACTGTTGCATAGTGTGCACACCCTTAAACTAATACTTTGTTGAAGCACCTTTTGAATTTATTACAGCACTCAGTCTCTGGGTATGAGTCTATCAGCATGGCACATCTTGACTTGGCAATATTTGCCCACTATCTTTGCAAAAACACTCCAAATCTGTCAGATTGCGAGGGCACCTCCTGTGCACAGCCCTCTTCAGATCAACCCACAGATTTTTAATCAGATTCAGGTCTGGGCTCTGGCTGGGCCATGCCAAAACTTTAATCTTCTTCTGGTGAAGCCATTCCTTTGTTGATTTGGATGTATACGTTGGGTCGTTGTCATGCTAAAAGATGAAGTTCCTCTTTATGTTCAGCTTTCTAGCAGAAGCCTGAAGGTTTTGTGCCAATATTGACTGGTATTTTGAACGGTTTACAATTCCGTCTACCTTGACTAAGGCCCCTGTTCCAGCTGAAGAAAAACAGCCCCAGAGCATGATGCTGCCACAACCATGCTTAACAGTGGGTATGTTGTTCTTTTGGTGATGTGCAGTGTTGTTTTTGTGCCAAACATATCTTTTGGAATTAAGGCCAAAAAGTCCAACCTTGGTTTCATCAGACCATAACACAGCCAGTACTTTCCAGATATTCCTGCAGCTCCTTTAATGTTGCTGTAGGCCTCTTGGCAGCCTCCCTATTTTTCTTCTCGTCTTTTCATCAATTTTGGAGGAACATCCAGTTCTTGGTAATGTCACTGTTGTGCCATATTTTCTCCACTTGATGACTGTCTTCACTGTGTTCCATGGTATATCTAATGCCCTGGAGATTCTTTTGTACCCTTCTCCTGACTGATAGCTTTTACAATGAGATCCCCCTGATGCTTTGGAAGCTCTCTGCGGACCATGGCTTAAGCTGTAGAATGCGATTAAGAAAATGTCAGGAAATACCTACTAGAAAAGCTGAACTTTATTTGGGGTTATTCAGAGGCACTTTAAATGATGACAGGTGTGTACTGACTCCTATTTAACATGAGTCTGAATGTGATTGGTAAATTCTGAACACAGCTACATCCCCAGTTATAAGAGAGTGTGCACACTGATCCAACCACATTATTTTAGTTTTTGATTTTTGCTTCCCAACCCTAAAAGATTACAGTTTGTTTTTCATTTGAACAGTTGAACAGTTGAACAGTTTATAGGTCACATTAAGCGTGGGAAAAGCTCTGAAATATTTTCAGTTAAAGTTGGTTCTACAAAAGTATTGACTTAGGGGGGTTGAATAAAAATACAAATGCTTGTATATATATATATATATATATATAGGCCCTATATATATATATATATATATATATATATATATATATATATATATATATATATATATATAGGGCCTATAAGGCCTGTCCTCCTGTTATTCCTAGATACTGAAGCCTGCCTAGAATCACGTGATGAAATACTGACCCGCTCCCAAAAACAAGAGGTAACCACTCAACACTTATTGTTAATTTACTTATATCCTTGCAGGATATAAAGAAAATTATGGGGCAGCCAGACTCACACTAAAAGTTTTTTCCCTCCTATTCTTATGGTTTCGATCGATGATTACCTAGGATAAATGATTGAGGTTAGATTTTTAATTTGTAAAGCTGAATTGCCAAAGGTTGTCTTCTCTCTTGTGTTTCTCACATCAGAAATGCTCACCAAACAATTGCCAGTCTGCTGAGTAAGCAGAGTCTGCAGCTGCCTGGCGTTTTATAGCTGGGCAGCGTTGGCAGTGGAACAGTTAATGGCAGCAGTCTCTTGATAAAGGAGCTGCCAAGCTTGGCGGCAGCTAAAAATAGGCACGAGTTTGCCATCTGCTTTTCTATTCCTGAGCTGGCAGCAGCTTCACGCTCCGCCAGTGCCAGCCCCCCTGTTGCTAGCTATCCGGCGGCAACAGCAAATAATAGAGTGAGCCGCGGATAATAAGGTGTTCGTCCGAGGTGCTGCAGATCCGATTAATCGACCTTTAAACTCCTCAGTTGCCGCAGCTGGAAAAGTTAAAGAGTCTGATCCAAGACGTGCTTTACAAAAACAAGGACAGAAGAAAGCTCTATACGTGCATTTTAACCACTTCAGCTCTCAAACCTGTATACTTGGCATGGACCACAGGAGTTATTACATTTCTAGGATGGGCCGGTTCATTCAGCAATGGCTTTGTCAATACTTACCGTAATTTAACATAGTAATACATATATTGTTTTCTTGGGGACAAACTAGGTTTTCTATAGCCAGTATTATCATGCAAAAATATTTTCTTTTCAATGTTATCTACAAACAATAAATATAACAAAATGAAAAAGAAAAAAAGTTTTTTGTATTTTGACCAGTGTTTGTTAAAAAAAAAAAAAAAGTAGTCTTAGTTCACACCAGATGCAGTTCCGTTTTTTCTGCACCAATACAGTCAGTTCCCGGTCAGTTTCTGCACCGAAAACTGACCAGAAACTGACTGCATGGCATGAACTAGAGCCATTGGAATACATGGAAAACACTGTGCATGCATTTTTAGTGCAGAAAAAAAGCGCACGGAACTGAACTGATATTGCTATTTTTTTTTTATGGTTGAACTGGATGGACTTGTGTTTTTTCAACCTGACCAACTAGGAACGGAACTGCGTCTGGTGTGAACTGGCCCTTACTGTAAGTAAAAAGTAAAATTTTTCTCATTTAACATTACACTTATTAAAGTTTACAATGCCAAAGTATCGCAAAGTTGTTTGGAAAAAGAAAAAAAAAAAGGGCAACGCTGAAAGAATTGCATAAAAAAGAAAAAGCGGAACAAAAAAAAACAATTCAGCAGAAAAATAATAGTATAGGGAGAAAGGGAGGTATTCAAACATTATGGATTAAATAGGGTTAACTAAAAGTTAGTAAGGGGTTAAATAAGAATACGTTTTATCTATCAAAGAGAAAAAAATGTTTAACTGATGTCATATGCAGATCACATCTATAAGAGTCCATTCACACAGGGCAACACGACTTCCAGCGCGACTTTGGGAGGCAACTTGGACACTACTTGAGTACGAATCACAGCGCAACTTGGGGCGACTTCAACGCGACTTTAAATAACCCCCAGGTCAGGCAACTTTGGCCGTGGCCAATCACAGAATAATCAGCTCTCGAGGGGGAACTCCACGACAGATTTTAAATAAAAAAAACGGCATGGGTTCCCCTCCAATAGCATACCAGGCCCTTAGGTCCCCCCAAAATCCATACAGACCCCTATCCGAGCACGCATCCGAGCGTCGTGTCAACATCGGAAGAAGAGGGAAGAAGGACAGAGAAAAAAAAGGCCAATGCTAGTAAAAGAGCTGGAAGAAGATAGCGGAGGAGCCCAGCAGAAGAGCCAGAGAGCGGGAGAAGAGGCCAGAGAGCGGGAGAAGAGGCCAGAGAGCGGGAGAAGAGGCCAGAGAGCGCGAGAAGAGGCCAGAGAGCGCGAGAAGAGGCCAGAGAGCGCGAGAAGGAGCGGGAGAAGAGGTCAGAGAGCGGGAGAAGAGGTCAGAGAGCGGGAGAATGGGCCAGAGAGCGGGAGAATGGGCCAGAGAGCGGGCAAAAAGGCCAGAGAGCGGGAGAAGAGGTCAGAGAGCGGGAGAAGAGGTCAGAGAGCGGGAGAAGAGGTCAGAGAGCGGGAGAAGAGGCCAGAGAGCGGGAGAAGAGGCCAGAGAGCGGGAGAAGAGCCAGAGAGCGGGAGAAGAGGCCAGAGAGCGGGAGAAGAGGCCAGAGAGTGGGAGAAGAGGCCAGAGAGAGTGGAAGAGTTGGAAGAGACCCCCGAAGTCGGAAGAGACCCCCGGAGCTGCCTAATAAATTACTTTAAAAACCTGTCTAGTGTGTTCTTTTATTGACACTTTTTTCCCCTCAGGTGAATGGGTAGGGGTATGATGTACCCCATACTCATTCACATAGGGTGGGGGGGCTGGGATCTGGGGGCCCCCTTATTAAAGGGGGCTCCTGGATTCCGATAAGCCCCCTGCCCGAAGACCCCTATAACTACCGGCTAGGGTTGTAGGGAAGAGGCCTGGTACAGTTCGGGAGGGGGGCACTCGCTCGTCCCCACCCCCTTTCCTGACCGGCGGCCTGCGTGCTTGGATAGGGGTCTGGCATGGATTTTGGGGGGACCCCACAAGGTTTTTTCAGCGTAGGGGTTCCCCTTAAAATCCATATCAGACCCAAGGGCCCGGTTTGCCCTTGGAGGGGAATCCATGCCGGTTTTTATTATTAGAGAGGCGACATTGTCGCTTCAATATAGATGGAGATCCAACTTGGAGGCGACTTCCATTGAATTCTATGGGTGCAAGTCGCCTAGAAGTCGGATTGAAGTAGTACAGGAACCTTTTCGGAAGTCGGAGCGACTGCAGTAGTGTGCATTAAGACGGATCCATTCACTTAGATAGATTTTTTCATGTAGGGCGACTTGAGGCGACTTGAAGTCGGATCCAAAGTTGCCTCTGTGAGAATAGACTCTTAATGAAACAGTAAATAGGCTGTACAATGAAACAATACATTGTTAGATTGTATTTACAGACTATTTGCAGGTGTCATTTTTCACAGAAGCAGCTGCATTTTGACAGCTGATAATAGCAACCAATAGTGGTAGGGGGAGGCAGGGCGTAGGTCATTGAATTTTTTTTTAGGATGCATCTCTCAAATTAAAGGAGAAGTTTGGGTTCCCCGCTGGCTCTATTACATGACCACTGATCTTGGCCTGCTTAGAATGGAGAGCAGTGACCGTCAGCCACAACTCAGGAGTGATTAAATATTAAATAGGTTTTCTATTTTCTAATGCGAAAAAAATATGGATTTATGAGATTTGCAAATTACTTCATTCTGATTTTATGTAGATTTTACACAGTGACCCAACTTATTTGGAATTGGGATTGTATATTTTACCCCCCCAAAAAAAAAAAAAATAAATCGATATTATATTGCGTTTGTGTTCCCTTTTACATTCATTAACGGGTTCCCGGCGGCTTACGCAGATATACTGCAGCAGAATGTCTCTCCTGGGCGAAATCCCGTATATACACTGCTTTGCCCAGGAGAGCCACCAGAGGGCACGCACGCCTGCTGCACAGCATGGGGACCCAATACGCGTGGCCAGCGATCGCCGCCAGCCACGCGTGATCGCATGCACAGGAGCCAGCACGGGGATTTGAGTGTGCTTTTTGTCCAGCACAAATTCCTGTGCTGTCAGAAGAGAGAAGACAGATCGTGTGTTCCTACAAAGTAGGGACAGAGATCTGTCATCTCTCCTAGTTAGTTCCATCCCCACACAGTTAGAACACACTGAGGGAACACACAGTTAACCCCTTGATCACCCCCTAGTGTTAACCCCTTCCCTGCCAGTGACATTTATACAGTAATCAGTGCATATTTATAGCACTGATCGCTCTATAAATGTCACTGGTCCCAAAAGTCCGTCGCAATACTGCTAAAAATCACCACCATTACTAGTAAAAAAAAAAAAAATAAATAAATAAATAAACGCCATAAAAATTCTATATATCTTTCCCATAGTTTGTAGACACTATACTTTTGCGCAAACCAATTTTTTTTTTTTTTTTGTCAAAATAAAAAAGAGATATTATTTTTTTTTTATTTTATTTAGTATATAAATAATTTTTTTTCAAAATTGTCACTTGTTTATAGCGCAAAAAAAAAAGGAGATGATCAAATACCACGAAAGAAAGCTCTAATTGTGGGGAAAATTTTTTTTTGGACTACAGCATAGCATGACCGCGCAATTGTCAGTTAAAGCAACACAGTTTTAAATTGTAAAAAGTGCTCTGGTCAGAAGGGGGTAAAATCTTCCGGGGCTGAAGTGGTTAAAGTGTTTTTTTTCAGGAACATTTGCACTTGATAAATTGCTGCACAAATATCTTGTGACATAAAACATTGCAATACCCACCCATTTTATTTTCTAGGGACTTTGCATTCAGAAAATTTATATTATTTGTATATTAAAGCGGCGTTCCACCCTAAAGTGGAACTTCCGCTCATCGGATTCCCCCCCCCCCCCCTCCGGTGCCACAATTGGCACCTTTCAGGGGGGAGGGGGGTGCAGATACCTGTATAATCCAGATATCTGCACCCACTTCCGGAAACAGCTAGCCGCAGATGCTCTGCCCCCCCCCCCCCCGTTGTGTGCTGGGAAACACAGTTTCCAGGACACAACAGGGACCAGTGAAGACGCGCAGCGCGACTCGCGCATGCACAGTAGGGAACCGGGCAGTGAAGCCGCAACGCTTCACTTCCCGATTCCCTGACAGAGGATGGCGGTGGGGGGCAGCCGAGAGACGAGCGACGGCTCGTCATCTGCTGCCGACATCGCTGGACCCTGGAACAGGTAAGTGTCCATTTATTAAAAGTCAGCAGCTGCAGTATTTGTAGCTGCTGACTTTTAATATTTTTTTCTAAGGTGGACCTCCTCTTTTTTTTAGCAAAGAATATGAGAAATGTCAGAATTTGCCTGGATTTGAAGTGGTTAAAGCCCACCTCGATAAAAAGCAAAAATACCCCTTTGCAATGGGGATGCCTGTTCAGGTCTAGAGGACAAGAACAGCAGATGGTGGACTCTCCTCGAAGCTCTGCCGGTGGACTGTTCCTTGGTGTCCTCAGATCCATTGCAGGGCTATGGATCCTGCATCCGTGTTGATTATATCAGGGGTATCCCACCATTGGGGCATAGGGGAAAAGATGCAGCAGAGGTTGGTCTTGCAGCATAGTGGAGCCTGTGGGGGGAGGAGGATCACATAAGTAAAACAGATTTTCCCAGTTCCATAGATGTAAATGAGCAGTTTACCCTTGCAGTGCTGGGGCAGCCGCATTGGAAGAAAGGATTTTTACTTTTCTTATGCCGCGTACACACGGTCGGAAATTCCGATGGAAACAGTCCAATGGGAGCTTTTCATCGGATTTTCCGACCGTGTGTATGCCCATCGGTCTTTATCTGTCGTAATTTCTGACGGACTTTGGATTGAGAACCTGTTCTCAATTTTTCCGACGGAAAACCTTTCTATCGGATTTTCCAATCGTGTGTATGCAATTCCGACACGCAAAATTCCGACGCATGCTTGGAAACAATTCGACGCATGCTCGGAAGCATTAAACTTCCCTTTTATAGTGCTGTCGAACGTGTTTTATGCCGCTGTGTTACAGACCGTCGGAATTTGGTGTGACCGTGTGTAGGCAAGACAGTTTGAGCTTTTTCCGTCGGAATTCCGACGGGAAAACCATCAGAGAGAATTCCGACCGTGTGTACGCGGCATTAGAGTTCAGTTTTATTGTAACTGGGATTCAGTTATTATTTGGATTTCTTCCCTAACGCCAATCCTTCCAAATCTGCCATCCAAATGATGTGTACATTATACCAATCCCTACAAAGCAGCATCTGGTGTAGTTTTCCTATACAGGGGGTCCCCGGGATACAAACAAGATAGGGATTGTAGGTTTGTTGAATCTGTTTGTAAGTCGGAACAGGAAAATTTTTTAAGTGTAGCTCCAGCCAAAAAAATCTATTTTTACGTTTTTTAGATAACAGAGAAGGGTTATCACCCCTGTAACATTTGTTTTGCTGTCTGTGCCCCTGTTCAGAAGATTTCACCTCCCCTTCTGTCCCAATGACAATTGGATTTTGAAAATTTTGGGTTGTTAGGGAAACATGGACTGGTGATAAAGCATCAGTGGAGACACCTTTTTCCCATATTAACTCTTACAGGAGTGAATTTCCCTTCCTAGGGGTGGATTTCCTCTCACTTCCTGTTGTCTCCCTCCGTTTGTAAGTAGGAGTCGTTTGTAAGTCGGATGTTTGTAAGTAGAGGACCCCCTGTAGATAGTTTATTGGGGCTTTACTAGTGATTTTGCTCAACAAAAATATCTTAATCCTAGTGGACAAGAAACAAATAAGATCACCAAGGTCAGTCCCAGCTATAGATAAGAGAAAGTAACGACACAATTAACCCAACATAGAAGTGATCCTTGTGGCTATGCTGGAGGCAAAAATTACAACTTTTAAATATAGTAATAAAGACTACGATAGGCTTTTATTTCAACAAAGTATTTCTCCCACTCTTTAAAACAACCTCCACTCTGTGACTCAAATACTCATTAGTGATTGTCTGCGAAGTTGCAGTTAAAATATAACTTTATAGAGATTTATAGTACAGCTCTGGGGGTGGATAGTAATTGAAAACTCTACCACGCTGGTGTCTTAATTCCAGGAATACAACAGTCAAAGGAATTTTGAAGGGTACCTCTCGCCCCCAGACAAGTCAACTCTTGATGAAATAATAAATTGCATATGAGCAAATATTTTTCTGTATATTTTAGGGCAATCTTTCTCATCAAAAGTTCCATGAAACCCTAAGATTTTGCCAGTTTTCTTTAAGTCTCTTAAGCAGCATCAAATTGGCCTCTTAACAACCACCAATGTTAGGAGCTTACTATTCCACCGTTGGCTGATGTCTAGGAGCCAGTCCAGGCTTTGCAGGTATCCCGACATTATGTGTGGAGCTGCTTAGATGCCTGACTGGAAGCTGGCTCGGCTTCTCAGGGCGCCGCTGAGAGCATGAGCCAGATGCTCCTGCCCCCTCCACAGTCTGGCGCTCCAGGAAGAGAGTTGTAGGGGCAGAGCACAGAGCGGTGACTGCTCAGAGCGGACTTAAAATGGTGTTTCCCCCTAACAAAAAAAAAAAGGCTTAAAAAATCCTAAAAAAAAATAAAATAAAAATAAATTGGAAAAAAATATGTTTTTTACATACCTCTAAATGCCTGTTGCTAGGGTGTCCCTCGTAGTCTGCCTCCTGCGTAGCCTCGGCTGGTGACATCACTTCCCCTCGGCGCAGGAAGGGCTCCCCAGTCATCTGGGACCTGTCACATGTCCCAGATGACTGGGCGGCCAGTCTCGCGCATGTGCAGTGGGTGCCCGGCTGTGAAGTGGATCGGGGGGCTAGGGGAGCTTCGACCCCCCACATCGCTGGACCCTGGAATAGGTAAGTGTCCGATTATTAAAAGTCAGAAGTTGCAGTACTTGTAGCTGCTGACTTTTAATTTTTAAGGGATGCACCTTTTTAACCACTACAATACAGGGCACTTTCGCCCCCTTCCTTCCCAGCCAAATTTTCAGCTTTCAGCGCTCTCGCACTTTCAATGACAATTGCGCGGTCATGCAATGCTGTACCCAAATGAAATTTTTATCCTTTTGTTTGCACATAGAGCTTTAGTTTGGTGGTATTTATTCACAACTCAACTTTTTTATTTTTTGCGATATAAGCGAAAAAATTGCGGAAATTTTGAAAAAAACAATATTTTCTCCTTTTTTTAAAAGAAATCCAATAAAATCAAATTTTGTCATAAATTAAAGCCAAAATGTATTCTGCTACATGTTTTTAGTAAAAAAAAATTCCGTTAAGTGTATAATAATTTGTTCACATGATCACGGACATATGTACGCAAATGATCATGTACAGATGTGTGCAGGTGATCACAGACATATGTGTGCAGATAATCATTGGCACATGTTATTTTACTGGGACATATGTGGGGGACATGTGTTTTTATTATTTGGGGACATGTGTTTTTATTTGGGGACATGCGTTTTTATTATTTGGGGACATGTGTGTTTTGGGGACATGTGTGGGGACATGTGTGTTTACACTAGACTGGTGATCAGCGAGTAAAAAGCTGTAAAAAAAAAAAAACAGCCTCACTGATACTCACTGATCACCAGCCGGCTGCAGCGATCCGCTCTCCTCTCCCCAGCGACGACTTCTGTGTGAGGAGAGCCGATTGCCTAGCAACCGGCTATTTGCTTACATCACATGACGGCTGTGATTGGACACGGCCGTCATGTGATCAGGAGGGCCAATCACAGAGCCCTCCTGCCGATCCGAGATGCGCCGTGTCTTCTGATGGACGTTCAGGAACGTCCGATCAGAAGTAGACGGCTCCCACCCGGGACGTATATATACAGTGTCCGGGTGGGAAGTAGTTAAGAACTGAACAATCAGCAGTCTCTGCTTACTCAGTTCTCAATGTAGAGCCGATTGGGGGACAGCTACAGCATTGATCCAAGCCCTTATCTCTGAACAAGGGGGTACGTCCCCCAAAACAAATCAGCTTTTCAAGACAATGGTGCATCAGGTCAGGCCACGCAATACCTGCACTGGATCGCAATTTGGTGTATACAATGCTTTCATTTGCTCTACCTTTGCGATTGATTTGACTGTTTTGTTCTCACATAATAAATCCTTGTAATGCATAGGCCTTTGCACATTCCTGTGTGCCTTCTTCCAGTTATCTACTAGATCCCCCATCTAAGGAGGGCTGCACCGATGAAGAATGCCAGAAGTATTTTTCTACATTTGACTGTTGATGATCCACCTATGATTGAAACTGTATGATAGAACTCTGAGTGCCAGAGGTGTTTGTATGTAAATTATGTTTTCTAGCAAAAACTCATCTACGTGCTTCTTTATCAAACTCTCAAAAGTCATCCTGACTATAGAAATTAAGCTTACAGGTCTGTAGTTACCTGGTAAAGCGTTGCATTCCCTTTCAAAACACAGGTGCCACATTGGCCTTGCACCAATCTATTGGTACCAAGACAGTCTTCAGAGAGGCTCCGACAATTGGAAACAATGACTTTCAAATAACAAAGCTTAACTCTTTCAGGACACATGGGTAAACATTATCAGGTCCAGATGCTTTATTCACTTTTTTTGTCTGTTTTTAGACCATTTGAAGCTGTGGCGCTACCATTCCCATTGACAACTTGAGCGTCACCATTTTCCTTTGTATACATTGAGCAGAAGAAAGTATTTGGATAGATTTGAGAGAAAGACCTGGATAGATTTGTCTTCTCTTCTTGCCCAGTCACCAACTCTTATTTTGCAATGGGCCCACATGCTCAGATAGGATCTTTTTACTGTTAATATATTTAAAGAAAATTTGGGGGGATTATTTTACTTTTTTTGCAATCTATCATTTTGAATTTTGTTATATTCTTTTTAACGTTGAAATGAGGAAATTGTTCCTACATTTTTATATTTTGTAGGTCCCTTTTCTTATTCTTTATGGCTTTAACAAGAAACCAAAGCATGATGGGAGTGGAAGGGGGAATGTTGGCTACAGGGTGGTCACACATTACCAGGAGGGTGTCATATGAGGTCTCCTCATGCTGACAGCATGCGAGGAGAGGAGTGCTGATAACCGGTAAATCCACATAGGGGACATCTACACAGATAATCAGAGCACTAATCATCAGTGCAGTCCGTCAGTGCCCACCAGAGACGCCCGTCAGGGCCCACCAGAGACGCCCGTCAGGGCCCACCAGAGACGCCCGTCAGGGCCCACCAGAGACGCCCGTCAGTGCCCACCAGAGACGCCCGTCAGGGCCCACCAGAGACGCCCGTCAGGGCCCACCAGAGACGCCCGTCAGGGCCCACCAGAGACGCCCGTCAGTGCCCACCAGAGACGCCCGTCAGTGCCCACCAGAGACGCCCGTCAGTGCACAACAGTGAAGGAGAAAAAATTACTTAATTTACAAACTTTTAACACAGAAACTAAAGTAAAACTTTAATTTTTTTCCAAAATTTCAGTCTTTTTTTTTTTTTTTGTTTAGTAAAAAAAAAAATAAAAAACCCAGTGGCAATTAAATACCACCAAAAGAAAGCTCTGTCTCAAAAAAATTATAAAAATGTAATTTGGGTGCAGCGTTGCATGTGCTCGCAATTGTCATCTAAAGTGCGACAGCACTGAAAGCTGAAAATTTGCCAGGGCAGGAAGGGGGTCAAAGTGACCAGTAGGCAAGTGGTTAACTGCTTGCCGACCAGCCGCCACTATTTTACTGCATTTACTGCATAGATGCTCATGGCCGACGGTCGTGATGACCGCTGGCCACAAGCGATCGCAAGCACGAGACACAGAACACGGAAGTGTGTGTGTAAACACACATATCCCGGTTCTGTTCTAAGAGGAGTGACAGATCGTGTGTTCCTATTAGCTAGGGAAATCCGATCTGTCACTTCCTCTAGTCAGTCCCCTCCCCCTTCAGTTAGAAACATACATAGAGAACACAGTTAACCTCTTCCCTGCCAGTGACATTTTTACAGTAATCAGTGCATTTTTTATAGCACTGATCGCTGTATAAATGCCAATGGTCCCAAAAATGTGTCAAAAGCGTCCGATGTGTCCGCCATGTCGCAGTCCCGATAAAAAATCACAGATCGCCGCCATTAGTAGTAAAAAATAATAATAAAAAAAATACTATAAATCTATCCCCTATTTTGTAGACGCTATAACTTTTGCGCAAACCAATCAATATACGATTGTTGTGATTTTGTTTTTTATCAAAAATTATGTAGTAAAACACATATCGGCCTAAACTGAGAAAAAATAGCTTTTTTAGGAAAAAAATAAATGGGGGATATTTATTATAGCAAAAAGTACAAAATAGTGTTTTTTTTTTTCAAAATTATCACTGTTTTTGGGTTTAGAGCGCAAAAAATAAAAACCGCAAGGGGCGACCAAATACCACCAAAAGAAAGCTCTATTTGTGCGGAAAAAAGGACGTTTGGAATTTTGTTTGGGTGCAGAGTCATACGACCGCACAATTGTCAGTTAAAGCCACGCAGTGCCGAATCGCAAAAAATGGCCTGGTCATTCAGTAGCCAAATCTTCTGGGGCTGAAGTGGTTAATGAACGATAAAAAAAATAAATAAAAAGAAATCACAATACTGTGACAGCAACATCGTAATCGTACTATGGTGCTGCATTATAGTACTGAATGTGTCACTGCAATGCTCAATAGAATATTTCAGTGATGAATGTAAAGTCACAATGCTGGCTAGAACACCCAAATATCTATGTCGTAAGTTTGATTATGAAATAAAATTCTCCTTCACCCCTCACTAAACGAAACACTTTAAAATGTATTCAGATAAACAATTAACAAAAAAGCAATACTTGATAATTAACGAGTCAGCACTTATCTTTAATTGTAATCCAATAGAAAGTCAGTCAAATTTTTAAATTACATTATTGTTCAAAGTCATTTTCATCAGCAGCCTAAAGTCTGATTGGTGGCTGCAGTAACAAGATTGAATTGTTCTAAAGACAGATTTTCATGCAGACGGCGCTAAAATAAGGTGATATTTAACCACTTGCTGTCCAGGGCAATTTTTTTACACACAAAATCAGCAGTTTTGTCAGAAAACGATAAGACCTGCCAAACATTATATCATTTCTGAAAGCAGAGGCCTTGAAGAATAAAAGAAGGGCTTGTTGCAATGATTTGTCAAACAAATTTTCAGGGAAAAAAACAAAAATGACTTTTAGTGAGAGCAAACACAATATACCGTATATACTCGAGTATAAGCCGAGTTTTTCAGCACATTTTTTGTGCTGAAAATGCCCCCCTCAGCTTATACTCGAGTCAAGCCTTTTTCTGCTGCAGATAATGACATTTTCTAAAACCAACTTTGGGGCCCCATAATGCAAATTTGGTGTGCAAACCCAGTAGAACTAGCACTACAACATATCCAAAGCTGGGGTTCTTAGCACTAAGTGGCCCCGAGATACGGGGCCCCAAAGTCAGTTCGGAAAATGTCATTCTCTTCTGCAGAAAAGTGCTTGACATTTTCCGAACCGACTTTGGGGCCCCGGATCTCGGATATGGGTTTCTTGGATGTGTTCCACTGGGTTTGCACAGAAACCAAACCAACCAAAATTTGGGGTTCCTAGCACTAAGTGGCCCAGAGATACAGGGCTCCAAAGTCGGTCAACTGTGTCCATCCAACTGTGTCCAACTGTGTCATTTCAGGACCCTTTAGGTCCAGAAACCCCAAATTTTGGCTGCAGCTAGGGGGCATTAAGGAACCCTTAACTACCATGTTTGTATTTCGTGGGACCTATGGCTGCAAATGGGCACAGTGAAGCATGCACATGGGCACAGTGAGACATGCACATGGGCACAGTGAGACATGCAAATGGGCACAGTGAGACATGCAAATGGGCACAGTGAGACATGCAAATGGGCACAGTGAGACATGCAAATGGGCACAGTGAGACATGCAAATGGGCACAGTGAGACATGCAAATGGGCACAGTGAGACATGCAAATGGGCACAGTGAGGCTGCAAATGAGCATTGTTGACAGTCTTTTCCACTTACAGTAGCTGCGCATTTCTCACCCTAGGCTTATACTTGAGTCAATACGTTTTTCCAGTATTTCTGTGGTAAAATTAGGGGTCTTGGCTTATATTTGGGTCGGCTTATACTCGAGTATACACGGTACTTCTAATACCCGAATGTTGGTATATAAAAAAGGTGCAGCTTTATGTAACTAGATACCAAACTTGTCAAGACTCATAACTGAAATGGTGACAAATTACAGTAAATACAATTTTCAAAGGTTAAAGCGGGATTCCACCCTAAAGTGGAACTTCCACTTTTAGGAACCCTCCCCCCCTCCGGTGTCACATTTGGCACCTTTCGGGGGGGGGGGTGCAGATACCTGTCTAAGACAGGTATTTACACCCACTTCCAGGCATAAACTCCCACGGGAGTTTACGCCACTTCCTGTCCCGGCAGAAAGCACTGACGATTCTCATTGCGCTGCGCGACTCGCGCATGCGCAGTAGGGAACCGGGAAGTGAAGCCGCAAGCTTCACTTCCTGATTCCCTCACCGAGAATGGTGCCGGCAGCAGCAGAGAGCCGAGCGATTGATCGGCCTCTGCTGCCGACATCGCTGGAACCTGTGACAGATAAGTGTCCATTTATTAAAAGTCAGCAGCTGCAGTATTTGTAGCTGCTGGCTTTAAAAAAAAAAATTTGCAGGTACAATTCCGCTTTAAAAGCCTTTACAGGTTATCATTGTAGATAAGGGGAAACTACACTTTTTTGGGAAAAAGAAATGGCAACAAAAAAATAAAATAATATAGCATTGACAATTGTGACAAGTCATATTGTAACAATGTTTTAAAAACGACTTTTCCTTTCCAATCTGCACCACTGTTATTTTCTGTAAAATGCAATGTGGCTACCTAAAGGCATTATGTACACAGAAAATGTACAGAACGCCCCCAGATACGTCATCCCTTTCTTGTGTGATTGGCTTATGGATTTTCCCAGAAGTCGGCACTAAGATACAAGTCAGGTTTTGGGCATCCCCTGCAACAAAATTGTCATTTTTGGCAAGATACTTCCAAAGGGAAATCACGTCAAAAAGGATGCAGATCTTACCACTTTCCTCAGAGCCCTGCAGGCGCAGCAGCTGATTGATGATTACAAAATTACTCCCATACAGATTCACTTTGCACATGGACACAAACAGCATAAAAGTTAGGAATCTGCAACAAAGTTTGTTAAAATTCCTGCAATGTACCCAGAGGGGAATGTTTTTTTCTCAACAATAGTTGAGTTACTCTTTAAGAGATGCCCTCTAACTGAAGGTACAACAGGAAGCGCAGAAAGTGGACAGAGATCCCTCCAGCAGGACACAGACAGCAAAAAATTATAGGAATTTGAACCGTTCTGTATTCTAAAACGAAATCTACAAAAAAAAAAAAAAAAAAGTTTTGCCTATACATACACTTTAACCATTTGCTGACCACCGAACGTACAAAAATGTCCTGGCTATGTGTATAACAAGCTTAACCACTTCAATACAGGGCACTTAAACACCTTCCTGCCCAGACCAATTTTGAGCTTTCAGTGCTGTCGCACTTTGAATGACAATTGCGCAGTCATGCTACACTGTACGCAAATGAAATTTTTCTAATTTTTTTCTCACAAATAGAGCTTTCTTTTGGTGGTATTTGATCACCTCTGCGGTTTTAATTTTTTGCTAAACAAATAAAAAAAGACCGAAAATTTTGAAAAAAAATGGTTTTTTTTTGTTTCAGTTTCAAAACTTTGTAAATACGTTTTTTCTCCTTCACTGATGGGCACTCATAAGGCAGCACTGATGGGCACCAATGAGGTGGCACCAATGAAGTGGCACTGAGGTGCCATTGATGGGCACTGATAGGCGGCACGGATGGGTACTGATAGGTGGCACAAATTGGCACTGATAGCTGCCACGGATGGGCATGGATAGGCTGCACAGATGGGCATGATAGGGACACAGATGGGCGGCACAGATGGGCATGGATAGGGACACAGATGGGCGGCACAGATGGGCATGGATAGGCGGCGCGGATGGGCATGGATAGGCGGCGCAGATGAGCATGGATAGGCGGTGCGGAAGAGCATGGATAGGCGGTGCGGAAGAGCATGGATAGGCGGTGCGGAAGAGCATGGATAGGCGGTGCGGAAGAGCATGGATAGGCGGTGCGGAAGAGCATGGATAGGCGGTGCGGAAGAGCATGGATAGGCGGCGCGGAAGAGCATGGATAGGCGGCGCGGAAGAGCATGGATAGGCGGCGCGGAAGAGCATGGATAGGCGGCGCGGAAGAGCATGGATAGGCGGCGCGGAAGAGCATGGATAGGCGGCGCGGAAGAGCATGGATAGGCGGCGCGGATGAGCATGGATAGGCGGCGCGGATGAGCATGGATAGGCGGCGCGGATGAGCATGGATAGGCGGCGCGGATGAGCATGGATAGGCGGCGCGGATGAGCATGGATAGGCGGCGCGGATGAGCATGGATGAGCATGGATAGGCGGCGCGGATGAGCATGGATGAGCATGGATAGGCGGCGCGGATGAGCATGGATAGGCGGCGCGGATGAGCATGGATAGGCGGCGCGGATGAGCATGGATAGGCGGCGCGGATGAGCATGGATAGGCGGCGCGGATGAGCATGGATAGGCGGCGCAGATGAGCATGGATAGGTGGCGCGGATGAGCATGGATAGGCGGCGCGGATGAGCATGAATGGGCACTGATAGGTGCCACGGATGGGCACTGATAGGTGCCACGGATGGGCACTGATTGGCATCCATTAGTACAAAACAGTGCTGCCTATCAGTGCCAAACAATAATGCATGCCAATCAGTGATGCCCATTGTGGGCACTGTGTCATCCCTGGTGGTCTAGGGTGGCATACCTTGTGCTGGGCATCCCTGGTGGTCCAGTGTGGGCATCTTCGGGGGGGGGGGGCTGCACTGATAATCGATCAGCGCAGACCCCCCTGTCAGAGGAGCAGCTGATCGGCTCTCCTCTACTCGCGTCTGACAGACTTGCACTGTGATCAGCCGTGATTGGACAGGGCTGATCACGTGGTAAAGAGTCTCCAAAGGAGACTCTTTACCAAGATCGTAGTTGCGGGGTGTCAGACTGACACCCCGCAACAACGATCGCCGTGATGCGCCCCCCTGGGGGCGCGCAGCGCCTCAAAATCCTGAGGACGTCATACGACGTCCTGTCAGGATTTTAAAACCACTTTGCCGCCGTCATTTGACAATGGGCGGGCGGCAAGTGGTTAAAGTATATGTTCACCTTTTGGAACATGTTACATACTTTGCGAATATCTCACCAAAATACTTAATTTTTTGTTGCAGAGCATGCCCAAAATCTGACATGCATCTATCAGACGTGTGGCAAAATCAGTAAGTCAATCACACAGGCAAGAACTTACATATCTGGGGGCATTCCGTACACTGTGTACAGAACACCTCCAGGTAGCCATATTGCATTTCATTTTACAGAAGATTACAAAGCTGCAGATTGAAAAGGAAAGGTCATTTTTAATAACAATTACAATTTGGGTTGCACTTGTATATGCTGAATTATATAATTTTTCTCATTTGCCAATTTATTTCCCCATGAAAGTGGAGTTACCCTTTAAAGTGAGGGGAATTCCCTTTCAGACAGCTGTCACTGTAACATCTTCAACTCTTGTTCTTGTGACAACACCAAGGCCCCTTTCACACAATTTTACTGCGATTTTGCCACGATTTCAAGGAATGCCTGTGTAAGTGGCATCAAAATCGGACCAAAGTAGTGCAGGGACTACTTTGAAGTCGGAACGACTTGAAGTCGTACCAATATGAATGGCTGTCATTGGAAATGATGGGGAACGACTTGTCATGCTACTTTGCAGTCCCAAATCGTAGGACAAGTCGTAGAAGTGTGAAAGGGGCCTTAGGATTTGGATTCCCCCTCCCTTTAATGATAATGGTCACCAGGACAAAACAGGGTAAATCTCCCCAACAAGGACACAGGAAGAAAGACAAAAAAATAAAAAGAAAACTTAAGATTTAATCCCTTCCCCATTCTATCCAAAAAAACAAATTTCTTACATACACTTTAATGTTGTTTGCTCGCAACAAAGAGATGCGTTGAGTATTGGACACCCAGAAAAGTTTGTTTGGCAGTACAGGTGACAAAGTCGAAGTAAGATTCTCTTGAATCATTGTTGCCGAGTTTTTTAATATCTGGTTTCAACCCGGGCTGCTTACACTATATTGTCAAAAGTATTGGAACACCTGTCTTTTCACGCACAGGAAATTTAATGGCATCCCAGTCTTAGTCTGTAGGGTTCAATATTGAATCCCCTGCAGCCTTTAACAGCTTTAATTCTTCTGGGAAGGCTGACCACAAGGTTTAGGAGTGTGTCTATGGGAATGTTCGACCATTCTTCCAGAAGCGCATTTGTGAGGTTAGGCACTGATGTGGACGAGAAGGCCTGGCTCTCAGTCTCTGCTCTAATTCATCCCAAAGGTGTTCTATCGGGTTGAGGTCAGGACTCTGTGCAGGCCAGTCAAGTTCCTCCACCCCAAACTCGCTCATCCATGTCTTTATGGACCGCGTCATGTTGGAACAGGAAGGGGCCATCCACAAACTGTTCCTACAATGTTGGGAGCATGAAAATTCCAAAATGTCTTGGTATGCTGACGCCTTAAGAGTTCCTTTCACTTGAACTAAGGGGCCAAGCCCAACCCCTGAAAAACAACCCCACACCATAATCAGCCCTCCACAAAATGATTTGATCCAGTGCACAAAGCAAGTTCCATAAAGACATTGAAGAGCAAGTTTGGGGTGAATGAACCTGATGGAACACCTTTGGGATGAATTAGAGTGGAGACTGGAAGCCAGGCCCTCTTGTCCAACATCAATGCCTGACCTCATAAATGCTCTTCTGGAAAAATAGTCAAACATTCCCATAGACCAGGGGTGCCCAACCAGTGGCCCGGGGGCCACATGTGGCACGCAGAGCCCTCTGATGTGGCCCGCGACCTCCTGCTCTGGGATGGCGGGTTGGCAAGCCCAGATTGTGTGTTGCCGACCCGCCATCCCAGAGCATCAGTGTTGTTAATGAAGCCGGCGGTAGAGAAAGCAGGTGGCTACAGAGCTGCATAAACCGAAGCTTCCTGTATATCGCTGCCTCCTGTCACAGGCGGAGTGATACCAAATACACTCTGCCTGGGACATCAACAGCCTGCGATACCTGAATGGAAGACTGTTATTAAAGGTAAGTTTATTACTAAAAGCAGTGTATATATGGGCATCTCTCTTCTGCAGTGGTTACTGGGCTGCTTCCAAACAGATCCGCAGGTGCAGCGCAGAACACCTGTGGGTGACCTGCACTGAGCCATAGACGTCTGTTATTACCTGCAGGTGTGGTCAGCTTTCAGAAAGTGCACCACACCTATAGTTGTCGTCCGAAAATACAATACAAATACATTACACATGACCTCACTTCCGATTTTTTTTTCTATCGTACGAGAATTTTCGTGACTTTATTTAGCTATTCAATTTGCTACTTGCGATTATTAACCGAAAACGGCCGTACGATCGGTCGTAGATATTCGGATCGTGTGTACGGGCCATAAGGCAAAGTGCAGCTAACCGCAGGAAGGCCACAGGTGTACTGCACTGCACCTACAGTACAGGTAAACCACAGTGCGTCAGTGTGAAAGCAGCATTAGACCCCTTTGGCAAGATCGGTCCGACCCAATCGGACCCTCCATTCACCTCTATTGAGCCACAGATGTAAAAGGACTTGTGGCCGTATACACCCACCTACCTCCAATCCGGTCCACTAAAAAAACAGAAGGGGGGGGGGATCCGTCCCATTCCATCATGGCAGATCATATCGGAAGGCCTATAGAGTAGAGTGAGCCATGTCCGTGTCCACTCTGCATATGCAGGTTGGCCCATGACCTGTCATCCGCCCGCGACACTCATTGTGGCCCGCGACTGGTTATTATGTCGCTTAAGTGGCCCTCGCTCTTTAAAAGGTTGGGCACCTTTGCCCTAGAAACACTCCTAAACCTTGTGGACAGTCTTCCCAGAAGAGTTGAAGCGGTTATAGCTGCAGAGGGTGGGCCAACTCAATATTGAATCCTATGGACTAAGACTGGGATGCCATTAAAAGATCATGTGCGTGTAAAGGCGGGCATCCCAATACTTTGTGTTTGTAGATGTAGAGTAGTGATATATGTGGGGAAATGCATCTGCCAGCAGGATTACTAGGTTAGCCATCCTCGGAGCCTGAAGGGGCCCTCTTGGCAGGTGTATGATTATCACCTCCCCAGGAGTATAGACCCAGCTGTTGTGTGGCATCAAGATAGCCAGTGAACTGCATTCTAATGCCGATAGCAGAGACTCGATATCCAGAAGAGGTGAGTGAAAACTGTGTTTTCCCAAGCTAAAGACAGTGATGTACATGAAATCCCTAAATTGCAGACCTCCCCAACGTAAGAGTTCAGTGCTAGGCCTGGCACCTATTGTGCCAGTTTATGAAAACTGGAGCATAAATGGAGCTACTGTAACAAGCAGACAATCAGAAACCTTGCAGAGATAAAATATGCAACAGTATTGATTACCAAGGAAAACATCTCTACTTTGCTCCAATTTTCTTTATAGGTCACAAGTTTGACACCAAATAAACAGTTAACATTTAAATAACACTCAAATGTTATTTTTATTAGCAATTTTTTGAGGCCAACAGCTCATTATAACACGTTTGCAGCCTTATTAATTAAAATATTTCAAAGCCTTAAAAAAAGTTTTAAACACACCAATAATAATTTGCATACTGGATAGTTTACTGGATTGCAAACAGCACAAGACAACTTCGTTACAGAGAATGTCCATTTTTTTCCCCGCAATGATTTAATTTAATTTAAATGAAATACAGAGATCCCTCGAGTGACTAATCTACAAATCTCTATATTTCCTACAATAAAAAACATATGGAGAAGCAAGCGTTAAAAAAACAAACAAACAGGACATTTAAATAAAAAAAACAGGATTTGTATTACGTTCCCCATCGAGAAAGACATATCTGTCGAAACTAGTCTGGGAGGGTACGCAGTGACGCCACCACATGACTTAGAGGAGGACGGGCTCCTGTATCTTGCCGGCCGGCAACGTTTTTATGCTTTATGTGCCTTACCATTGGGATCAATGTAAGTGCTTTTTATTTGTTTTAATAAACCGGTGTTACCAGATTTACGCTATGGGCTGCCTTTTTTCCTCCATTCCCCATATGGACCGCATGTGATCAAGTGGACCCCCAATACTTAACCACTCAGAGTATCAAAACGAGGATTGGCGACTCGTGGGATGAGGAAATCGCAGACTCGTGTTTTTCATGTTATAGCAGAGCTCATTTACCTCTGCTTTCTGGTAAGCAGTTAATGTATGAGGGTGTCGGGCACTGTGTTCATCACTATATACGATACAAGTCACTGAGGTGTTTTTTCCTTCTACTTACATTCGGATGCCAGGATCACCTTGCCTGTATTACTGCTTCAACCTGAAGAATCCCTTGATTGCTATTTGGACTTTTTGAGTCATCTATTTTTTATTGTGGGGACTGGTTACTGTGTGGACAGAGACTCGGACCTCTTGTCACTGTTGAGGGTGACTAAGTGTGGCTAAGGTTCTCACCATTGGGTCATCCTATGTGTTGGGATACACTCAGCCTCAACATTTATAATAGTTATTTTTATGTAATTGTATTTTTATTTGCTATTGGCGCAGCTCCTTTTTTATTCTTTGTATTACGCACTGTAAAATCCTTCTCTTGGATTCTCTTGAGGGAAGCCGGCCATACATTTATCAATTCCTCCATCCACACTATATGGCACAGATAGACCAATCTCCTGCTGCTGTCATTGTATTTTGACTTACAGCCCTGCCATTCAATTGGATGCAGCCACTGTTCAGCTTACAATTTTCCATCCAGCTTCTTCAATTTTTCAATTAAGGGATTTAGAGCCAAAGGCAACCAAAATATTTGAGATTCAGTGTTTGGCCAGCATTAATGTTTGGGCTATACTGCAGCCTACAGGAGGAGGACTCATCAGCCTGCCTTATGCCCTGTACACACGGTCGGATAATCCAATGGAAAAAGTCAGATCGGAATATGTTGTCAGAAAATCTGATCGTGTGTGGGCTCTAGCGGGCTTTTTCCGTCGGAATTTCCGATGGAAAAAATTTGAGCGCAGGATCTAAAATTTTCCGACAGAAAAATCCACTCTGATTTTTTCCGATCGTGTGTATAGAATTCCGACGCACAAAGTGCCACGCATGCTAAGAAGAAATTTGGAGACGAAAGCTATTGGCTATTGGCCTCTACGTAGTCCCATCGTACGTTTTATACGTCACCTCGTTCGGAACGATCGGATTTTCCGACAACTTTGTCCAACCGTGTGTGTGCAACACAAGTTTTGAACAAAATCCGACGGATTTTGTGGTCGTAATGTCGGACCGTGTGTACGGGGCATTCGTTTTGTATTCAAGCTGTACCAATGATCATAAACACAGGGGTAGGACCTGTGTTCTCAAGAAAATAATTTTACATTGAGTGTTATTTCCCTTTCTTGTAAATTGAGGGACACGGGAAGCCTTAAACTGTTGGAATGTTCAAAAGCAGCCAAACGCAGGCGTGGACAACACAACAAACCCATAAAAGGTCCAAGAAAATAACTCCAAAAGCCAGGCTGCGAACACCTGTGGCAGAAACCTGCAATCGAAAAGATGAAACTCCAACTCCAGTGATGTAGAGAAGAGTCTTGATATATGAAAGAAAAAAAAAAATCAAAGAAAAGACCCATTTACATCTAGCGTTTCACAAACACTTTTTTTTGTGCCACACGCATAGGGCAGTCCAATAATTTCAATGGGCTGCCCCACCCACAATAATATTTTTTTGTGAATTTTTTTACTGTGCTTTTTCCACGTTTGCTGCATGTTCTTGCATGTGCCAAAACGTGTGTCTGTTTGCTGCCTTTGGGGTGCCATTAACACTAAATAGCACAGCAAACGCGCCACACATTTTTACAGTACTTGAATCAAAAAAGGGTTGGCAACTCGGATGCTCTTGAATAAAAGTCATAGATGGACTTTGTAGTTTTGCATTGAACTTTTTTTCAGTTTTTTAAAAAAAAATCAATAAAATAGAATTTGTAAAAAAAAAGAGAGACAGGGGACAGAGTGTTTTCATCCTATAATATGTGACACAATAAGGACCTACATAGAAGTACAGTATAACTAAATAATATTTTAACCACTTAAGGACCAAGCCTGTTTTTCAGACTCTGTGTTTTCGTGTTTAAAACATTTTTTTTTGCTAGAAAATTACTTGGAACCCGCAAACATTATATATTGTTTTTTTTCCAACACCCTAGAGAATAAAATGGCGGTCATTGCAATACTTTTTTCACACCGTATTTGCACAGCGGTCTTACAAGCGCACTTTTTTTGGAAAAAAAAACACTTTTTTGAATAAAAAAAATAAGACAACAGTAAAAAATTTTTTTATATTGTGAAAGATAATGTTACGCCGAGTAAATTTATACTCGTGTCATGCTTCAAAATTGCGCCCGCTTGTGGAATGGCGTCAAACATTTACACTCAAAAATCTCCATAAGCGACATTTAAAAAATTCTACAGGTTGCATCTTTTGAGTTACAGAGGAGGTCTATGGCTAGAATTATTGTTCTCGTTCTACCGATCGCGGTGATACTTCACATGTGTGGTTTGACTACCGTTTTCATATGCGGGCGCTACTCGCGTATGCGTTCGCTTCTGCGCACGAGCTCGTCGGGACGGGGTGTTTTAAAAAAAATGTTCTTATTTATTTTACTTGAATTTATTCATTTTTACACTAAAAAAAAATGGATCACTTTTATTCCTATTACAAGGAATGTAAACATCCCTTGTAATAGAAAAAAGCATGACAGGTCCTCTTAAATATGAGATCTGGGGTCAAAAAGTCCTCAGATCTCATATTTGGACTTATCCTTCTTTACAGGAGTGTTTACGATAGTTTATCTCGGTTGTGGCAGCAGCTGCTGCCGTTACCGAGATATCCCTCTTCAAAGTCAGGACGTATATATGTACATGAGGCGGTCGGTAAGTGGTGAGATGCAGATTTAAAAAATAATAAAAATAAATTTTTTACTTCAATTATTATGTTATAGCTTATCAGAGGTTTAAGTAATTTGTTAACACGTACATTAAAATAGTCCATTCCAGCTGGAAATTGTGCCTTTTCTAAATTGCAAGGTACATATATCACAAATGATCTATAGCAAATGTAGAAAGTGACTCAAATCAGGAGGCAGTTCTCAGCGTGTGAGTAAATGTGGAGGGTGATATAGGAGGAGATTCCTGTCCCGTCATCAGCCAGGGATCATGCATGGCTTGTACCCATGTGGTTTATCTCACTGCATACAGTCAGCAACACGTTCATACATGCTGCTTGCTTAGTTTGCTAATTCAATTAACTCCTCCACTAGGGACATCACTGCAGCGAAAGCCAGAAGCGGCAACCATGACTAAGTGGCTTGCATTCAGCTTTGTTAGGAGAGAGAACAATCTGCTGGCGCTTCAATTAACTAGCAGCCTTATACTATTAAGATGTGCTGAGCACAATAGTTAATTATTAATAGTACAGGGCATTATAAGGCTTTATTTATATTGTGTGAACCGATTAGAGAGAGCTGTCTGGTCAGAGAATGCTTGCTTAGTCAGCACTTGGAAACTTATTTCCTCTGTGCATGTTAGCAAAGACCACGGGGACAATATCTAGCTGCAAAAACATTACTCACCAGAAACTGAGCAGAAGGGTGCAGGTCTGACGTAGTAAAAGTAGTTTTAATTGACAAAATGACAAACTCTCTTACATCAAATTTAATACTGGATCACTTTACCGGGATGATCAGGATAGCTGCTGCCAGTGGCGTAAAGATCAGCAGCGATGAACACAGATGAAACCGGCGTGTAGTTGGAGCTGTCTACGCCTAGCAGGACCCACTTAAAGCAGAATGAAACTCTCCCAATCAACATTAACTATTCTAATCCTTATGCTGCTAGCCTTAGTAAATAGATAGTAAGGTATATTACATTTACTTGTTTTCATAGTTTCATAGTTAGAAAGTTTGAATAAAGACACCAGTCCATCCAGTTCAACCTGAGCGAGTGTCTACAATTGTCCCTATCCCTGTACATTGCACACTCACATTGGTCCCTACCCTCAAGGAGCCCACAATCCAAGGTCCCCATTCATATACTAGGGCCAATTTTTGGACAGAAGCCAATTAACCTACCTGCATGTCTATGGATTGTGGGAGGAAACCGGAGTACCCGATGGAAACCCGAGTACCCGAGGGCTTTCACACTGGAGCGGTGCGCTGGCAGGGCGTCGGAAAAAGTCCTGCCAGCAGCTTCTTTAGAGTGGTGAACTCACCGCTCCTTCCCATTGAAATCAATGGGGCAGCGCTGCTATACCGCCGACAAAGCATTTTGTGGGTGAATTTAACCCATTTTCGGCTGCTAGCGCGGGGGGTTAAAACCGCCCGATATCGGCCGAATAGCACCGCTAAAAAGATGGTAAAGCTAACAGCACAGTGTGAAAGGGGTCTTACAGTGGTTCAGAAGTCAAAAGGTTTTTACCGTAATGTATTACCTTCATTAAGATAAAAAAAAAAAAAAAAAAAAAAAAACTTTCGACTAGCTGTTTGTTCCCTCCCACTCCCAAAATATTCGTCCTACATTGATCCAGTGCTGTGCCTGTCTACAGCACAGCTGGTCTCTTCTCACAGGACAGATTTTTAGCAGCGAGAGCCATTGGCTCCTGCTGATGTCAATCAAATCCAGGAGGAAGTGAGGGGTTTGGCCAAGTCGCACTCTGTGTGTGTGTGTATGGACACACACAGTCTGGCTCGGGAGCGAGCCTGCACATGTGCACCACCGCACACAGCTTGCTATAGGGGCACATTCAGGAGAGGAGAAGGAGCAGCCAGTGCCAGCAGGGGACCCCAGAAGAGGAGGTTCAGGGCAAGGATATTGCAAAGAGCAGGCAAGGGTAAAGCTCTTTTTTTTTTTTTTGCCTAAAATGAAAAAATATTTTAAGATCACTTTAGCTTCTGCTTTAAATGTATAAACAGTCAGAATCCACAAGACAGGGCAATGCAATCGAGAAATGGGGTGGAGCCTCCAAAAATGCATGTTAAACATATCTGTGTTCAACATTTTCCTAACTCTGTCATTGCCATCTATACTCTCTTAACAGTTCTTCACTTTATGGTCTCCATAAAGAAATTCCAGTCAAATTCTAAATACTGCTAAAACTTACTCCCACCCTCATTCTAAGCGTATTCTATCTACTCAGTAAAAAGAAAGATGGCTATACTTAACTATTCTGAAGTTGCTCTGGTCTGGCCATATGATCAGGTCCCAGCACCAGCTTCAGTGTAGTGGAGGGACAGCCGACAATGGCTGGTCCATAGTGAGTCTATGGGTGACATCATTGCCAAGGCTCTGTAGCCGTTGTCGCTGTCTCTCCTCTACACTGAAGCCAGCGCTGAAATCTGATCAAATGACCAGACCAACTTCAGGATAGTTAAGTATAGCCATCTTTCCTTTCACAGGACAGATAAAATAGTCTTAGAATGGGGACGGGAGTAGGTTTAGCCCTAGAATTTGATTGGAATTGCACTTTAACCATTACAGTGCCTTGAAAAAGTATTCACACCCCTTGAAATTTTCCACATTTTGTCATGTTACACCGTAAATGTATTTTATTGAGATTTTATGTGATAGGCCAACACAAAGTGGCACATAATTGTGAAGTGGAAGGAAAATGATAAACGGTTTTCCAAATTATTAAAAAAATGAATAATTGAAAAGTGCATTTGTATTCAGCCCCCTTTACTCAGATACCCCTAACTAAACAATTGCCTTCAGAAGTCACCTATAATTAGTAAATAAGAGTTCACCTGTGTGTAATTCAATCTCAGTGTAAATACAACTGTTCTGTGATGACCTCAGAGGTTTGTTAGAGAACCTTAGTTAACAAACCGCATCATGAAGACCAAGGAACACACCAGACAGATCAGCGATAAAGTTGTGGAGATTTTTAGGTTTTAGGTTATAAAAAAATATCCCAAGCTCTGAACATCTCACAGAGCACTGTTCAATCTATCATCCAAAAATGGAAAGAGTATGGCATAACTACAAACCTACCAAGACATGGCCGTCCACCTAAATTGATAGGCGGGGCAAGGAGAGGATTAATCAGAAGCAGCCAAGAGGCCCATGGTAACTCTGGAGGAGTTTGCAGAGATCCACAACTCAGGTTGGAGAATCTGTCCACATGACAACTATTAGCCGTGCACCCCACAAATCTGGCCTTTTTGGAAGAGTGAAAAGAAGAAAGCCATTGCTGAAAGAAAGCCATAAGAACATGTGGAAGAAGGTGTTCTGGTCAGATGAGACCAAAATTTTACTTTTTGGCCTAAAAGCAAAATGCTATGCTTTGCGGAAAACTAGCACTGCACATCACCCTGAACACACCATCCCCACGTGAAACACGATGTTGGCAGCATCATGTTGTGGGGATGCTTTTCTTAAACAGGGACAGGGAAGCTGGTCAGAGTTGATGTGAAGATGGATGGAGCCAAATACAGGGCAATCTTAGAAGAAAACCTGTTAGAGTCTACAAAAGACTTGAGACTGGGGCGGAGGTTCACCTTCCAGCAGGACAACGACCCTAAACATACAGCCAGAGCTACAATAGAATGGCTTAGATCAAAGCATATTCAGGTGTTAGAATGGCCCAGCCTAAATCCGATTGAGAATCTGTGGCAAGACTTGAAAACACGACTTCACAGACATTCTTCATCCAATCTGACAGAGCTTGAGCTATTTTGCAAAGAAGAATGGGCAAAAATGTCACTCTCTAGATGTACAAATCCGGCAAAGACATACCCAAAAAGACTTGCAGCTTTAATTGCAGCAAAAGGTGGTTCTACAAAATATTGAATCGGGGGGCTGGATACAAATGCACGCCACACTGTTCAGATATTTGTAAAAACTGTTTAAAACAATTTATAATTTTCCTCCCACTTCACAATTATGTGACACTTTGTGTTAGCCCATCACATAAAATCCTAATAAAATACATTTACGTTTTTGGTTGTAACATGACAAAATGTGTAAAATGTCAAGGGGTATGAATACTTTTTCAAGGCACTATATATCAGATTGCACACTGGCAGCATCCAAATAGTGATAGTGCTTGCAAAGGGACACCTGACTAACAAGGGTTATTTAGTAGGGCCAAGATCAAACCATAGTAACCAATGTACAATTCAGCATGCATTGTTCTGACCTTGGTCAACTGAACTGTGAGTGGTTGCTGCTGGTTCTCATTTTTGTTACATTAACAAGTCTTCCTGGCTAGAGGCGTCTCAATATGGAAGCATCAGTTCCATATTTAACCAGCACTTCCTACATTGTGTTCAGTGTGTCACCAAGATGGCTACTGCATGTTAAAGAGGAAGGATGAGCTCAGGCGTGTTCGAATGGTCCACGTGCAGAGCCCGCCAGGAAGTCGGTGCAGCGCTGCGCTAATCACAGGCAGTGAGACATTGCCCTGATGTGCGGCTGCAAAGATCGGGCAATGTCTCAATGCCTGTGATTAGCGCATCGCTGCGCCGACTTCCTGGTGGGCTCTGCACGTGGACCATTCAAACACGCCTGAGCTCATCCTTATTAAAGAGGAAGTAAACCCTAATGGGTTTACTTCCTTTGTTTCCCTGCAAAGGTAAAGCATAATGGGCTACTATGCATTGCATAGTAGCACATTATGTGTCACTTACCTGACACAGGAGCCTGCGATGTCACCGCTGTCCCCTCTTCTACAGAGCATCCATCTTCTTTGCGGGTATCGTGGCTCCGGCGCTGTGATTGTCCGCAGCCACAATGACGTCACTCCCGCGCATGCGCACGGGATCTGCCACTAACGGCATATCGCTGTTAGCAGCAGCATGCTCAGTGCGCCTGTGCGGCGCTGTCTATGGCGCATGCAGTGCCTATCTTTTTGCAAATATCTCCTAAACCGTGTAGGTTTAGGAGATATTTCTTGGACCTACAGGTAAGCCTTAATCTAGGCTTACCTGTAGGTCAAAGTGGACTGTAAGGGTTTATAACCACTTTAATACCACCTGGACTAAAAGAAACAATTAAATTCTCTTATTGTGGGTGTAATTGCAACTATTGTATTTTCAAATAAGGTCAGTAAAGATACTTTTGAACATAAAAACACACGCCTCATGGAGGTGTTTTTCTCCGAGTACTTGTTCTTTCAGAGAAATGCTTTGCCCACTCCAATAAGAACTACTTTGTGGATACCACTGGTCACATCACTGTACTGAACAAGGACTTAACAAGATGGCTGCCTTAGCGGTCTGCAAATGTCAGGTCCACTTTCAAAGGCGATACCTCAACAGTGCAGATATTAAAATCAAAGCCATCTTCCGTGACTGGAAATTAAAAGCCCAATTTTGCTGTGTGGCAGTGAGAGGAATAAATGTGCACAGGGCCTCGTTACTTCTCTCTCACTGATTCAATTACCTGATTCCAATTCCAGTCCTCTGGGTGATTTCTCTCCCACAGGCTTTGCTTCCAAGGCTTCCCACTCTCACTAGATCTGGCTCTGTACTCTGCATCCTTGTCCTTATCTCACAATATCAGTGCATAAACTGCCGCCATGCTAAAGCCGAGATAGCAGCTACTGATCCAGGGTTTATGTTGTGCCTGCTGCATGTCTTAAAGTGATACTAAAGGATCGTTTATTTTTTTTAAATAACAAACATGTCATACTTACCTCCACTGTGCAGCTCGTTTTGCACAGAGTGACCCCGAACATCCATTCCTGGGGTCCCTCGGCGGCTCCTCCCCACATTAGATAACCCCCTTGGAGAAGCGCTCTCCCTAGGGGGTTACCTTGCGGACCCGCTCCCGAGTCCAGCATTCAGCATACATAGAGGCCGAGCGCAGGACTCGGCCCCTGCCCCCAGGTCATTGGATTTGATTGACAGCAGCGGGAGCCAATGGCTGCGCTGCTATAAATCTATCCAATCAAGAGCCAGGAGACCGTGGAGAGAGGGACGGCGAGGACGCGCCGATGGAAATTTGGGGCTTTGGTAAGTAAACCGGAGGGGGGGGGCAGGGGGCCAGTGACTGCAAGGTGTTTTTTCACCTTAATGCATAGGAACACAAGCCTTTACAACCCCTTTAACTCCCATATTTAACCCGCTACACTGTTCTTTATACCCTCTAATGATTCTTATATCCCTCTACGTTTTCATTGTTTTACATTAAAGCGGAGTTCCAGTCCCCCAATTCGAAAAAACTCTAACTTGATTCACTCTATATGCACTCTTTAGATAGTGTTATTCATGGAGTCCTTTTTATTTATGTTAATAAAAGTACCTGGATCTCGGAAGCTGACAGGGTCCATCTCCACTGTGGGTATCTGAAGCCCTCTATCTATCCGGGAATTGGTGCTGCTGGCTACCAAGCATGCACCTCCCGATCTTGTGCCTGCGCAGTAATGCCACCATGCGGCACTCCTTCCTCCTGAGTCCTAACGCGTTGCCATAGCGGCACCGGCGGACGTTCCCATCAATTATCACGAGATTTCGGCACTAGGCAATTTGCAAGGACTCCTGGGATACATGACACCGCTATCCCAGGAGCCCTTACGAATCGCCTAGTGATGTAATCGCCTAGGCGGGACTGTCGGAAGTGCAGGAGAAAGAAGATAATTAAAGGTATTTCCAAAAGACTTCTAGAAGAAATGGACCGAAGGCTGCTCCTGCTATTGCTTGAAAATGCTCAACTTCATTGCCAAATGTCTCATGTTATTTTTAGCCCCATCATCCTCTCAGGCAGAGTTGTCAGGAGCATCCCAAAGTATTCTACATACCTTTGCATATGCTGATTTTTAATAAACACTTTTTTGAGCCTGGTTTAGATTTCCACTGATTTCCAATAATTCAAATTCAGAATTTCAAATTTCACAAAATTTTCAAAAGTTTAGCCAAACTACAACTGATCAGACTTTTTTCGAAATTTGCGCATCTCTGTTGCTGACCCTTCTCCACTATATCACAAACAACACAAATTAAATAGTGTGTTTGGTATCACTTTAACGTTTCTCTACAATCACCTTTAGATCTACCAACAAGCATGTACAAGGGACAACCTGTATTGGATACAGTTTAATTAGATAGATTAGGCAGGTCTTCATACAACTTGATTACACAAAGATTGTACAGTGAGACTGTAACATGTATGGTGACCTTTAAAAGGTAGCAGTTTTTTGTTTAGATGTACATAGGAAAACACAGGTGTCAAGGGATGGTTAAATCAGGAAACCGCCAGAGCACCCGAGGTGGCGGGAGACAATATAGTTTGATCCATTTAAATGCTTCAAAGAGACACAACTCTATTATAAATGGAATGAAAAGCCAATGATCAGACAGTGTTTGAGGTTTCCCAGCAGATGTGCCTAGAAGGGGGTACGAGGAATTCTCATTGTATGCTGTTCCACTAATGAACAACATACATCTCTAGATATATTCATTGCTCTGACACCAAGCAGCCGCTCTCGCTCCTCCCTCCCTCGTGGCGAAGTCTGGAGGCACAAGTGTTTTTATTTTCCCAGTATACCAGTGTTATGTAGATGCTTATTGCTTTTTATCTCTTAATTACGTTTCTACTACCATCTGAGACGGCCTATTTTTACCTGTAGCTGTTTTCTGCAGCAAGACATCAATTAACGCAACCTGAAATAGACTCTCTCCGAACCCCTATTTATAATCGCCCTCTACCAGCTGAGCACAACCTTGTCCGTAAACCCTGACTGGCAAACGCACAACCCAGGTACACACCACAGTAAATTATCTCTTATTTTCTCGATTAAAAAAGGGCTCCATGGGACTTCCCTTCAGTGACAAGAAGTTGGCTTATATTAATAACAGTTTTGTGATGGACTATTTACCAAGAATCCTGGTGATCTCACAGAAAGGACTTGAAGTCCAAGAGTTTATTTGGTGACCATATCAAGATTTCAAAATAGTGCTGTGCAACATTCATACACTGCATCATTTTTATTTATTTATATATATATAATATATATATATATATATATATATATATATATTATATAAATATATATATATATATAAAAATACTCAAAATATCCATACTTCAGAATGTCTTTAACTGATGTGCAAAAACAAATCAGTTTGCGGCTATACGTTATACAACAACAATGTGTAAAGCAATCAGAATTCCTCTGTGAGTTGAGCAAAGAGTTCCACCAACAATATTATGATGCTATCATAATGTGCAAAAAAAGTAATTCAAAACCTTTTAGCTTCCAGTATGTACTGCCCACACTCCTGCCAGTCAGTTCCACCACCATTCACAATCCACACTCACCTAATATGTTGACCTATTAAAACTACAGATCGAACATTTTCCCCTTTAAAGGGGTCCTATTTGCCTTCCTTAGATCTCCGAACTCCTCACCTGGGCCCCTGTTATCCTTGCAGCAATGAGGTATAAATGGATCAAGGTAAAACCACCACCATCTCCATCCAAAAGATATTAAAACGAAATATTAGAGAATAAGAGACGGAAACAAGGATGAAAAAAATCTAGGAAGTCGTGACCATTAAACCGGAATAAAATAAGTGAATGGAAGACACCAGATGAGGAGTAAACTGACAGTGACCGTGATGATCAGTGGAGGGTAGTAGTGTACAAACTGAGAAAAAATTTTACTTTATTTCCTGCAACCATGGATTGTGGTTGACGGGAATCCCTCCCGATGAGCCATTGTGTTGTTCTTTGAAGCTGTTCTTGCCTGGAGAACACCGATTATTTGCATGGAAAATACGGCAGGCTGATTGTACCCAAGTTGATTGATCGATCATGGATCGATGGTTTGAACTTGGCTGGTTCAGAAGGTCAATTTAAACAGTCTATGACCGGTGTTCTGTTGATTTGTGTCCTCCGCTGAAAAGTGCCCACGCATGTGCAGAATGGAAGGGCACTCCAGCTGATTAACCAATCAGCTGGCGTGACATCACCGTAGCACATGCACACATTATAGGAGGCTTTTTTCAACGGGAAATACCATTTCACAAGCACAATTGAAAGCTATGCAAACAGCGGGGGGGGGCACCGAATTTGTCATATTGTGCCTCGCTGTTGCGGCGCGTGTTTACAGTGTGCTCAAGGTCAGGTTATGTCTGTGTTACAGGGTGGGTTTTGCCTGTGTCTAAGGGACGGGTTGCAACACAGACAAATCCCGCCCTTCAGCACACCCACAACCTGCCCTGCAACAGCTGGGCTCAATCTGACAACTACGCTCTTTGTTAGCTTTCAATTATGCCTGTGAAATGGTATCTCCAGTGGAAAAAATCTCCTACGATGTGCGCTATGGTGACGTCATGCCAGCTGATCAGTAAATCAGCTGGAGTGCCCTTCCGTTCTGCGCATGTGTGGGCACTTTTCGACAGAGGGCACTTTGCCAGAACACCGGGTTTAGTTAAAAAAAGAGATGACAATGGATTTGTGATACCCTCCATATCTATATATAGAAACACTTTTTTTTTACCTTTACAACACTGATTTCTATAATGGTTACCATTCGTGTTACTAGCAAGTGCAGCTGATAAAGTGCTTCCTATTTGGTTCCACTTGCCTAACACAATTGGTTACAAGAGAATCTATATAATATATTTTGTATACCACCCCCCACCCAAGTGTCAGCTGATCTGGTGACAGGAGTCCTTTTTTTTGTGTGTTGCTATACTTTGAGCCCAACCCAGTAAGATGACACACCCCCAGGGGTTGTGTCCATGATAGCTCATATGCAGGGCATTAAATGCCACTTAATGCCATTCAACTAGGTAGAAAAGCTCCGTCTAGTAGATAAGTGGCTTTTCTGTGGGGATCAGTGCCACATTGAAGGTGAGAATTGTAGCAGTAGCAATGGGTAACCTGGAATTCTGCTTTAAGAAAGACCCTTGTGAAATTAAAGTGGAGGGCCACCATAAAAAAAAATAAAAAATAAAGAACATTAATATTGTTAAAAAAAAAAAAAAACATTTTTTACCTTACCAGAAATACCTGTTGCTAGGCAGTCTTCCTAATCTGCCTCCTTCCTACTCCACGGTGATCTTCGGTCTTCTATCCTCCTCCGCGTTGTCTTCTGGGTAATGGGGAGCGCTGTGTTCTGGGAACTGTGTGTTCCCTAACACAGCGCATCCCATTCACAAAGCGCTGCGTGACTCGCGCATGCGCAATAGGAAACGGCAGTGAAGCCGCAAGGCTCCACTGCCTGTTTCCCTTAGTGAGGATGGCGGCGCTGGGACCCGAGAGCCAAGGGACATGTCGGCCTCGGCGGCAGACATCGCAGGTGCCCTGGAAAGGCAAGTCTCCTTATTAAAAGTCAGCAGCTACTTTTTTTTTTAGCTGCTGACTTTTAAAAAAAAATTTTTTACAGCTGAAACACTGCTTTAAGTCCCATAAATAAATACCCATTGCTAACTTACTGTAAAATCATTCAGATGGATTCAGACACCTGTAGCGCCATAAACCCTGGGGGCGGCTGAATTCTTTCTGGGCTTACCGATTACCTCCACCAGCTCGTACTCGTTGTTCTTGTCTAGGGGTTCCCAGGGTTAATACCCAGTAATTGCAGAGACTGACACTTGAATTCCTGTTTAAGATTTTTATTAGCGTAAAACGATAAACAGAACACAGTCTCTCAGTTGGGAATAGTGGGTAAGGGTGATGAAGCTCAGGCACTTTAGAACTGCTCACATTCAGTAAATGTCTCTCTCTAAGGCCCCTTTCACACTGGGGCGGGGAGCCGCGGTGACGGTAAAGCAGCGCTATATTTAGCGCTGCTTTACCGTCGTTTTAACCGCGGTATTCGGCGGCTCGCGGTGCGGTTTTACCCCCCGCGAGCGGCCGAAAAAGGGTTAATCACCCCCGCAGAGCGCGGCGGTATTGCCGCGGTTTTACCGCGGTTTCCCATTCAAATCAATGGGAAGGAGCGGTATAGGAGCGGTGAACACACCGCTCCTATACCGCTCCAAAGATGCTAGCAGGACTTTTTTTGCCGTCCTGCTAGCGCACCGCTCCAGTGTGAAAGCCTGCCGGCTTTCACACTGGAGTTAAAGGGGCCGGATTTTTTCAGGCGGTGAACAGGCGCTATTTTTAGCACTGTACGGCCTGAAAAACGCCCCAGTGTGAAAGGGGCCTAAATGATCCAAGGAGTAGCCACTCGCAACTGGATAGTTTGACTGTTGGATAAATCCTAGCAGCCAACAAGTGATTGTAGATTAACAAAGTCTCTGCCATAGACTTGGTTGTGAAACTTTCAGATAAACGCAAAAGTCTCTCTCTGGAACTTTCGTTGTAACTGAAGGATAGCTTAGGAACTTTTCTTACAGCACCTGTATCTTGCATCCGGTCCGGCAATACCGTAAGAAATGCGGATTCAATTAGTGTCCATACAGCTCAGCTTCCAGGCTCTTACCAAGCAGCCAGCCTTGTGCGTGGCCCTCCTCCGAAGAGTCCTCCCCTGGTTGCATGTAGAGTTGCTGGGCCTCTCCAAAACCTGAGATGGCACCGTAACACTTCAGAATCCTCCTTCCAGTTACTGTGCCTCGAACCAGCCAGTTCCGAGGCTCGGAAACGGATGGTTCAGCACCTCAGGCCATGAGGGCCTCTGGGGCTGGTCAGGAGGACCAGGATCATGGAGTCAGCAACAACTTCTGGATCGGAACCCAGAACCACGTGACCTCAGCACCTTAAGTACCCCCCTCTCGGAATACACAACGTGACAAACGTACCCACTGATTGGCTCCGAGAGAAGATTGGTACCCAATGCGTCCAACCAAACTGCGTTCTAAGACCTGTCACAGGCGCTCACCCACCTACGAGCAGGAAGAACCTCAATACAGTCCAGCCAAACTGATGCCAAAGCATAAACTAGAACAATTAACCCCAAAACTCAGCTATAGTTCTGGGCAAAAACAAAATTTACATGCATAGCGCGCACTTTGAAAAAGTTCCGGCGCTACACACCTTTTTCCAATTTTGTGACAGACTGGTTGCCAAGAAACCATGTATAATATTACCGTCGCACAGGTTCCTAGAAAAGGCAAGAAGTAAACGGGTGCTGAAGTAACTGTAAGCCGAGGACTGGAACCATAAGCTTAAGTATATGTCGCCAGGACATCAGAGATCCTTGAAAGTCCAAGGTTTTATTTGGTGATCACATTACAGTATTAAGTGCAACGTTTCAGGGCCACAAAGGACCTCTTCGTCAGTCTGTGATACACATCAGATGCCTGATGAATGGGGTCCTTCGTGGCCCCGAAATGTTGCATTGAATACTGAGATATGGTCACCGATTATTTGTTTGTGATTATAGTAACCAAGAAAATTACTCCCGCTAATTGTCCGTGGAGAATAACTATGGCTTTTCCAGTACTATTGCCCTTGGTATGATGGTGCCTGGTAGTCAATAATATGGCTGTCGTTGGTCCTAATGAATTAAATGCAGGCTGAGTGGGTATTTAAGGTATGAAGATGGCAGTAATCTGTATCCCTTTCATAAAGTCACAGTGAATGTGAAGAAACGCGGCAAAACAGAGCCTGCTGACGACATCACACCACCTGGAAGTACCTGCTGAATTGGAGATGCTGCTGTCTTACACTTAAAGGGGGCGCATGTTCCTTAATGCTATATGAAGGCTTTTAAGGTGGTGCACTGCTGGATTTCAGTGCACCTCATGGGAGTGTATTTAATATTAGGTTTTAAGAAATTGGCCATTGATTGTAAACAGTACAACACTATATTTAGTTTTCATTTCTTTTGAGTGGAGATGGTGGTGGTTTTACCTTGATCCATTTATACCTCACTGCTGCAAGTATAAGAGGGGCCCAGGTGAGGAGTTCGGAGATCCAAGGAAGGCAAATAGGACCCCTTAAAGGGGAAAAGGTCCGATCTGTAGTTTTAATAGGTCAACATATTAGGTGAGTGTGGATTGTAAACGGTGGTGGAACTGACTGGCAGGAGTGTGGGCAGCACATACTGGAAGCTAAAAAGGTTTTGAACTACTTTTTTTGCGCATTATGATAGCAGCATAATATTGTTGGTGGAACTCCCTTTGTTCAATTCACAGAGGAATTCTGATTGCTTTAAACATTGTTGTTGAATAACATATAGCAGCAAACTGATTTGTTTTTGCACATCACTTTGCAAAAAACTTTGTTATTTTGAGTATTTTATTTTCATATACACAGTGTATATGTGTGTAGCGCTGGTATTTTTGCCTTATGTCATATAATGTTAAGCAATGGACAATGCTATAAATTGGTATTTGGCACCATCTAGTGGCCTAATACAGAAGGAACTTTGTCTAGTTTCTGGTTGAAGAACATAGAGAAATGTTACAGGAAGTGACTCATTGTTTACAAGAACTTATCTACCCACAATGCCAAGTGACCTACCCAGGAACACCCAGTACTGACCTGCATGCTGGGTAGGGTATAAAAGACCCCACGCATCCATTTTTTGTCTCTTCTGGACACATGGCCTGCCTACAAGGATCTGTGAGGAGGTGTCCCAGAGAGCACAGCCTGCAGCAACTGTGGAGCGGAACAACCAGCGACTCTGCCTCATACCTGTGTGCTGAAGAGACAGTGTGACCGGATCGGGAAGGATCCAGAGACACCTGACGGAGCCATTTGAGGGTCCCAGTCTTCTTACAGAACGAAGCAGTGTGACGGCGCTGACTGGCAGCAGGGCTGAGACACAGCAGAGCGGAGGATTCCAGTTATCCGGACCTGGTGCGGCGAGAGGGCTGTTGCCCACAGTTCATTAACACACTTTTACACACTTAGACTCATACCACAGTGTTGCTGGGACCTGTAGTCCCGCAGAGGAGGTTCCACTTTATTGGACTGAGTTCAAGCAGGCCTCAAGCCTATACTTCACGAGAACTGACACTGCGTGATTTAGAGACAACTACACCGGAGGCAGTTCTAAGTGTGCTACACCACAAGAACAGTTCCAATACTTGAATGAATGAATGAATGATTTGTATAGCGCTGCAACTGCGAACTGAATCGCCTCGAGACTTAGCCTACACTATTCTTTGCTTGTTAAACCATTTGGATTACAATCACCACAATACAATAGCTAGTAGAAGACAGAAGACTAAAGACTACATCTTTTGTTGCAAGGCCTTGCATTCAATCACAGATAAGAAGGGACTGCATTATATTATATAAAGCAGGGGGAGCTCCTTAGCAATTGTATTGTGCGGTGTTTATAGCTTTGCATTTCCGTGTTTATTGTGGCGTACTGGAAGTGGAAAGGTGCCCGGAATAAAGGCATTGTCACTCTGAGCATTGGTCCCACTTGGAGACATGCGTGCAAGGGTTACCCAAGAATTCTTTATATGTTAAAATTGTTGTGAATACCTACTGTGCTGTCGCATTACGTTTGTGTGACGGTGCAGTTATTGTAATTACTGTTTTATACCAGTTCCAGTAAAAACACACTCTGGTTAATTACAATTGGTGTGAAGCATTGTTCCTTTTTCTACAGGTGGAGCAACGGATACCCAGGTAATGGTAAAGGTACACTATTGTTATATTGTACATTGTGGGGTTATCCTCTGTTAGCTTCACACCAACACTAAACCACAGCTGTGTCAAGGGGATTGAGCCAAGTTATTGGGGGTGCAATAGCAGAGTGCAGGCCCAATCAAATAGCAGCTTCTTCGGGGGTCAGTGCTACATTTGTTTATAATTTTTTTACATGATTGCTCATATATGCGAATTCACCTTCATTGTAATGTACTGAGATAGTCCAACTGCCCTCTAGTTCCCTGGTGAGTACATGGCTGGGGACCAGGCTCCCCACCTATTTTCTCTCTAAAAATCTCTGGATGATGGTACAACCTCTAACTGACCTTATCTATTCATTAACATCGTTCCCAGAGGCTATTTATAATTTTCAGTGGTCAGTTTACTGTCGGGAAGAGGCACAGGCAGAATCAGCCTAGCATTATTCAACACAGGAAGAAGTAAATAACATTGCAATTGTACAGACCATATTATCTTTCTTTAAAGGGACAGTACTATATATTAATTTCTTTAGGTTTACAAAACCCTTTACATGAGAAGTACAGCCAAAGTTCGTTTGGCTGTACGTCTGCTGTGGATCACAGGAGTACTGTTCCTTCTGCACTCCTGTGGCCCTTTTTTAGCAGACAGCTGAAGCCCGCTGTCGGCTGATGCCACAGAACCAATCCAGGCTCAGGAAAGATCGCGACCATATGGTTGGGATCTGCCCGTATACCTGGACCGGAACCTGCCTCAGCCTGTTAGCGAGTTGCTGAGAGACTGAGCTGGCCGCTCCTGCCCCTTCCACAGTGAGCATGGAGGTGCAGAGCAAAGAGCCGGTGAGTGACAGTCAACAGCTCTCTGCTCAGGGAGTTCTGAGAACCGAGCGATCAGAGGTGTTTGCTCGGTTCTTAGCCTTACAGCCGGCAGAGGACAGATGCTGTATCCACCTAGAAAAGTATGATTCCAAAAACAAAAAAATCACATACTTGTCTTTTAAAGCTGAACTATTGTCGAAGTACAAGAGGCATGTATATTCTTACTTGTATCTTGTTGTCCACTAACTGCAGATACTCATCAACTTTGTCAGCCTATGCTGGTATGATAGCTGTTATAGAAAATACGTCATTAGATCAATACTGCACTATTATGGTAACCTGTGTACAATCCTGCATTAGATATAACTATACAAACATATATTCACCCACATACACTTGTGAGTTTCACATGTAACTCACACGTATTTCCGTGTGCACGCATACATACAGGGTGACATTATGGAGGGAGAGAGAGTAAAGGATCCCAGCGGAGGGATTTTTATTTTTAGCCTGCCTGAGATGACACCTTCCTCTCCTAGTACGATGCTCCAGCAGCTGTCTCCATCCAGCCATTATGTATTTAGGAAGCTTGATGGCTCGGTAAACCTTTTCACTGGCACTGGCCTTGCAATAAGCACTGCATTATCATGCAGATGTGAGCCCGTGATTGCTGCACTCACAGGAGCCCTGCAGAGGCTCACATTGGATCAGTGCTATTTTAAGACTTCCCTTTAGTGTCTGCAGGCTCTGAGCAATTCTGAAATCCAACTTACATGCTATACAAATGTTTGGTGGCACAAAAGGAACGGGAGATGCGGGGGAAGGCGGTGTGGAGAAAAGACTCAGCTATGTGTCCAACTCTCTTCTCAGCAGATTCTGTAATGAACATAGTAGTAATTCAGCTACTAGGAAAAAAAAAAAAAAGGCAACTAAGCAGCAAATTGTATAGAAAATGAATGTTTTCCTTTTGGGAAGCTACATATAAACAGCAGTAACGCCTATGATCATGCAAGAGAACATACAGTAAGAACAAAAAATGCCTCAGATAAATAAAAGAATACAGTGCAGCGCAATATTTTTAAGAAAAACACAGTCCAGATCTTCATCTAATTGATGTAAAAAACAGTCCTGTCAGTAGAATACAAAAAGTGGGTGACCCCCCGCTGAAGAAGTCCCGCCCACAGGACGTAACATGTATGGGGGGGGAAGAGCTATGTCTGACGTCTACCGCGGCCATCTTTCTGGTTTGAAACTACATGCAATACATGCTTGTTTGCTAACACTCGGCCATGTGCTTTATTTGTAAATGGATTTCCATTTTTATTAGTTAATAAAATAATTTAAAAACGGAGATTGTCCCCTTCTTTTCGTTTATATATGCGATATTACCACTGGCTGGATCCAATAACGATCGGTGCCCCAGATGTGGGTCAAATGCTGTGTGACCTTTTACAGGTCGAGTTCATGAGATGAGAGGCTGGAGTATCTGTGGTGGAGGGGCTGAAATCACCGCTTCTTTGTCTTTGTCCATCATTGCACCTTAGGAGGCTCTTTTTGTATTCTACTGACAGGACTGTTTTTTACATCAATTAGATGAATATCCGGACTGTGTTTTTTTCTTAAAAATATTGCGCTACATTGTATTCTTTTATTTATCTGATTGAGGCGTTCTGAATTATCCTTAAGTGTCAGTTTGCATTACCTTATCTTTTTAAATTGTTATTCAGAATACAGAATATTTGTTGTTAACAAGAACATAAAATGGAAATGATTTTTGGTCAACAAAAAGGGGTTGTATACATCGATGTTGTTAATGGCTGTCTTTTCAGTTCAAATGCAGGCTTTGCAATGCAAAACACAACACTATCAAACGCATCTCAAATGGACCTGCTGCGTCAAAAGACCACAATGCAAAGTAGGCTGAACTCAGGCTCAGAAAAGTCATCCACACCACACTAGTGAAGTAAATGAGATTCTGCTGACCTGCATTAGAAGAGTGAGGCTGAGTGAGACTCACTATGTGCGGCCACGGGGCACAGCTGGGGGTCCAGTGCGTTCCCATTCACCGTTTCAGGCCCTAATTTTTGGCTGAATTCGGACCTGAAACTGAACCAATAACACACAGGATTCTTCTGCTGTGACCTCCATAGCCGTCCTGGAGATGTGTGAACCGGCTCTATTGAGAGCCAGACTCTCCTGTCATGCGATATGGATGCAGGGAATCCCGCAACCGATTTGCAATAGCGTGAACCCAGAGAAACAGAAAGGGGTCCATCATCAAGTATGCCCCCTTTTTTTTTTTATAAAAAAAAGAAAATAATATATATATATATATATATATATATATATATATATATATATATATATATATATATATATATATATATACACACACACACACACACACACACACACATTGTATATATACAGTATATCTGTTTTGTTTTCTTAACTTTTTACAGATGTTTTTTTACAATACATGTCAATATCAGGAAAACAAGGTCTGTCTAAACAATCTAGCTATTAAAACTACATACTACATCCATAAAATACTACCAGAAAATTCTGCAAACAAACTAAGCCCAGAGACACAGGATGTGTGCTGCCATTCTCTCATTGTCACCCTTGCTATCGATCTTCTGCCCATGGCTGCCCCATCAGTGAACGGGTTATCGTTTCTGGGAGTTCTACTCAGCAGCATTTAATCTGAATGCTTGAAAATGGCTCCAGCTCTGCCCTCTTTTAGCCAATTGCAGTTTCAACATACACACAACACAAAGGCTTAAGATAGAGTCTGCACAAGACAAGACAAAATCAAGCCATACGCCAGCCAACCATTCAAAAAACAGTCTTCATCCAGAGGTTGCTGTAAGTTCCTTGAGTGGCGGCTGATTGACCTTCCACATGATGGTATCTGCATAGTTCCAGGACCAACTTGGCAAATCCAGCAGCCCGACTATCTTTTTCGATGTCTTTAAGGTTGGCATTCTTATCACGACTCTAAAGGTTGCGTTCTTCTTACTGACCACTAATTTAATGGGCATTTTACTCCGTGACCCCTTATAAACTGTTTTTTAGTAAAGGTTTCCTGGGACCTGAACATTATTTTAGGGATTCCACTGGGGTGAAAAGGTTGAGAAAAGTTGAGATTGGCTGCCATTCATCCACCCATAAGCCCTGGGAGAAGCTTAAACTGTCTCCAGTAAAATATATTACTTTATTGCAGCTGTAATGTTTCCTGGATAACATTAGCAGGGAACTGATTGCTTTAGTGAGAATGTTGGAATGTAAACACATTTAGGTAAATCTGTGTGCACTAGTTCACTTACCTAATATCTGCATGAGATCATGTGACCTGGGGCAGCTCTACACTCTACTGTCAGCACCCCAGTACAGTGCAACCACCAATCATGTAGCTCATACTTTGAAGTCTACTTGTTATAATGTACAAAAACTTCCCTGTTAGTTATAATATCTGTATACAGCTTCCCCAATGGTCCCCTACACATATATAAGGGACCTAAATGTTAAGCTTAAGATTGCCTACTATAATTGGGTGCAAAACGAATTGACCACAAGCAGACATTTTTTGTTTTTAACTCTCCAACGTTTAAGATTGTAAGAGGCATGGGCATCCCATGAAGTGGGTTTCACAGAAGGGGTCTACAGAATAATAATATGCTCGCTTTTCTTTTTTAAAGCTTTGCCGTGGTAATTACACCATTATGGAAATTGTTGGCACGCCAGACAACACAAGGAGCTGTGAATACAGGAGAAGAATTTGCAAGTAATCAGTGTCAGTGATGATAATGACATAACATAGATCTCCCTGACATTAATTGAGGTGAACATTCGGCAAATGAAGTGTCTGTCGGCCCCCGGCTATCTGTAATTTCGAAATAAAAGAAGAACAGAGCTATAGGGAAGCCTGTTTTGAACATCAACTCTGGTGGAGGAAGCAACCGGGCAAAAAAACATTCATTGTGAAGGCTGCCCATTTCAAAGCTGGAAAAGGTCAACAATTAGGGGAATTTAATGGGGAATTCCATGCCATACTAGGTTTTCAAGCAGAACAAAATGTGCCAAAAACAAAATATAATATACAAAATATTGAATAAAACAATATCTACAACTGCAGCTTTGGAACTACATCAGGTCATCTCTGCTCACCTTCTGCCTGGCAGAATACAATGACCTTAGTGCCCCCAGATCCCTTCCCCCTATGTGAATGAGTATGGGGGTACATTGTACCCCTACCCATTCACTAAAAAAAAGTAGTGTAGTGTAGTGTTAAAAAATACAGTAGACAGTTTTTGACAAGTCATTTATTAAAAATCTTCTTCTCCCTCCATGTTCTCCCGCATCTTCATCCTGCCGCTGCTCCCGACGACCCTCCTCCGATGCTGCATCCCGCTGATCTGTCGGCGCTGATGTCCTGCATGTCTTAAATAATGATGGGGGCATGGTAATCGGAGGCCACGTCCCATTATGACGTCACCACCCGGGCATGATAGGACTGTGACGTCACAAGGGGCGTGGCCTCCAGATGATGTAATCCGATTGCCACGCCCCATCGTTATTTAAGACATGCAGGATGCCGACAGATCAGCGGGAAGCAGCATCGGAGAAGGTTCGTTAGCGGGAGCAGCGGCAGAGAAGACAAAAGAAGAGCGGAAGAAGAAGCAGGGGCAGAAGGAGAAGACCGGAGGATGAAGATGCGGGAGAAGATGGAGGAAGAAAGGGAGAAGAAGATTTTTAATAAGAGACTTGTCAAAAACTGTCTACTGTATTTAACACTACACTACTTTTTATTTTTTAGTGAATGGGTAGGGGTACAATGTACCCCATACTCATTCACATAGGTGGGGCAGGATCTGGGGGCGCCCTTGTTAAAGGGGGCTTCCAGATTCCGATAAGCCCCCAGCCCGCAGACCCAGACAAGGTTCTCGGGAAGAGGCCCTTGTCCCCGTCAAGCCCCCCCTGCCCCAAAGCACCCACCCCTCATGTTGAAGGCATGCGGCCTGGTATGGTACAGGGGGGGGGGGGGGGGCGATTGCTTGTCACCTCCCTTTCCCAGGCTTCCTGCTCAGATAAGGGTCTGGTATGGATTTTGGAGGGACCCCCACACCATTTTTTTTAAATGTTCGCGTGGGGGTCCCCTCCGAATCCATACTAGACCCAAGGGCCTAGTATGGACCCGGGGGGGGGGGGGGGGGGGGGGGGACACGCTGTTTTTTTTTTTTTTTTACATTTAGTGGGAAGTCAGACTCATCGGTTGCCAAGGACGCCACGGCCGGCTTCCCGGGCCTCTCCTTAGGTTCCCCATTGATGACGGTAATTGTACCGAAACTAGTCTGGGAAGGCGCGCAGTGACGCCACCACGCTCAGGAGGACGGGCTACAGGATCCGACCGGCCGGCGGATGTGTTTTATGCTCCAATCTGAATTTGAATGTGAGTTTATCTTTGCTTTTAAAATAAAATATATAATACAGTTTTACGCTATGGGTACCCCTTCTCTTCTTTTACACTACAATGCACTGCTGAGTGTATGACTTGAGTACCGGGAGGAACAAGGGATGCCAGATCCATATTATATACTGGGTGATCGCAGGACTTCATCGCCAGGATATCCATAGCCATTACCACAGAGCTCTATATGCTCAGCCTTCTGGTAAGAGCATAGCAATACTGGTGGAGGGATCCTATGTCACCTAATACATTACTTCACTGCGGTGCTGATATTGTGATTATCCTTGATGTGGACATTTTCTTCAACTTATGTTCTATCTACCCCAGTTGTTTTTTGGGCTTATAACATTCCAGCTGCATTTGGACTTTTAAACCTAGGACTGGACACAGTGATTTTGTGGAAATATCCCTGTCTGTTATATAGTCATTTTTTGTCTGTTCTGGCGCTGCTTCCTTTTTTATCTGCTTCTCCTTAGCAACCAGCTATATAAAGTGTTAAAAAAACGCAAAAAGCAAATCGTGGCAAAAACGCGTGTCCAAAAACGAGGCAAGCACCGCAAAAAGGACTGCAGAAACACTAAAAGCAACATGCATAGATGTGAATCGAGCCTTACACCTATAGCCTTTTTCCTATACTGGGATCGTCATTGAAGTATTTGTAAATCGCTATCATGTCTCTTTTTAAGCGTTGTTTCTCCAGCGAGAATACATTTTGTGTTTTGCAGTCGTTCCTCATAATTGAGGTCATCCAGGCCCCTTATTAGTTTTGTTGCCCTTCTTTGGACTCTCTCCAAGTTCCAGCACATCCCTTCTGAGGACTGGTGACCAGAACTGGACAGAATACTCCAGATGTGGTCTAACCAGAGTTTCATAAAGTGGTAGGATTATCGTTCTCTCTGGAGCATATCCCTTTTTTTATGCATGCCAATATTCTGCTGGCTTTGGTAGTTGCAGCTTGACATTGCATGCTATTGCTCAATCTGTCATCTACTAGGACCCCCAAATCTTTCTCCATACTCGTTAATTAAGTAGTTTGTATTTATATTTTTTGCTCCCAAATGCATTACCTTACATTTTTCCGTGATAGGGAGAAAAAATGTAATTTAGATATTCAAAATATGATAAACACTATATGAAAGGTAATAGAAAATACTGCAGATATTAAAGTGTAGGGCTTAGTATTAAAGGCAAAGAAGATAAGATCTCAATGTGAAGGTTTTAGACTTGACAAAGAGCAACTAATTCAATGCTGATCACCTGGCACCAGTGATTTGCTGGATCTGAGATTTCCCGGTCTTCTGTCACGTAAATTAGTATGTTACGTTCAAAGAAAAGAAATTCTCCCCAGGTGTTAAGGAACATGCTGTACAGGATAATGATAGTAGATGATGATGATAATCACCACACACAGCTTCTTCTATTCCACAGAAAAGTTTAAACTTTTCATATTCCACTTAAAGGCTTCATGCATCTGAGGGACATGTTCAACTCAGAGAAGATTCAACCTTATAATATTTCTGTCTAGCAAACTCGGGGTGCATTATTCCTTTTCTTTTTGTAAAAAGAGTGCGTGGGGGGGGGGGGGGGGTGTGGCACATTTATGATACGAGTTGTAAGGCTTAATTATAGCTTGAACTATTGAGCTCTGTAAACAGACAGGAACAAATCGGTAAACACAGAAGCATACAGCTCTACCTCTTGGCTCATTACTATATACTGTATTATCATACATAACATTTACTCAGCTAAAAATGAAAATAAACCTGCAATGTTTATTTTCAGCCCTGAGCACAGCAAAGAACATACAGTATATACGAAAACTCTGTATATTACCTTTAAGAAGCAGTGATGTACTTTACATGATGAGCTTTAACAGACCTCTTGCCAACTGTCCCTGAATTCTTATATTTTGAAAATAAATTGATATATAAAAAAAGTGCAATGTCCAGTGCAATGTCCAGATAATCAATTATAAGTTAATAGTGCAATGTTCAAAAAGAATATGGCGATACAAATAAAAGATGGAGATCTTCGTGATCCTAGTGAAAACCAAAATTAGAAATGACTGTGCATTTCTCTCCACCAACACCTGTTACTCATCCTACTCACCAGATCGCCATGACACTTATTACAGGTAGTCATATGCACAGAAGATATAGATAATTCAGATCAATCTGGGGGTCCTAGCGGACTTGGATCATGCCGTCAGATATACAGACATTCATGGGTAAATGAAAGGAAGAAACAGGCTCCCATAGTGAAGTTCGTCACGAATATTTATTAAAAATGGTAAAAAGTTCCATCGCAACATGGAGGTACATACAACGCAGGAAGCAGGGACGCCATATGTGTTCCAACAAAAAAAAAACCCAGAGGTGATTAAATACCACCAAAAGAAAGCTCTATTTGTGTGAAAAAAAAGTACAAAAATGTCATACGGGTACAGTGTTGCATGATTAATTGTCAATCAAAATGTGAGAGCACTGATAGCTGAAAATTGGTCTGGTTAGGAAGGGGGTTTAAGTGCCCAGTGGACAAGTGGGTAAAGCATATGTGACTCAAAAGCTGCACCAAAAATGCTTAGTGGGAGTGTTCTTTGAGGCAGTTCCTATTTATTTCACGGGAGAGGAGCGCTCTTGATGCGCTTCAAAGATGCTTTTTTTCACCACAACAAAAGCGACCTGCCTCAGTGTCAAGAATCACAACATTCTTTAGCAGTGGAACCAAGTATAAACATTGTAACAATTTGTCCTTTGGATCAAAGGAATACACTTTGGTGTGAAAATGAGGGAAGTTTAACCACTTAAACACTAAACCTTTTTCTGACATTTGTTGGTTTCAAGTTAAAATACATTTTTTTTTGCTAGAAAATTACTTAGAACCCCAAACATTATATATATATTTTTTAGTAGAGACCCTAGCCACTTTCAGACCGGCCCATTTTGCTGGCTTAAGACCAGACCACTTTTTGCGATTCGGCACTGCGTCGCTTTAACTGACAATTCTGCGGGCGTGCGACGTGGCTCCCAAACAAAGTTGACGTCCTTTTTTTTCCCACAAATAGAGCTTTCTTTTGGTGGTATTTGATCACCCCTGCGGTTTTTATTTTTTGCGCTATAAACAAAAAAATAGTGACAATTTTGAAAAAAAAAACACAGCCCCCAAAAATATATATAAAAAATATTTTTTTTCCTCATTTTAGGCCGATACGTATTCTTCCACATATTTTAGGTTAAAAAAAAAAAAATCGCAATGAGTGATTGATTGTTTGCGTAAAACTTATAGCGTTTACAAAATAGGGGACAGTTTTATAGCATTTTTATTAATATTTTTTTTTTTTACTAGTAATGGCGGCGATCATCGATTTTTATTGTGACTGCAACATTATGGCGGACACATCGGACATTTTTGACACATTTTTGGGACCATTGTCATTTATACAGCAATCAGTGCTATACAAATGTACTGATTCCTGTGTAAATGACAAGGGGTTAACCAGGGGGTGGCAGTGTAGGGGTTAAGTGTGTCCTAGGGGCGTGTTACTAACTGTGGGGGGCGTGGCTGTGTGTTAGTGATCACTGATCCCTGCTCCAATCACAGGGAGCAGAGATCAGTGTCACTTGTTGCTAGGCAGAACGGGGAGATGCTGTTTACTTCCGGATCTCCCCGTGAGATGATCGCGGGTATCCCCGCGGCGATCGAGTCCACGGGACCCGCAACCGGACTCACGGGGGTCCCGACCGGCGCGCACGCGATGGCACGGCAACATATTCAGAGGGACGTACCTGTACGTCCTTATGCCTGTCCGTGCCATTCTGCCGACGTACATCATCGTGCGCCGGTCGGGAAGCGGTTAGAGAATAAAATGGTGGTCTTGCAATATTTTATGTCACACACATTTGCGCAGCAGTTGTCCAAATGCAATTTTTTTGGGGAAAAAATTACACTTTAATGAACTAAAAAAAAAAGCTAACGAGTAAAATTAGCCCAATTTTTTTTTGTATAATGTAAAAGACTTTATGCCACGATAATCATGAGAGAATCGAGATATTTTTATTCTAAGCGAAAAAAATTGTGATTCTTATTTTGGCCAGAATTGTGCAGCTCTACTGTGCATCCAGGAGCAGGGGCTGTTGGCTGTAAAAAAAAAAAAAAAAACGCAGCTTAAAGTGGCTGTAAACCCTTAAAAAACACTTTGACCTTCAGGTAAGCCTAGATTAAGGCTTACCTGTAGGTCCAATAAATATCTCCTAAACCTACATGGTTTAGGAGATATTTAGAAAAGAAAAAAGGCATCGCTGTCTACGGCGCAGGCGCACTGCCCATGCCGGGTTCACATCGATATGCCACTTTCCTGCGCATGCGCGGGAGTGACGTCATCGCCGCTCCAGCGATTGACAGCGCTGGAGCGGCGAGACCCGGAAGTCACTCAGACGCTGGATGGCGGCGCAGAAGATCGTGGATGAGGACCGCTTCGGGGGCTTCGTTTTCAGGTAACTCATTCATAATGAGCTAGTATGCTATGCATACTAGCTCATTATGCCTTTGCCTTGCAGGGTGTCTTTTATTTTTATTTTTTATAAGAGGCTTTACTTCCTCTTTAACGCTGTAACAAGCTTATAGCTGCGTTAGGCGTTTTTACATTATAGGGAGCATTTTTACTGTAAAAATGCCAAAAAACACTGACGTGGCTAAATGCACATAAACGCCTTTAAACGTTATTCAGAAACGCGTCTAAAATCACGTTTTTAATGCTGCTTCTTCCTGGCAGCAGTGCTGGCGTTTTTTTTAAACGTCTTGTGTGTACGAGGCTTTAATGTTGCCTAGTTAAACTGCTAAGAATGGTGGTGGCAGAGATAGGAAATGCAGCAGTGAGCCGTTTCTTGGCCCCTGTAGGCCACAGGCTGGACAGCTGTGATCTAGAGATAAACAGGGCCCATCTGGCAGGAGTTTCATGTCTACTGGAGAAGCCCTGCAAGTAGTGCAGCCATAGGAAGTGTATATCTCTGTCCATGGTGCTGAACGTATTACGGCAGTCTAGTGGAAAGGACAACAGGCACTCGCTATTTTATCTGACAGCTCGCAGAGGAATAACAGAATTGACTGCCTGTCAGAGGTTGCATTCCACAAGGAAAACTGTAACATCCTCAGCTAAGAAAGATCTCTGGTACAAGTCAGCAGGTCAAACAGCCCCATCTGTAACAATTCCTAACTAGCATCGTTAAATCACTCTCCAGGCAGATGGGCTGCGAGGCTTTCCCTGCTCTACCAGTACAGCAACACAAATGTTACATGTCCCAAAACCTTTTTTGCATTTATTTTCCCCCTGTAAATGTTCAAACATTGCCATTTGCAAACTAACCATACGGGTGCAAAACCAATTTGAAAGCCACGCGTCTAAATAAAGCCAGCATGTTATTCACTTATTCACGCATGGCTAGACACAGACTGATTGTCTTTCTGCTTTCAACTACTGTCATAATTTGCAATGTCACAATGGAAAATACAGAGGGAAGATGAAGAAGAGCTCTCACACACACACACACTCACACACACACACACACACACACACACACACACACACACACACACACATTTATCTTCTGCAGCAGTTTGATTAAAGAGGAAGTAAACTTTAAAGGGGCTGTAAACCCTCGTGTTTTTTCACCTATGCATTAAGGTGGCGGCCCCCCGTTTTACTTACCTGAGCCCCTTCATCTCCTTGGCGGGCGCGTGCTGTCCCTCTCTGCATTGGGTCCCGGCTCTTGATTGGATAGATTGATAGCAGCGCAGCCATTGGCTCCCGCTGCTGTCAATCAAATCCAATGACGTGGGTGCAGGGGCTGAGTCCGGCATTCCTGTCTGTGGACGCAAATGCTGGACTCGTGAGCATGCCCAGCAAGGTAACCCCCTCGGGACAGCGCTTCTCCTAGGGGGTTATCTGATGCGGGGAGGAGCCGCGAGAGCCGCCGGGGGACCCCAGAAGAGGATGCTCGGGGCCACTCTGTGCAAAACAAGCTGCACAGTGGAGATAAGTATGATATGTTTGCTTTTAAAAAAAAAAAAAAAAAAAACATCCTTTACAATCACTAAGGCTTACCTATAGGTAGTGTAATAAACGATGCACGTTTATGAGATATTACCTGTACATGCAGCCAGTGAAATCACTGACTGGCGCATGCGCTCTGAGGGAACGGCCGCCTGTGCTGTTTCTTCAGAGCCCTGTGCCGTGACCGGCGTCTCCCACACACTTGCGCGGATCGCAGCTCCGGCCAGTCACAGAGTCAGCGAACCCAGAAGGAAGACCGGGTGAAGATGGACGCCATCTCCAGCGATGGAATGTTTGGTTTTGAGGTAAGTTTCAAATAATGTGTTACTAGCTACATACTAGCACAATATGCCTTTGCCTTGCAGGTTAAAAAAAATAAAAATAAATGTGCAGTGGTTTACAACCGCATTAAGCTGCGATACACTCCAATATAAGTCTGATAATTTGTTGGTGGTCAACCAAATAAACCAATACAGTTTTGCATGGCCTTGGATGCCTACTATCTCATATATGGCTGTCAGATATCAGTGTACTGGATGACCACTCCAACGTCAGCAATAAATAAATCAGATGACCATCTGCAACCAAGTAAAAGGCACAAAGACGTCAGGTCTAATTACCATGATGATATTTATTATTTAGCTAGGGAACTTTTCAACCTAAAGTGTTACTAAACCCACAACAGTAAAATCAGTCTGTAGAAGCAGTAAGGCATGCTTGTTATACTCACTGTGGAACCTAAGGGGTTTATCCTCTGCATTGTGTAAAAAGGATGTTTGATCCTGTCTTGTCTGATCCTCCCTCTCTTCCACTGTCCCCAATCATTCTCCTGATAACACAGAGCCTTTGGAGTCACTATGCACATGCTCAGTTTGGTGTATGATGTCTTGAGAGTTTCTTTTTTTTTTTTCTTAGGAGGGTGCGTGTGATCAGCACAGGGCCAATCAGCAGTGTCCAGACAAAGGGTCACAGGTCCTTTAGCCTCATAGGACAGTCAGAGTACAGTGAAAACTCCTTCTACAAGCTTTAACCAGGCACTAATAGAAGTTATAAGACTGCTATATACTGCTGATGAAAAAAAAAAAAAGGTATTTAGCCGTTTAAATTTACTAAAATAAATGCATTTCCATGTTCTTTGTACTGTGGGAGACCAGATATAATGAATGCAGAGTCCTGGGTTTAGTAACACTTTAAGACCAGCCCTTCTACAAGTTAAAATCAGTATTTTTTTTGCTAGAAAATTACTTATTTCCCCAAACATCATATATATATTTTTAGAAGAGACCCTAGAGAACAAAATGTCGGTCATTGCAATTTTTTTATAATATAAGGTATTTGTGCAGCTGTATTTAAAACTTATTTTTTTGAAAGAAAATACACTACGCTGAGTAAATGGATACCAAACACTTTACCCTTTAAAGTTGCAAATGCTCGTGGTATGGCGATAAATCTCCATAGGCAACGCTTTAAAATTGAGATTGATTTGAAGGAGCGACTGGGCAGGCTCCGAAACATGTACGACCCACTCTGTCGTCACTTCTGTTTGCCTGGATTCCATGATGGTCCTGACCGCACGCCCCTTCATCTTGGATCAGAGAGACAGTATTTACCACCGCTGGTCGGCTGGAACTTCCACCTGCAGCTTTCTTTACTCCCAGGAGGCTTCCCGCTGGACGCTATGGACTAGTGATTTTAACCTTCCTTGACATTAAAGTGTTTTATTACTGCACTTAGAAGCGCCTTCTTCTCTGCTTTGTTTGACGCTTTAAAAATGTTTACATATTACCAGTTTAGAATTACACAGGAGTCTAGTGCTAGATTATTGCCCTCTCTATAACCTTTACAGTGATACCTCACATGTGTGGTGTGAACACCGTTTACATATGCGTGCGTGACCTAGTATACGTTTTCTTCTGCGTGAGCACGGAGGGATGGGGGCACTTTAAATTTAAATATTTTTTTACACTGTCCCTTTAAAAAAAAAAAAATAAAATTCTCACTTTTATACCTATCACAAGAAAAGTAAACACCCCTTGTGATAGAAAAAAAGGGATGGCAGGTTCACTGTATTGAGACATTTGGGGTCTAAGACCCCATATCTCTCCTCTACCCTTAGACTGGATTTACACCTATGCATTTTTAGTGCTTTTTGCAGATATGCACTACAGTCCATTTAGCATAGTTTCCTATGGAACACATTCTGTGGTGCAAATCTGCAAAATGCAAAAAGCACGAAAAATGCATAGGTGTAAATCCAGTCTTAAAGTAAACCCGAAAATGTTTTTTTTTTTGCTGTATAAGATTTCCTATCATTTGAGCCCATCATTTGAGCCCAGTCTTGCCACATCAAGCTCTGAGCAATCCTCTTTTATTGCTCAGTGAGATAAATCTTGACAAACAAACAGATACAACTTTGTCAAATCCTTCCCCTTGCTGTGAGTGACAGGTGATTTACATATCTCGTGCACTAGCCTAAGAGACATGCTTTATTTTTTAAATCCCTCCCACTCCTTTCTTCTGCTCTGTCAGGATTGGATGTTCCACACCTCAGCATAATTGGGCATGCTGAAGTCATGTGGTTACTTTCCTGTCTTTTCACTAGATGTTAAAGATCATAGCAGAAGTTCAGTGTAAGAAATACACAGGAGAAAATGCATATTGATAAGGGGAGTGTATAGGTGGGCGGGGAGTCTACTGACATCACGACTCCACCCACCGAGCTCCAGACAACAGACCCACTCACAGAATCTGCTGTTTTTCGGGTCTCATAACAGACAGAGGGGAGACATTTGACAGGTAAAGATACATGCAGGAGGCATGTATATCCTTATAGATAACCCCTATGGCAGCAGTTTAGAAAGGATGACATTGGGTTTACAGCCACTTTAAAAAGGAATAATGTTTTTTTTTTTTTTTTTTTTATAAAGCACTGATTTGATGCTTTAAAATTTTTTATAAAAATGGTATACATTCTCTTTAGACTGGAAATGACATCATGAAATCTTTCCATTCCTCCTAGATCATAGTGGTTAGAAGAGACGATCTGGTCTCTCCTCACCTGTGTCTACCGTGTTTCCCCGAAAGTAAGACAGTGTCTTACTTTCTTTTTATCCCTAAAAGCCCCACTATGTCTTACTTTCGGGGTATGTCTTATATTGGGAAAAAATTGTCGGCTCGGGGCACATCTGGGCATATTATGGGGCACATCAGGGAAAATTATAGGGCACATAGCACATTATGGGGCACATAGCACATCAGGGCACATTATGGGGCACATAGCACATCAGGGCACATTATGGGGCACATAGCACATCAGGGCACATTATGGGGCACATAGCACATCTGGGCACATTATGGGGCACATAGCACATCTGGGCACATTATGGGGCACATAGCACATCTGGGCACATTATGGGGCACATAGCACATCTGGGCACATTATGGGGCACATAGCACATCTGGGCACATTATGGGGCATGGGGCACATTAGGGCATCAGGGCATGGGGCACATTACAGGGCACATCTGGGGATCTTACTTGCGAGCATGCAGAGTAGCGCAGGAAGCGTCTGTCTGTCATACGTTTTCTCTCATGTCACGCTGCTCGCTCCCTGGCGGCCCCTCCTCTCTTCTATCCCAGATGATGTCTCAAGCCAATGGGGATTGACGAGAAGAGAGGAGGGGCCGCCGGGGAGCGAGCAGCGCTGAGTGACATGAGAGAAAACGTATGACAGATAGACGCTTCCTGCGCTACTCTGCATGCATCTCATTCGGCTCTGGCGGCGGCTCTGGTCCTGCAAAGGGAACGGCGTTCCCCCTGGACTCGAGCCCTGAAAACGGCGCTGTCTCTTCAGTCGGAGGGGGAGGGCACTGGCCTGGCACCCCCCCCCCCCCAGGGTGCGGCCCGCACCCCCAGCCCCACTCTTTGTTCCCTTCCATCACTGGAGGCAAATCCCCCGTGTTTCCCCGAAAGTAAGACATATGTCTTACTTTCGGGGTACGGCTTATATTAGCTGACCCCTCTGAAACTCCCGATACGTCTTACAATCGGGGGTGTCTTACTATCGGGGAAACACGGTAGTCCCGCTGAATCGTTTTGCAATAGACCTGAGAAACACCGGTGAGAAGTTTGGGGCAGGGGGGGGGGGGGGGGCGGTCGTTGCAACTTATCTTGCAGGGTAATTGCGCAATAATTTTTCAAACGACTTTGTTTTGGAAATCAAAAACAGTTTCATGAATTAAAAAATAACAAAACAGTAAAGTTAGCCCAATTTTTTTGTATAATGTGAAAGATGATGTTACGCCAAGTAAATAGATACCTAACATGTCACGATTTAAAATTGCGCACACTCATGGAATGGCGCCAAACTTCAGTACTTAAAAATCTCTATAGGCGACGCTTTGAAAATTTGTACAGGTTACCAATTTAGAGTTACAGAGGAGGTTTAGTGCTTAAATTGTTGCCCACGCTTGATACCTCACATGTGTGGTTTGAATGGCGTTTACATATGTGGGTCGGACTTACATGTGCGTTCGCTTCTGAACGCAAGCTACCGGGGACAGGGGCGTTTTTATTTTTTTTATACACTTTTTTTTACATTTTTATTTTTTTTTGATCACTTTTATTCCTATTACAAGGAATGTAAACATCCCTTGTAATAGGAATCTATTGTGACAGGTCCTCTTTATGGAAAGATGCGGGGTCAATAAGACCCCAACATCTCTCCTCCAGGCTGGAAAGCATGAGATTGAGAAAAAAAAAATCACCGGTTTCATGCTAACAGCCGCGATCGCAACTTTGTTTACTTCCGGGAACCTGGGTGTGACGTCATAACATCGCGCCCAGGCCCCCGACGGTCATAGAGATGACTGGTGACCGGAAACCTCTAACGTCATCATACGGCGCCGGCCGATTCCTTCTCCAGGCCCCCGTTGGCACGGGAGAGCCCGGAGAAGCACCGGATGGCGGCGGGAGGGGAGGACGTCCCCTCCCATCGCCTATAAGAACGATCAAGCAGCGGAACTGCCGCTACGATCATTCTTATCGTGCACAGAATCGCGGCGGCTGGAAAGAATGATATCTGAATGATGCCTGTAGCTGCAGGCATCATTCAGATATCCTCTCACAAATTCAAGGACGTCATATGACGCCCTAAGGTATTGAAGTGGTTAAAATAATAAAAAGTATAGCTACACACATATACATTTTGTAAAGTTCAGGGTTATGTAGCTCATCAGCGAGTACAGTCCAGGCATTATTATTTAAGGGTTTCACCATTAAAACAAAATTAAATATCCAGCCTATTGGGTCTTAGTAGCAAAGAAACAGTTATTCAGCCTCTTGGATTATAAATACAGCTGTGCCGCTCAGGCCTTCCACTTCAGGACCTTGTCTGCCTACCACAGACCATTTTCTCGCCAACACCCTCTACATAGCCAACAGCACCTGGCGGCTCTGGCCCTCAGGCTTGGGTCTCCGTCTAATCCTGTCCACACATGCACCCCTCTGGCTCCTCCCTTGCACGCACCTAGACTCCTCGGGAGGTTGGAGCCCAAAACCATGGTCAGGTCTCTACAAAAAGACCAGCGCACACCTGACCAATTAGTGTGCTGGTGGTTCTGAAAACCAGGACTGGAGATTTCCTCCCACCTGGATCTCTAAGAAATCCCAAGGCTCCATGTTCCAAAACATATTTTTCTGAACAATGAAGAAACTGAAAAGCCAGTTTCCTTTGAATTAAGCAAACCCCATGGAGCCCCTCAACCTGCCTGGTTGAGAATTCTGGGTTAACATCACCCTTGTGGGGCATCACACGTCTACAAAATATAGATAGGTGGAGGAAGAGAGAGATTGATTGAGATTTAGCATCAAATGAAGAGCTTTCCAAGAACTCATTCCTCATCTGTATTCTGGGGAGGAAGCACTAATCTCTGCAATATAGGAATGTGCTCATACAGAAAACAGATGGCAAAGGGAATTGGACCCTACTGCAGGAAAAGCAAAATTGGTAATTTAGCCAAAAGTACATTAAAGCTGAGTTTCAGGGATTATCTATATTGCATAATACATTGTCCAGTTTGGCACAATATAAGTATCCATAAATCATACCTGGTGGGCCGCTGGAGAAGCCAGAGGAACTACAACCGGTCTTCTAAGCTCTGCTCAGGTTATGTACAAGCAATTTTTCCACTGCACACTGACCACAGGGGGTAAACATTCCACACCACCACCAAATGGAGATTTGGATGTCACCACTCCTCCTCTTCACCCTGTCCAATCACAGAGCACCTTGCATTCATTGAAAAAATACAAGGTGTTCAGTCAATGGCAGTAGTGACAAGTAAGCGATCACCGGTGGTCAGTGTGCAGGGGAATCCACTTGCACAGAACCCAAGCAGGACCTGGAAGATCTCGGCATTGATACTTCAGTGATTTTCAGCTTCACCAGGAGTCCATCGAGTATGATATATGCATACTCACATTGTGCTGAGCTGGAGTTCAGCTTCAAAGGCATTGATAGCATCTGACAAGGATGGTACATTTGATTTTAAGAACATCTTGTACTGGAATTTTAAGAATTTGAACACACACATTCTTAGCACAAAGATTTTATCTTATGTCTTACTAGAACAGAAAAAAATGTATTAATCACACTCGAAGAATATTCAACCACATCTGCAAAAGAAACGTTCAATTACTAAACCTGTGTTGGAAAAAAAAAATAATGAAGATGAACAAGGAGCCAGGCAAGAGGCACCATAAGGTACATGGATGTACTTCTTTTTTGTTAAAGGAATCTCCTGACCTGTGAGTCGGAAGCCTCTGCAACAGCACAAAACTGTCCCTCTCTCATTCTACAACACAGCACCAGTGCATGATTGGCCTAATGCAGCAGAGACAGAGAATTGAACTTCAGTGGTCATTATTTCGCTCAGTTCTCGGTCTTATAGCCGACGTGGGACAGATGCTGCAGCATGGAGGTGAGTACGTATTTTGTTGTTTCTTTTTTAAAGTTCAAACTTCTCTATAAACTCATCTCGCCAATCAGTATGTACCTGCTTTATCCAGACAGGGAAAATAAATACACTGGGTGAAGTCCAACTCAACTTTTCAGGGTTAACAAAGGGTTATGTACACCGCCTCTGGCCCGATGTGACAGTGCTGGACTAGTCATAAAGGCACTA